>JAHWGI010000767.1:0-551227 GCA_029379305.1 Frankliniella fusca | reverse complement strand
CTGTAAATTAACACAATTAAAAACTCGGTTGTTTTTCACCGCATGCGCTGCATTACAGTCTGCAGCACTGTTATTAGAATGTAATAACACTTCACCGCAGATGCAATGGAAACATTTTTCAATATCATCACGCGTAAGATTCTGCATAAAATGCAGGAGTCCAGTCAAATATTTTTTAAGGTGAAGGATTTATCAGGGGGCGCATGACAATTTGAAACACGCAACCACCGCCTTGCACGCCTCTTTGCATTCCTACACCTATCAAGTGTCATCTATTTTTTGATATTGTTATTTGGGTCCACAGACAGTAGTCAGCTCTCCGCTCCGCTCGTCCTTACTTGTGTCACGCCCCACCGACACGCTCCAGTGTCGCGTCGCGCCTGTTGGCATCTCGACGCAAGACGCGTGTTCTTGAAGCGGACGCAGGACTCTCCACAAGGAGGAGGCCGCCAGCGGCCGCAAGAAGCACCGTATCACCAAAGTTGGCAACTTGAGCAAAATACAAAATATTTCTTTTTCCACTTATGTATTTTTTATTTTTATTTTTTTGAAAAATTCCGGAATTACGTTATTGTTTGACTTTTTTCGAAATCAAAAAGGACTGTTTTTGAGTGTTTTCACAGATCTCAGATCTCTTCACCAATCCCCAACACAGACGATTCTGAATCGAAAAAAGTTTTTTTGTACTCTGAACTGCCGTAAAACCGACCACTGCAAACCCTGGAATCCAATGTCTCACTCAAAATGGGAGAGGACACTTTTCCATGCTACATTGGAGTGAGAATTTTTAACCTCACTCTTTTCGAGCGAGATATTTTTTAGCCTCGCTCTACTTGAGTAAGGATTTTTTTTAACCTCACTTAATTTCAGCGCGAATTCTCACTTTATTAGGGCGAGGTCTCAAAATTATTTCTCATCAAGGGCGAGGAAAAAATTCTTACTCTCCAAAGAGTAATACAATTGCCCTCAAAATCTCACTCGTATTGGGGGCGAGAATTAGGACTCGTCGATTTTCAGTGACGTTTCCTGCAAACTACATGCGGGTTATCGCAGAAGTAAAAATTATCGCGTATCCAGCCGCAGTGTTGAGTACGTTAGGCGGGGTCAGCCGCGCGGGCCCGCTCGCGCGCAAAAGTGCTGCTGCTCGTTGAGTCACTTCGTAATACACCTGTGTACCAAAATATGTGATTCATTGTGCTCGACTCAGCCTATGGCGGGCGTCTCGTCTCGTCTCCCCTCCCGCCCCACCACCTCACCCCCGTGAGAACACGTGGGAGGACCTCCTCCCCCCTCCCTGCAGGCGGGGCGGGCCGGCGGGCCCCTCTCTCCTTATCGCCAGGCCCCTGCGGGGTAGGCCGTCCCGAAGCGCTCCGCCCCGCCGCCCGGGGACTGGGCACCTCACGTCGCCTCGCAGTGCCGTAGGGGCATTCGTTGTCGGTTTGCCGGACTACCGAGTCGTGCGCCGCTCCGAGCGGTAGTCGCGTCGTCCCGCGAGTGTGACAGTGCGCGAGCGAGTGTGTGAGAGAGAGTGTGTGCATCTACGTGTGTGTGTGTGAGAGAGAGAGAGGGAGAGGGCGGTGTTTGTGGTGCCCTACTGTGACACAGTGCCCGAGTGTTTATGTGCGACCATTCAAGAACGAGAGTGGTGGTGAGCTAACGTAAAATAACGTTTTCATTCATAGGTTCCCGCAGAGTGCGTGGTCAGGTGCAGGGTTGTCGCCCAGCCGCGCCCAGCCCGCCTGGAGGGGCTTGCACCGATCACGGGGCTTACAAGCTGACATTTCTCTGGAGTTTCCTTATCCTCTCTTGTATAGCGCGTTTACACCAGCTTGCAGGGTTCTATGGTGTGCAGGAGATTCTCAAGCTCACGTCCTCACATTTTAGACCTTACGGACAAAAGGGCGTATGTATAAGTAGAATTGCCCCGGGAAAGTCACGATCCTCTTTGACTGCTCCTCTATTCAAAACTTAGTGGCAGGTTAGGTGCTTTTGGGGTTTCCCCGGCCCAATAATTCAAGTTCCATACCCATTCGGATACCGGGAGACGAAAACGTGTGTGTGGTGGGGTGGGGGGGGGAGGGGGGGGGAGTCCAGGATGTTCAGGGATGTTGATTCACTTGCGCACCGGGCTGTAGTAGACCCTCCCGCGCAGCACTCATTACGCTCCATTACGGTCGCGGCGGGGGGGGCGGCGTGGTGTAACAAGGGGGCCGGACCGAGCTCAGCAGGGCTATTGGGCAAAACAGCACATCGGTGTGACAAGTGACGATACAACATCGACACGTCAGTTGTGTCCAGTACTGAGCATAAAGCGAGGGGAAAACCCGGAAAACCACTCAGAATTTGGTGTACAAATTTTGTAATTTTTTTTGTGAATTTTCGGGAATTTTTCTGAACTTTCTGAATTTCTGTGAAGTTTTATTAAACTAAGCGAGTTTTTGTTGAAATTTTGTTACTTTTCACTTAAGTTTTACCAAAATTTTTGAGAATTTGTGTTTTCCAAAATTTCTCAGAATTCTTTCTCAGATTTTTCCTTAATTTTTCTGAATTCAGAGGTGCACAAAAATTTCAGAGCTATTTCCCCCTCGGCATGAGGTCTGCAGACGAGCCCAGGCCGCGGCGCCACCCCCGCTGCACCCTGCCTGCTTGACACACAGCAGGGCGTTACGTACGTAGATCGCGCGCTCCCCAGGAATGCCGACGAGCAAGGTGGGGAGGGGGGGGGGAGGGAGAGGGGTACGCGAAGGACGAGGGTGGGGAATGGGGGTGGTGGGGGGTAAGGGTTGCAACTAGGCCGGGCGTGATCGGGGGGTTGTCGCCTCGGTGCGAGGCGCGGCGGTGTCGGTGACGTCAAGGCTGGCCAATTGACGGGCGCCCTCTAAGCGGCGCGGCCGGGAGTAGAGCGAGGAAAAGGCAAGGCAGGCGGAGGGGGGGGGGGGGGGCAGTCTCTCTCGCGGGTGTTCATCGAGCGGTAGGTCCACACACACACTGTGGGCTGTGTGGCAAAGGGCTGAAAAACGGCTGGTTTGTTTAGCAGCAGTCGTAGCCGAAGCAACGGTGAAAAACCTATCGCGCAGCGACAGATGATCACATCCTTCGGGACTGCTTTAAATAATAGCTGTGAGGGAGTTACAACTCTAAATTTTTGTAAACATAGTAACAATAAATATATATAAAAATTCAGAAAAAATCACGAAAATTAAGCAAATATTCTGGTAAAACTTCACGAAAATTCTTAAAACTTGTACACCAAAACTTAGAGTTGTCTACCCCTCGATAACTGCCACCGAGCTGAACCGCACGCGCTCACCCTCGCCTCGCCTCGCCTCCCCGGACCGAATAAGCCCGTCCCTGAGCTCTCAACAAGCAGTATTTTCGAGACGCCACCGCGAGGAGGTGCACCGCGCGCTCAGCTCACCCTCGCCTTCCCTGGCGCGCAGACAGGCGTGTCGGTGGGACCAGTGGGACCGCTGCGTGGCGCGGCGTGGCGCGGCGGTGTGTCCGCGCGGAAGGCCACGCCACGGGCCGCCGTGCCCAGGCCGCGCCGCCGCCGGTGCACCACGTGGGCCCGGGTGCTACCGCTGTGCCACCGCTGCACAAGGTTCCCTCCTCCAAACTACCGCGACACATCGCATTGTGCGAGATGAGGCCCATACGCGGGGCAGCAGGGCGGGGCGGGGCGGGGCACCTGATGCGGGCACGTCCGCACGTGCGTGCCGCCCCCGCCCTGCCCCACCCCGCCGCCCCTCCGGCTGCACCCACCCGTCTCCAGCCCGGCCCCGCCCGGCCCCGCCCGGCCCCGCCCGGCCCCGGGGCGATACAGAGCGCGCGGCTCAGCTCTCTCAGTCCACAAAGCCATGTCGTCCGAGCTGCCTCCGCTGGTGCTACAAGGCGCCGGCCCCGGCCCCGGCGCGCCGCCGCTCTTCGCGTCCTGGAGAGGCGACTGCCTCGGCGGCGCCGCGGTCTGCGGCGGACCCGGACAGGTGTGCGCTGTGCTGGGGTCGAGGGAGAAACAACTCGGATTTTTTTTTTTTGTACACCTCGCAATTCAGGAAAATTCAGAAAAGTTCAGAAAAAAATTAGAAGTATTAGAAAAAAATTACAAATATTCAGGAAAAATTCAGGAAAATTTACAAAAATTCACAAAACGTGTACACCAAACTTCAGAGTTGTTTCTCGCTCGGATGGGGTGAGGTAGGGTAAGGTAGGGTAGGGTACGACATATGGCGGATGGGTAAGGTCAAGGGAGAGGTCGAGTAGAAAGAGGACACAGGACCCTGGAGCTGGAGTAAACTGCGCTCCCTCCCGGACTCCAGCGGGCACGGCTCTCCGCTCTCCGTATATCTCTGCGCGGCGAGGTGCTAATCGGTTCCAATCGCCAGGCGATGACGTCGCTGGCGCTCTTCCTGGCCGCGTTGGCCGTGGTGCAGGGCCGACCCGGCGCCCGGGCCCGCGCCCGCAGCGGCGCCCGACCCGGCGCCCAAGCCCGCGGCGCAGCTAGAGTTCGACCCCAACTTCGTGGACCTCGGCAACCTCCCCGGCAGGCCGACGACGGCCCGGCCGGGCCCGCCGGGCGGCGGCTTCCAGAGCCGCCAGTTCGACGTGGACGGCCAGCGGCCCCAGTTCGACGGCCTCAGCCAGCGGCCGTTTGACGGCGTCAACCAGAGGCCGTACGAGGGCGTCAACCAGCAGCGGCCGTTCGACGGGCGGCAGCAGCCGTTCGGCAACATCAACCAGCAGCCGTTCGACGCGGCGGGCCGGTCCAACGGCGGCCGGCCTCCGTTCGACATCGCGAGCGGCGGCCGCTACCCGCCGCTCAACGGCGGCGACCCTAATAACTTCCGCGGCGCGGGCGGCCGCAGCTACGACGGCCCGCGCGTGCCGCAGACCTTGTTCGGCGACGTCGGCCAGGACCAGATCAACGGTCCGTCACCGTCGCTGCCCGGCGCGCCGCGGCCGGCGTCCTCCTACCCGGCGGACCGCGACCGCTACAACGGGCCGGGCCTGCTCAACGGCGACGCGCCCTTGCTCCGGCCCCTCGGCCTGGACGGCGGCCCCGGCGGCCCCGGCGCCACCGGCCCCGACGGCGTGCCCCTACGGCCCCTGCCGCCGCCCAACCTCATCCCGGAGGGCGAGCTCCGCGAGCTGCTGGCGCGCGTCGACTCGCTCACCTCGCAGCAGTGCACGCACACCGTGGCCGCGCAGTGGGCCTTCGAGACCAACGTCAACGCCGTCACCCAGGTGTCCGCGGTGAGTACACACTCGCTCCAGCCCGGCCGGCGCGCCTCGGACGGTAATTACAGATAATGCCCGATGGGCCCCGCCCGGTCGCCATGCAAATGCACGCCCACGCGGGCGGGGTGGGGAGGGGGGGGGGCGATGGGCTGCCCCACCCAAGGAGGAGAAAGTGTCCCCGCTGTCGTCGGCGCGACTGATAGCGCGCGCTCAGGGGTCGACAGGAGTGTTCCGTCGCGCCCGGCGAGCGCCCGGCGCGCACGGCTTACAGCTAGTAAAGCGCGCGGACTGTAGCGCTTGAGAACAGACTTACGTCCTTAACGGCATGGCCTGGTACTCATTGAGCTCCCCCGGCCAACGCCGCGCACGCCGCGCTCCTCTGACGCAGCGATATTGAGATGCCATGGCGAGGCTCCCCTGAGGAGAAGCCGGGCGTCGGAATCCACGTCTAGTCGCCCTCTCCTCTCCTCTCCTCTCACGCTCTCAGACTCGGATCTAGTTCCGGGGCGGGCGGGCGCCTCACGTGCCCGGCACGGAGCACTTCCACGCCGTAGTGGAGACAAAGGAGAGCAACGGATGCGTCTCCCTCCAAAACTATTATTGGACATTCCGCGCCCCTCTCGCTTCTTTTCTTTTCCCTCTTACAGTCACCCTTTCTTCCATGACGTGTGCGCTCACTCGCCCAGCCCACACAATGTTGTCCCCGCGCGCCGCCGGAGGCACGGCCGCCGCGCCCAATGGCGCAACAGGGACATAAACAACGCGATACCGACGGACAAAAGATGGGATGGGTCGTGGAAAAAGTGAGGTTAGGTCGGCATGGGGGAAAAGGCCTGGAGACGTTATTTGGCGGGTCAGGTGGTGCCAATAATAAATTAAGAGACACCGTAAAGACAACATGCAAGTGGACGGTCTGCAGAAAGGACTGCGCTTGACGGGGAGGGAGGTTTAAAGAGGGCCGCGTACGCCATAGAGTTCTGGATTACCGTAAAGCTGAGACGGCAGTCAAGTTGCACCTAGCCGCTTCCCCACACCACACCCGGCATCGCATGGGTTCACCCCGTTGGGATGCATCTCGATTTTATATAGCGCTGACTTTTTCTTGCTCATATAGGGGTAGGAAAGGACAGCGCATCCTGAACCATAGTCTTCTCTCGGATTCCGAGAATTTCGTTTACCGCGACACCACACGGCAGGTGCGCACGGGCAAGGGTTGCTGCTCGTAAGCCGCACTCTTGCGGGGACACGCGCCTGTGTCACAACGCACGCACGTGTGTGTGCATTTGTGGTTGTGTGTGTCTGTGAGTGTGTTTCGACCATGCGAGGCTCCTACGCCAGCAGCCACAGCACTGGCGGCCGCTGCCGCTCCTGCCTGACGCCCTGAGGGGGAAACAACTCTGGATTTTACTATACAAATTTTGTAAATTTTTGTGAATTTAAATTGAATTTCTCTGATTTTTTAAATTAACTTTTGATAATTTTTTGCTTGAATTTTACCTAAATTATTGTAAGTTTTTAAGAATTTTCTAAATTTTTCTGAATTTTCCTGAAATTTTCAGAATTTTCATGATTTTTTCCTGAAAAACGAGGTGTGCAAAAATTTCGGACTTGTTTCCCCCTCGAGGCGCCCTCACGCCATCACGGGCCGGTAGGATAACTCCGGCTCCTGAACGGATTTTTAGTTGCGGTCTGCACCGTCTCCGCACGCATTAGCGGGTTCCCTTACGCACCCGTGAGTCGTTAGTATCCACACTCCACACGCCGCTATGTCGGGGATCGGGGCGCGGCGGGGCCTACGTCCTCACACAGTACTTTCCCCAGCCTGGCTTATGTCCGCTCCTCAGAGGGCAGAGTTTTCGCGAATAAGTGCTTCGCGTCCACGTCGTCGCCGTAAATCCGCGGCGGCGGCCGAGCTTCTACCGCTCGGGGGGGCGGCCAACGGGGCGGACACACGAGGTAGACGACGGGGACCCGCTTGTGCCCCGCCCCGCCCCGCCCCGCCGCACCGCGCGGGCACATTGGTATGCACGCGCGGGCCTGGGCCGCCCCGGGGGAGCCCTGCCCTGCCCTGCTGGCCCTGCGCGCGCGTGCCCATGCGGCCCGCGGAAACCTCAACGCGAGGCTTGGCTCGGGGTAAACAGTGCGGACGTTTTGCCGGAGAGCGAAAAAAAAACTACAACAACAAAAGTAACACAGGAAAACGACGACGCGCTGCGGTAAAATGGACGGTTTAAACGAATACGTTTGCGGAAGAGGTGCGCGCGCGGGGAGGACAAGCAGCACGACACGAGCGTGCGGGCTTGCGTGCCGACGCGCCGGCCAGGCCCGGCCCGGCCGGGAGGAGGACGCTCCGGGGCTCCAGCGGGCGCGGCGCCGTGCCGCGGACGGACACTTTGCATTTCACACGGCGACGGCGCGGCGGCCCCGTTACAGGCAGCAGGCGCTCTGCTCTTATCAGCAGCACAACGAGCTCGCGTGGCTCCCGCGCGCGGGGAGGTGCTCCGTGCTCCTCGCAGGGCTGCATCAGTCGCCGTGTTGGCTGGCAGGAAACGTACTCTACCGCGCCTGCCGCGGCCGCCCGCGCACGCAAGGTATACTTGACTCGTGCGCGATTAGCCGCATGTGTAGCCCGCCGGGCCGATCTCGTCTAGCAGGCGCGGCGGGGCAGGGGCGGGGCAGGGGCGGGGCAGGCGGCCGTGCTCAGTGCAGAGCAGCCGAGGGAGAAGGAGCTGCGGCCCCGTTTGGCATTCGCAGAAGACACCGTCGCGTCGTCCAGACTTCGGTAACAACGCCAGCCCGGCCCAGGCCGGCGCGGCGACGCGCGCAAGGCTGCGCGCGCACAATGCACGGGGAAAATAAATTCACTTTTGTCTCTCCGCTCCTCCTCCCGCCGCGCCCCGCGCCCTTGCGCGAGCGGCTCGGCTACTCGTCGAGGCACCGCGACGCATCGGAGTATGAGAAATTTGCCCGCTGCCTCATCAGAGCGCAGAGGAGAGGACCGCGGGACCGCGCCACAGCGGGGCGTTTCCTGGCGAATTAACCGCGGCCGCCCCACCCGCCCCGCCCCGCCCCGCCCTGCCCCGCCCCGCCCCGTCCGGCCCCACCGCGCCCAGCTTTGGCGGTCAAGGTCGCGCGCCGCGCCCGCCCCGCCCCGCGCCCCGCGTAATGACCCGGCGCAGGGATTAGTGACTCACAGGGTGGACTGATAGACACACAGACCAGGGCGGAGCGAGTCGTGTCAATTGGGTGTTGCCGACAATCTCCTTGCACACGAGTACCGAGAACTGTGAAGCCACGACACGCCCACGGCCCGGAGCAGCGGCAGGGAGTTATTGAAGTATTCAATAGCCCGTCGTCATGCGCTCCTTTTTTTTTCCCCTTCCAAAGCGTACTTAGGTGGTTTGTGTTGTCGAGCGGGGGAGGTATGGATACGGAGGCGAGCGGAGGAGGGCGGCGCGGCAATACATGCCTACTGTATTCTTTATGCCGAGGCGGTATGTGTGTGTCGTGCGTGGAAGGTTCCCTGGACCCCCCTCCCCGCGCCCCTCCTTCAGCCGGCCGGGGGGTTCCCAAGGAGTGGGCCTAACGCGCAAAGTCAAGGGCTGCTTTGCCTTGCACCTCGCGCGAGGGCACACTACGAAAAATTGTAATGATTTAACCGAAAATTTTGGACCTATATGCTGCTGCAAACAGGACTACACTTGAAGTGAATGAGGTCCTCATATGCAACACTTTTTCAAATTTTGTAAGCTCTGACTCATAAACTGTTGCCATAGTAATTGATATACTTTATTTGAATATCACTTCCAATTATATACAGACTGAAAGGCAGACAAGTAGATTTGAAGATTTTTTAAAATTATGGTGCATCTTTAACACAAAGTCACTCTAAAATGCAAGGGTGCAGATTACGTATCACCAAAATGGTTACAGCAAGAATCGAACCTGTTACGTTGCCAAGCATTCTCATCTAAACAAGATACATCAGTGTGATCACTTACATGCATTGAAACATTTGCACTAACTGAAGCTCTTAAATGCAGATAGATTCATTCAATGTGAAGTTCTGCGAGCAGTTCCTCACTCCAGTAAACTGGACAACAGTAGGTGAAACTTTGGCCCAAAAGAACAATTGCATGCGTAAACAAGCCAGAAAAATATATGATATAAATTAAACGAAAAACTGACGACAAAATTAACAAATCGATAGTTTCCCCTCCCGATCATTCAATTTTTTATATAACTAACGATGGACGACCAAAACATCGAGATCCTAACCTCAACCTCTTGCGAAAGGCAAACCAGGCAAACTCAGTCGAAAATGAAAAGCGACCATCAGCTCTATTTAAAGAAAGCGACCAGGTTCAGATTTTCTCTCGAAAACCGTCATGACACCACAAATCGTACTCACCTCCATGACTTGAAACAGGTCCTACTTGTCTGCCATCGTGATCATCTTCCTCCAAGGATCATCCGTGTGTCATCTCGTTGAACTGACGAACAGTTTTTCGATTATTGAAAAAATAGGCTTGCGGTTAACCGATTATTCGTCACCGAAAATGTGATTTTACTTATAGAAAATCGAACAAATTAACCGTTAATTCGAATAAAATTCCTCGCCCTCGAGTCGAGGCCTTGCCGTATGTCAACTGTCAACTTACAGGTGTGCTATACGTACGATAATTGTCGTACGCGTATGATGATTAAGTGTCCCGTACGACCCAAAATTAAGAAATTTTGGCTAAATACGACAATTTGGACGACTTCGCTCCCATAAGCGTTGTACAGCGTACGACAATTTCGACTGAAGTTTACTAATAGCGTACGATAATTTTGGGTAGGTTGGTACGACAATTCCCTCCCACCCATCTCTAGCATTCCCTGCTTCCGAAGGGCAGCGACAGCAAAACTTTAGTTTATTTGACAATTTGGATAATTTGATTTAACAAAATAAATTGCTGCAGAGCTGAAGCAGAATTTGCAGATGAGTTGGGAGAGAAACGGTGGGTAATGCTGACCTGCTGACCTGTAAAGTTACCTCCGGCCGCCGTCCGTTCGTGAGTAGTTGCGATCAAGTTTGCAGGTTAACCTAGGTTAACCAAAGTCTGTTTAAGCTATTAAAATTATTATTAAGCTTTCAAAATTTCGATCTGAATTTAGTATAATATTTATCCGACCCTTGTTTCTCGAAAAGGAAGCATTTTTCTAAATACATGTCAACGGTGGCCGCAGCTAATCTCACTTGACTCATTCATTCAAACGTTTTTTCTCTCGAGAATTCGACATCGGGCAGAATTTTAATGAAGTCGAATCGAAAATTTATACACCCATGCAGTGAGGTCCTGCATGCTTGATCTATATTTTTGCATGGACAAAGTTGTAAAGTAGCATTGTGGCTTGAATAGTTCGATAGGGCTCTTTACCAAGAAATATTTTTTCACTGATTCCTCTGATTATTGCTCAAAGGATGAAATAAGTGTGACCGTTATTTGCTATGGAAATGAGGGCCAATTTATTTTAATGTCAATGTAAGGCAAATTCATTCAGGCGCTACAGCAGGAAAAACATGGATTTTATTTTAATTTTTCTTGCTTCCAATGTTGCATTTTATTAGTTCAATTGGTAATGCTGCCAGGGTACCAGTCTACCGATGCGTTTCAGGTTCCGTGGAAAATTTAAGCCGGAAAAGAATTTTAAAGAACATTAGCTTTTATCATGAAATAATTTTAAACATGATCTGTTCGGACCATTTTTTTTCTCCCGGCTCCTGGATCTTCTGAACCTGCGGACTGATTCCGAGAATCACCCGCCTTGTACCTCTTTCTTTGCCGCACTCATAGGGTACTGCCTAGCCCAACAAGGTCTTAGGTTCTAGGGGAAAACATTAGAAATCCTCGGAGTCACCCGGCTGGTCTGGGACGAGACGGAAGCAGTGAGCGAGAGTGATGGCGCTAACACGGCGCTCTGAACATCGCGCAGGATTTACTGGACTTATCCAACTTGTCCAGGCGCGGGTCCGGGTCGGCAGGCTGTAAACTCATTGAGCGCGATTCCAATCGGCGCCTCGCCTCGCGTCTGTCACCCCGCCGGTGTTGCTCTCATGTCTCAGCGCAGAGGCGACGATGAGTGCGACAGAGAGGGAATGGTGGTACTCTTCGTCAACTGTCTCACTCACTCCCTCGCGGCGCGGCACCCCCGTCTCTCCTGGTCAGATCTCTCGTTCTCTTTCTCTCTCTCTCTCTCTCTCTCTCTCTCTCTCTCTCTCTCTCTCTCTCTCTCTCTCTCTCTCTCTCTCTCTCTCTCTCTCTCTCTCTCTCTCTCTCTCTCTCGGACTCAGCTGCGGCGCTTTTGCTTCGTCAGTAACTGCCTATAGATTGGCAGTGGTGTGCCGTGCTGTCCTGCATACCCGATGAGCACGGGTTGGGCGCTCAGCCTCCTCGCCTCTGACAGGTCAATAATAAGGAAGTGCTCTTGACGTGTCGAGCGTATTTTCGTCGCCGATCGCTCGCTCCGGTCGGTACTCGGACGCGAGAGGTACCGGACTGGGCTGCGTCTACTTCATTTGATAATGAAGCCCTGACCGATAACGCACCCCTGCCGAGCGGCTAGCAACTTAGGACCTCGGTCCAGAACTTTTTTCTGCAACTCTCTTATACTTTTTTTGCATCATTCTGAATTTCTGCGGATTTTTATTTTAATTCATCTGAGTCGTGTGGGCGTTACCAAAATTAGTCCAGAGTCGTGCTCCTCTGTGCTGCTGAGCTTGCTGGGTGGACGGAGGACGTTAACCATGACGTGAGCTGCCGGGAAGTCCCTCGTAAACAAATGTGCCCTGTTACTGGTTCATTTGCGGCAGCGCAGCCGGGCGCGTCCTCGTGAGCTGGCACGGGGCGGGGCGGGCGGGGCGGGCATTAGGCTGATTCCGCACACTTGTTTCGTCGCTCTTTTCTTGTCGCACTGATAAGGCCCGGCCATAAGGTCTTCGGAATCGCCTCGCTGGGGAGTGCTTATGAAGGGGTTATGGATGCGGGTTCCGCACACGCCGCACCCCGCGGACGCACATGCGCGTGCGCACTCTCCTCGTCGGGAAGGTAAGGGGGAGGGGGGGGGGGTGGCGGGGTCACGTGGGAACTGTGCCGTGCCGCGCGCCCGCGCAAGGCCGTGTCACCTTTGAGTCGCGGACGTGCGCGCATGCGCTTTGGGCGGCATCCATCAGTGTCTTACGGCCTCCTTGGTGACATGGAATGGAGTACGCGCTGCACTTTACCCCGTCTGAGCGGGCGCGCCAAACTGAACAGCCATGAACCGCGGTAATGTATGGCGGCGAGGGGAGGGTGGTGGTTCAGGGCCAGCCCGGGGCCGGGGCCGGGGATTTCATGGTTAAGGAAGCGCTCTCTCGGCTGTGCCGTGCTAACCAAAAGATCGTGGCCGTGCTCACCGCCTCGGTGTCTAAAGTCGTGGCTCATCCTTGAACGCGCCTCTGCAGTTTTTATTTTTATTTCTCTGCGTGCAGTATAGTGAGCCCGAAGCGGACACCTCCGACGTTCGCGGGCCGCCGCGTACCTTCCTAACCTCAAATGAGGTTGGCCACCTCCCGCGCCTTAGATCACACACACCTGCCTTTATATTCCGAAGAGTGCTCCCCTCGCTCTATCTCTCTCGCACCTATACGACGAAGCCCAATGAGTGCGAGTACGACAGGGCGAGGAGAGTGCTCTTCTGCATACATCGGCTGCTCGCGCACGGACCATTTCTGGCTGGTTCGCCCCCGAGCTTCGAATCGCGTGAGCCGCAGACGATACCCGACCAAATTTATCGCGTCCTGTCTGTCTGTGTCTTTGTACGAGAGAGAGAGAGAGAGAGAGAGAGAGAGAGAGAGACCCAGACCCATGCGAGAGCCACGTGTGAAATGGATACAAAAGGCGCTCCACGGAAAATAACTTTTCTTTCCTGAGACGATACGCGTGAGTGTACGTGGGCTGTTTAAAAAAAAGCTGACATGACATTGAGGAGATTTAAAAACTTTTCACTGGCCCACCGTGCACCGCGATAGCTTGGTGAGAGAATAAGGCTTTTGTGGGGGAGGGCCCGGCCGGGCCTTCGTGCGAAAGCCATTCCTTCATATTTCTCCCGCGATAGAAATAAATCGATTGGCTTTGCGAGCCGCTACGCGTCACCTAAGAGCCGCACCTCGCGGGACGGGGAGGTGAGGAGCGTCTCCCACGAGGCGCCACGGGACGTGAGAGCGCCGACAACCTCTCTTCTCACAAACGCGCCGGCCGGCCGGCCCCGGACGTCATTGGAACTTTTTTTTCTTTCCATATCTCTTTTCTCATTTTCCGCGTTTTCACCTTCAGTCTTGTCGCGGGCGGAATGAGTGCCCTTATACCGATGGTCCCGGCGGTGCTCATTGGTTGACTTGTTGCTTTTTGGCGGTTGCAGCTGGAGGCCCAGCTGCAGAACTCGGAGCTGCAGCGCGCCGTGCGGGAGACGCTCAACCAGGTGGACCTCAACCTCGTCGAGAACCCGGACCTGGCGCGCCAGATCCGCCTCCTGTCCATCATCGGACCGGCCGCCCTCCCGCCGGACCAGCTCGACAGAGTAAGCTCGCGTTAACTTCAGTACCTTTCTCAGTTAAAAAAAAAGAGGATTAAATGGTTTGAAAATAAATCTAACCGTAAGGGCGTTGTTTTCAGTACAACGGGCTCATCAACTCCATGCTGGCCGTGTACAACAGCGCGACCATCTGCGCGCACCGCGAGCCCCTCCGCTGCGGGCTGCGGCTCGACCCCGGTGCGTACTCTGTGCACGTGCGCCGCCTGCGGCCCCGGGGGTAGGCCGCCCACTCGCACGCGCGCGCCCTGCCGGTGCCTACCCCGCGGGCTGTATCAGCCGTCCCGAGCAGGGCTCCTTCACTATTAATTTAAGCGTTCACCGAGTTTTCTAATTTTTCTCGTTTTTCGTAACCTCTCTTGATCTTGACTGATTTTTTTCTGACTTTTATTACGTTTTTTTTTTTTTTTTTTTTTTTTTAAATTCTATATTTATTTATGTCTGGTTTTTTTGGGATGACCTCAGAAAATACACGCACATCTGATCCAAATTATTCTCTCAATTACATGTTTAAATAGGGATTTTAGTAAATTATTGTGAATTATTTCTATTTATTCCAAATTATTGGGAATTAACTTGCAATAATGCAAAATAATCACAATTATTTCAATTATTTTTTAAAACTTTTCAGAATTAAATTTTGCTCTGCAATTGAAAGGGTGGCGTGAAAACATGGAAAATTTTTGCGGCAGTAAACCTCCCGAAGGAGGTTGCGGTTCCCGCCAGGCACAGGGCTTTTACCCCCTGTGGCAGCCAACTGCTTCGGTGTTCCATGGGAACCGGCGCTTTGCTGACTGCGATCCTATCGCGCAATTCGACAGATTTGATCCCCGTACCACCATTGGCCTACCCCTAGAGGTACGAGCGGTGTCAAGGGCGTTAGACTTCCTGATCCCAGTTTCAGAGGCCTTACCTCAGAGCGGTACGCGGGATTCGAACCCACAACCCCGAGTGCCGACACGTAGCCAGAACAGGAAGCGACCCAACGCCCAGAGCCACCGAGCCAACGGCGGTGAGACGTGTTTAACTTCTATTTGACCTGCCATCCAGCTGCGGCCAAAGGGAACGTCAAGCGCGAAAAACACTTTCCCGAGTGGGAGTCGAACTTCGGACCACTCAGTTGGGTGTTGCGCGCTCTACCAACTGAGCCACGACGCCACGATGACTGTACAGAGCGACGGGTTCGAGTTGTATTTGCCCTGTCCTCCTGGCTGGAGGCTGCAGGATACGCGGCAAATACGGCTCGAACCCGTCGCACTGTAAAGTCATCGTGGCGTCGTGGCTCAGTTGGTAGAGCGCGCAACACCGAACCGAGTGGTCCGAAGTTCGACTCCCACTCGGGAAAGTGTTTTTCGCGCTTGACATTCCCTTTGGCCGCAGCTGGATGGCAGGTCAAATAGAAGTTAAACACGTCTCACCGCCGTTGGCTCGGTGGCTCTGGGCGTTGGGTCGCTTCCTGTTCTGGCTACGTGTCGGCACTCGGGGTTGTGGGTTCGAATCCCGCGTACCCCTCTGAGGTAAGGCCTCTGAAACTGGGATCAGGAAGTCTAACGCCCTTGACACCGCTCGTACCTCTAGGGGTAGGCCAATGGTGGTACGGGGATCAAATCTGTCGAATTGCGCGATAGGATCGCAGTCAGCAAAGCGCCGGTTCCCATGGAACACCGAAGCAGTTGGCTGCCACAGGGGGTAAAAGCCCTGTGCCTGGCGGGAACCGCAACCTCCTTCGGGAGGTTTACTGCCGCAAAAATTTTCCATGTTTTCACGCCCCCCTTTCAATTGCAGAGCAAAATTTAATTCTGAAAAGTTTTAAAAAATAATTGAAATAATTGTGATTATTTTGCATTATTGCAAGTTAATTTCCAATAATTTGGAATAAATCGAAATAATTCACAATAATTTACTCAAAATCCTATTTAATCATGTAATTGAGAGAATAATTTGGATCAGATGTGCGTGTATTTTCTGAGGTCATCCCGATCTTTCTTGATTTTAACTGATTTTTTTTCTGATTTTTCTGACGTTTTTAGGCAACGGAGTTGCCTTCTAAAATCGCTGGAAAACGTGCGTGTTTTGTTTCATATGGCCCCTTACGACAGAAAAAAATCTGCTGAAGGGAATTCGATAATATTAAGCATACATTTAGAATGTAATCTAGTACATTCGATTCTGAAGTCTAGTTGAAATCTGTATTGCAGAAATTTTGTAAATTTGAATTGAAATTCGAGTTTCTATGGCAATGCTCGACTCGTCAGGCAAAATGAACAGGGGAAGGGGATATTTTTTCGTGGAGGGGGTAGGCCGAGGCGAGCCAACACGGAGCGAAAGAGAAACCTCTAAAGTCTGCGTTCAAACAAAGCCAGCCTTTAGTTTCGAGCGCAAGAATGAGATAACACTACTGAAATTCGCACGTGACCACCGTACTGCCTTCTTTAAAACTACTTCAGTTTTACTGAAACTTGCCCCGGTTCTGCCAACTAAATGTGTGCCTCAAAGAATGAGTTCCAATCGTAACGTTATGAGAGCAGTGATTTTTTTTCATCGCTGAGCGAAGCGAAGCTATCCCGTGCATGGGACCAGGAGTGTAGTCGGTCGTGAGTCTGTCTGTCTGTCTGTGCATACTAGCCACTTCTCCTCTGACACCCCAACAGGTTTCGTTAAAAGATATAGTTTTCCGTGATCTACTAATTGCGGCGCAACTTAATCTGACCATGGTTTTCTGATCGATTGAGTTTGAAATTTTGGAACGAATTATTTGAATTGGAAGTTTCAATATTAGTATGTTGGCTGCAGCCGCCGTCTTTGGCTGGCGCCATCTAGCGGCAGGGCGCGGAACTACATCGGCCGCCAGCCGCCCAGCCCAGCCGAATCCCACCTCAGTTTTTCACAGCATTCAAACAAATGATTAAATGATCATTAATAGTCTTTTCACGTAATATGCAGTCTGAAGTCGCTTTTAAGGATGCGGACGTCGCTGCACGAAGTATCAAGTGTCGTCATTGTGTAGAAGTGTGGGTTCGAGTGATTTGTTGTTTGTTTACGTCTGTGGCTTGGGGAGGAGTGAGATGGGTAGTGCCTCAAAATACTTTTTATTGCGTTGGATTTGTGAAATGAACGTCACGGACTACTGAAATGATAGCCAGTATCGATGAAACTTTGTTGTGTTCTTCCTAGGTGAGTGAGTGACATAACCAAATAACATAGACAATGTTGTTTACACTGAAGCTGTGAAACTGTTCGGTGAACATTAGAGTATGGTCTGAGTATTGAAATTAGGTAATCCCATGGCCTGACAAGTGTGAGTTACTAACAGCAGTATGATTTCCTTATATTTCGTTTAATTCCATTTTGAATCCTTGCTTGATTCCCCAGCGTATTGATTTGTTATTGAGTCACCACAAGTTAACCCCAGCTGAACGATTTCTTTAGTGAGGTGTGGATGTTTAATTGTATTAGAGGAAGTGTGCCCATTTTTGACGTACAACAATAGGCATTTGTAATAAAAAAGAATAATAAGTTTGTTAATCGTAAACTGAATATTTGGTGTCTCATTATTCTACTAAAGATAATATATAAAAGTGTGGTTTAAACCTAACAAGAAACAAGAAAAGAGTTTGGGTATTACTTTGGTGAATTTTGTATCATTTTGTTCTTAACCTACTCCGTATTTCCCAATGATACGATTTCTGATCAAGCTACATTATGTGTTTACCAAAACTTACTCATTGATCCGTTATGCCTATGAATTCAGATTGAAGAAAGGTCACTCCACAAAGTTATTGATAGAGAAAAAAACTGTTTTGAAAACATGGTTATTTTAATGAGATTTGACTCTTACAAATATTAGGGGCGATACTGTTGATAGGATTTAGGTGAGAGACCGAACTTGTAATATATTAGTTATGCCAGGAGTGTTAACGTTAAAACAGTCTTTCTAAAACATTGAAGTGCATACTTATTATTACTATGTAGCCATATAACCATTGAAATGGCACAATTGTTTTGATTCTATCCTTAATAGTCGACATTCATTTCAAAATAAATACGCCTCATCATTTAAAGGTCCCGAGTATCTTTGTGAATGTCTGGCTTGTATTTTAAAGTTACTGGCCTCTGTTACAATATTACTTGCAATGTCTGTTTAAATCATACACTGCAAAACCAACAGTCAACTTAGTACACTGATCCTAATGTGCACTTCAAAGAATGCATTAGGAAGTGCATGCCTGCCATGGTATGCACTTGGAAGTACATGGCTGCTATGGCATAGTGCTATTGTAAGTACACATTTCCAACTGCATGGCAAGGCATGCACTTTCTAATGCGTGCCTTGAAGTACATATTAGGAACAGTGTAAAGTTGACTGTTAGGTTTGCAGCGTATTTTAAGTGACCCATCGCTGGCTAACTATGGATTGATGTGAGTTGGTTTGAGGGCAAACTTAATTCAGAAGGATAAGGAATGAGAGGTAGTGCGAGGGGCACCACTCCGAATTGCGGCGCTACCTCTGGCCAGCGCGCCAGCGCCTATCTGCAGGGCCGGGGCCGGCCAGTAAATGCAGTTGCTTGAACAGCGGCGCGCGTCGCGAAGGGGATTCCACCAAGACTGCAGCGGTCTGGGGAGGGGGCGGGGGGTTCTGCCCGAACTACGGCGCAGTGCGCAATAGGTTGCCTACCCGCCTCGGCGCAGTATCCGCTATCTCCTGTAGGGCAACACCAGCACCAAATTTCCCTCGCGCTTATTACTTTATTTATATTTCAAAAAAAAAGAAAAAAAAAGAAAAAAAACAATAAAAAATATAATAATTTGCATGGACAGGTGGTTTAGGTTAGGTTGGATGGGTGTCCAGATGTCCCCGCACAGGACAACCGCATTTTGGAGGCGATCCCATCGGGTTGTATTGGACTTCTGACTTCAGGAGGACTCTCCGAGGGGGTGCTTATCATACCTGTGCTATAGTGGTGCTGCGCCTAGAATGTCTTTCGGTGGGTTCGGGGACCAGTACTGTAAACTGTTAGCATCAAAAGACGCCAAATTTCTGGTGTTCACGAGACGCCAAAAAATGGCATCAATCGATGGCAAATTTTGGCGTTTTTCGCCAATTACTGTGTTTTTCATGAATGCCAAAAATTTGGCGTCTTTCGACACCTACCACTTCACAGTGAGTGGCACCGAACCGGCAAGGGTAATTGTGGCTTGCCCCCCCTCCCCCTACAAAGATGTTTCCTGCCTCCTACTCCCATGACCCTTCCCCTCTGCTCCCTATCCCCCCCTTTTCCTCCGTAATTGACTGACTGACTTGAAGGTTGCCTACCAAAACGGCGGTTGGGTTGAAACCGTCCCTCATTTTTCAATTTACACTTCGCTCAGCAACTACGTGCCTGCCGCACGTACTCCTAGTTTTATTTGGTTGGCATGTTGTGTCAACAACGCGAAAGCAGGCCAAGCATGTCCGCCATTGCCGGTGGCTGATGTGCCCACCTCGCGACTTTAAATCATTTTTTAAAGTTATCGAAACGTTGACAAGGCGAACTGAATGCGTAAACAGTAGTTTTATACCTGCGGAAAACGGTTTGGTAAGTTTGACTTCGATCTGGTGAGCAGAATTCTTGAAATGATGTACATTTACGTGTACCATTTTGTGTAAACAACGCCTTAACTCCGCGTTTTCCCAATAGATAGCGCACCCCCGTCGCGGCCGCGGCGCGCTTGCCCGCTGGTCCTTCGCGTACCAGCGGTATTAGGTAGGGCCCCGGTTCGCCCCTCCCGTGCGCTCGGCGGAGGGGAGGTTATTGTTGTCGTTCCTTTCCGGCCGTGACCTCGCCGCCCAATTTTTGCCGTCAGAAGGAGAGCTCTGCTCTTATCTCCTGCTCCTGTCGATTAAATGTCGGCCGAACTTTCGGAGAGTATTCATTACTTGAAACCCGCCTTATCAATTCAAACTTAGAATTATTTAGCCACTATCTTGACTATCGTAAACTAAACAAAACCAGTCGGTTTTCTTACAGTCTTATTCAACACTCACAATATTTTATTTTAGTTATAGAAACTCCGTTGTCTACCAGGATTTCGTGAAATCGTATTTTTTTTTACTTTTCTATTTTTATTCATGTCTGGTTTTTCTTGATTTTTGACTTATTTTTCCTTGATTTTTTTCTGATTTTTTCTTGATTTTTTCTAACCTTTTCTCTCTCTGTCTCTCCCGCCTCCAGACCTGACCCTGATCATGGCGCGCTCTCGCGACTGGGACGAGCTGCAGTACGTGTGGCTGGAGTGGCGCCGGCGCTCGGGCTTCAAGATCCGCGACCTCTTCGACCAGCTCGTGGACCTGAGCAACGTGGCCGCCAAGTACAACAGTGAGTCCCACCCCGCTCGACTGGCAGCCGGCCAGGTCGGCCGCCCCGGGACCTCTTATACTTATGTCCCTCCGTCTCCCCGCAGACCTGACGTCGTTCGCGGACTACTGGATGTTCCCGTACGAGACGCCCGACTTCCGCCTGCAGCTGGAGACGGCCTGGGAGGAGGTGCGGCCCCTGTACGAGCAGCTGCACGCCTACGTGCGCAGGAAGCTCAGGGACTTCTACGGGCCGGACAAGATCTCGCGCCAGGCGCCGCTGCCGGCGCACATCCTGGGTGAGTGTGAGGAGTAGGATCCCTCGTGGAGTCGTAGCGACGCCCCGCACCAGGAGCCTCCACAACGACTTCGACCCTCGTCCCCCGCGAGCTCCAAGAACCGAAATTAGCGGTATAGCCGGGCGTTCGGCTCGGGAAAGCGCTTCGGAAAGCGCAGCAACTCCAGATCGGCGTCCTCCGATGGCGGCTGAGCCGATATGATGAGCGTCGCGCCGGTGGTGGCGCGCCCATAGGCCGAGCCCAGGCAGCCCAGCCCAGCAGCCGCGTCGCGGAGCGGGTGGCGCCCGCGCCCGCCCCGCCGCCCTTGAGATTGACAATGAGTGCTCGCGCCGCGCCGCGCCGAGCCGCTCGCAGCCACGGGCGGGACGAGCAGGGGCACGCCACCGCGCCACGAGCACCACGAGTGTGGGAAAGGCATGCTGTGCTGTGTGCCGGCCGCCGCGCCGCGCCGCAGCCCATGTCACTTCGATTACCAATTGATCCCTTCTCTCTCGCGCGAGCAGCGGTGCGCGCGGCGGCGCGGGAGCAGGATGAGGACGATGGGGAGGAGGAGGAGGAGGAGGAGGAGACCTGTTTGTCTCACGGCATGTGAGTCCCCCCGCGGCCGCCGTGGAGTGGACGCGAGTGACTGATTGTCCGTGTGATCCCAACGCAAACACTTAGACTAGCCTCCTCTAGTGGGTGCGGCCCGCGGACATTGCGCGTCCATTCATTAATTGGAAATGGCGGCGTGACAGACGTGCCGACTGCTTTTATTGATTTTATTTTTCTGCGAACGTGACGCGTGGGCGTCTGTCTCTTCAGCGTCTCATTAGTAGTCCAAGGGGGGCTCGGCGCGGTGCGAGCGGCGCGACGGAGTGATCGAAAAGCCGGAACTCGAATGAAATGAAGAGCTCGAGAGTGTACTGCTGCGTGCGTTACACGCCGGTCGAGGGGGAAACAACTCTGAATTTAAGTGTACAAATTGTGAATTGTGTGAATTTTCGTGAATGTTTTGAATTTCCGTGAACTTTTACTGAATTCTTGTGAATTTTTGCTAGAATGTCTTTCTAAATTTTTTTGAATGTCTGTGAATTTTTCTTAATTTTTCTCAATTTTTCTGAATCTTTATGGAATTTTCTTAATTTTTGTATAATTTTTCTGAATTACGAAGTGCTCAAAAATTTCAGAGTTTGTTTCCCCCTTCGGGAGCGGAGCGGAGACAGTGAGCGTCTGCGCTAAATAATTCGTCATCTCTCGCCACTCGTGACGGGCGCGCTATGGCTTCAGCGCTTACACTGCAGCCTACACCTCCCCTTGTTCCTCTGCTTCCCGAACGCCAACATCAGCGGCCCGAGCCACGCCCGGCCCGGCCCGCGCGGTCAGCGGGATGGTTGCGATTGCGAAGAGTAGTTGTGCCCTCTCTCTTGCTCCTGCAGTGACGCTGCCTCGCAGGTGCGACGCGGAGGGTACAGATACTGTCTCACTATTCGGAATCACTCCACATGTACTGACTGACAGACAGGCCGGGCCGGGCCGGGCCGCCCGCATTCATGTTCGACGTCTTCAATGAGCCCCGCACGCTGCAGTAATGAGGAGTGTTTTGAACTGGCTTCCTTTGCGGAGCACTTCCCCGAACACCGCCATGCCATGAGAGAAGGGCCGCGCCCCGGAGCCGGAGCCGCGGTGACGCTGGGCCGCGGGCCGGCAGGGGCCGGCCAGCAGCTGTGTTATTTCCTTATTATTTCGACCTTCCATTGCGGCGGTGACCACCCGCACCGGCCCGGGCCCGGACGGCGTATGTGGACTCGGCCGCGGTGAGTGTAGGGTACCTCGCGGCTGATTAGACGTTATGAGCGACACGTTTGGGGCGGGACCGGGCCAGGTCCGGCACCTATTAGGTATCTCACTGAATCCATCGGGCGGAAGTAGCAGGTAAAATGGAAGCACAAATGAAAACGGAACCAGTAACAGAATGCGAATTTACGGAGTGTGAGAAACGTCATAGGGTACTCCGAGGCTCGGCCAGCCCGGAAGTAGAAGAACAAAAATCCTCGGGCGCGGGGGAGAAGCGTGGCTGGGAGGGGTGTGTCGCCACCCGCCCTCTCTCCTCCCCGCGCCCGAAGAATTTTGTTCTTCTACTTCCGGGCTGGTTGAGCCTCGGAGTGCCCTATTACCGAGGGGTCGACAACTCAGGTTTTTGGGGGACACAGGAGTTTAGTCGGAGTACTCGGAGTACAGCCGGAGAAGACGGAGTACAGCGAGAGAACAAAGAGCATAGCCGGAGTACAGTCGGAGTTCTTCGGAGAACACCGGTGAACAGCCGGAGAACAGGCAAATTTTACTCGGAGAACGCTCAGAGAACGCTCGGAGTACACCCGGAGAACACGGAGTACATTCGGAGTACGCGGAGTTTATTCGGAGAACGTCTAGCCTGGAACACAGGAGAACACGAGTTGTCGACCCCTCGCCTATTACAGACCAAGGGTCTACCACTTTGAAAAGTCGCGCACGAGGATTGTAATCAGTTACGATTATGGTGATTGTCAATGTTTATTTGAGTTTATCTTCAACATATTTACTGATTATTGGCCCGTAATCACGCAACCTTTGGTCAAATTTGCTAATATATCTCCATATTTGTCAGAATTGGTCAATATTCGGAAATTTTACATGATGATGATTATGTGATTATCAATAATCATCGAGAGGGGTGTACGAGGATTATGGGAAAGCAGCGATGAATGGCGTTCAATTCGTTTTTGTTGTTTCATGCTACCTCTTACTTTTAATTAAATACCCATTTGGTGGCTGTCTTCCCCGTTTCCCCAAAATGTGACGCAAGCCTGCTGCGTGCAGCGGGCTGCATTGACGCCTTGCCCACTCGGCAGGCACGCGTGGGTAGATGTTGCCTGGTAGGCAAGGTGTGAGATACAGCTGCCCGTTGGACGAGGTTGTGTTTCGACAGTTTTCGCCTATCTGTCCCGCAAACACTGCGGTGGGGATGGGACCTCATGCTTCATGCTCCCAGCCCTGCAGCACCAGAGGCGAGGGGGACACAACTTAGAAATGTTTGTACACCTTCTAATTGAGAAAAATTCAGAAAAATAATATTTTTTTTAAAAAAAATAGTAAAATTTAGAAAAAATCAGTAAAACTCAAAAATATTCACGAACATTTCGGAAAAAATTGCAAAAATTCATAAAATTAGCACACCAAAATTCAGAGTCGTTTCCCCCTCGACTAGAGGACAATGACGAAAGCGACGTCAGCAGCCGCACGACATGGTAGCCAGACGCGACTTTTATTTCGGTCGCTGTCTCCTTTTTCGAGGAGTTCAAACACCTCTCAGCTCTGAAGCCAAGTTCTCTACGGGCCGCCGGGGCCGCGGCCGGGGCTCGCGGAGTGGGAGTCGTGCGTCCTGCTCTCGTGAAACACGCAGGCGAGGCACACGGTGCGGTCGCGTGCTGGAGCACGGCGCGGCGCTCCTGGCCCTCTGCCGTCTGATTCCGAAGATCACTCCCGCGCCTCTGTCCTTGTCGCACTCGTGGAGCTTGCCACCCACAACATAGGGCACCACCATAGGTGCGACAAGGAACGATGTTCGGAATGAGACGGCGGCTTGGCCATGCTGATCACGCTCGAGCTCGCGCCAGGACCAGGACCATACGCAATGTGACAGCGCTCTGGCCGGGCGCCCGGCCGGGAGCAGGTCACCGCAGCCCGTGCCGCGGCCGGGCCGCCTCCAAGGACACCGTCAAGCACCCTGTCCTGTCCAACGCGACGTTACTCCCTCCAACAGCATCACACACTCACACAGCGGTGTCGTCTCTCTAGCTTTGGCAGCGATAAGGAGCGAGAGAGATAGAGAGATCTTCATAACGCTAAGCGGAGTTACGAGATCAATAAACCGTCAGCTGGGCTGGGATATACCCCCTTTGCGCGGCAGCGCAGTAAATTGTTAGGGGAGGCTCTTCTTGAGGTACAGGCGAGCCGCGCGGTCGCGCCGAGTCGTGTCCTTCCGACAGTCAGTCACTCCGGCTGGCTCCGGCAAGGTCAGGGAGGAGTGTGTGTGTGTAGCACCGACCCGAAGGGAGTGGCCAGCCAGGTTGGGTGTGTTCTGTACGTGCCGCCGGCAGGAGGGCCGGAGGGGAGCCGCCGCCCCACGCCCCTCAAGGCACTACTCCCTGTCAAAATAGTTTCAATGAGTGATTTTTCAATCAGCCGGCGCGGGGCATACTGTCCATCCCTCCCCACCGTGTGTGTGTGTGTGTGTGCGTGCGTGATGGGGCTCTCTGATAAATCGACCATTCCTACCGACCCGGCGTGCTATCTGGAATGCGCGAGCTGATGGACTTTGAGGATAGGTCTGCCGTCGTGCGTCTTGTCCCCCGTGTTGTTGGTGTAGCGAATTACGCGACGCGCCTCCCGGTCGCCTCGAAGCTCGCCGACAACAGGTAATGGATCAGCTGTCATCTGAGGACGAGGCGAGTCGAGGCGAGGCGAGCGCTTCCCTGGGCCGGCCCCAGGCGCCTCGTTATCAATGCATAGTCCATACGCTCATAAGGAATGAGTGCTGCCATTGTCCGCTCCGCTCACAGAGCCGCTCTTTTTTAAACGCTCCCGAGCAGAGCGCCGTGTCACGGTGACGGCGGCGACTCCGGGGCGGGCCGGGGCGTGGCCGACAACAAGAAACACCCGCGCGCGTGCGTGCGTGCCGCGGGGAAGTCCGAGTCCCCCGCCAGCGTGGCGAGCGGCGGCGGCGGCGGCCTCGCCTCTCATCATCGGTGCGCCTTTGTCACTGGCGCTGCTCCGCAGACTGATTCCGAACATCGCTCTCGCGCCTCCGTCCTTGTCGCACTCACACGCAGGCGGGATCCTGCCACCCGCAACATAGGACACCGCCATAGGTGCGACAAGGACAGACAGACGGACGGACGAGAGAGCGATCTTCAGATCTTCGACTGCCGGCGAGATGTGCTGTCTGCTGTCTCACCAAATTACCGTTCTGTTGTCGGTACGACGTTTATTTCATGTCGACGATCGATCGCTCGCAGGTAACATGTGGGCGCAGTCGTGGAGCAACATCCTGGACATCACCATCCCGTACCCGGGCAAGAACTTCCTGGACGTCGGGCCGCAGATGGCAGCGCAGGTGAGTGAGGTGGCGCTGGCTGCACCGTGCGCCCGCTGGGTAGGCAGCCCATCGCACGTGCGTCACGCCGAGGGGGAAACACCTCTGAATTTTGGTGTGCTCGTTTTGCGAATTTTTGTGAATTGTCATAGAATTTTTGTAAATTTTCACTTGAATTTTGCCTCAATTTTTGCAATATTTTCTAAATTCACCGAAGTTTACTGAATATGTGTGAATTTTTGTGAAATTTCCTGAATTACGAGATGTACAAAATTTTTTAAGTTTTTTTTCCTCCTCGCGTCACGCTTACCCCTCTGCGCCGCGCGCCCCTATCGTGTCCGCAGGGGTACACGCCGGCCGCCATGTTCCGCCTCGCCGAGGAGTTCTACACGTCGATGAACATGTCCGCCATGCCGGCCGAGTTCTGGAGCCACTCGGTCCTGGAGGAGCCGCCGGCGAGGGTCGTGGTCTGCCAGCCGTCCGCCTGGGACTTCTGCAACCGGAAAGACTTCCGGTGAGGCTTCTTGTGCTTCTCGTTTTTCCGCTGCCGCTCTGAGGGGGTAGGCGGCGGCGCGGCGCGGGCGCGGCCGGCAGGGCCATTGCAGCACGGTTTCGCTGACGCTGGACGGGATTGATTCCAGGATCAAGATGTGTACGCACGTCAACATGAACGATCTGGTGACTGCCCACCACGAGATGGGCCACATCCAGTACTTTATGGAATACAAGAACTTGCCGAAGATCTACCGGGACGGAGCGAACCCAGGTACCGTACGAGTCAGCGTCCTCCTACGTCCCCCACCATACAGGGGAGTAGGATGGGTTGTCTACCTGTAGGGGGCAAGGCAGCGCCATACTAAGGCGTCGGTTGAGTCAGAGAGCGGGGCTCCGTGCAGTATGGGTGGCCTAACCGCTCGGCGCTCTGGGAGCCCCCATTCTTTTTCCACGGAGGCCGCAGGCCGGACTTGAGTCGTGGATGATTGGTGGCTGCCTGGACACTAGGGGTTGATATTTATTAATGAAAGTAGAATTCAACCTTTTGGTACGCGAGGGGGAAACAACTCTGAATTTTGTTGTACAACTTTTGTAAACTTTTGTGAATTTTTTTGAACTTTAGTTCATTTTTTTTTGCAAATTTTAGGTACTGTTTGCAATTCTTTTTTATTTTTTGTGAATTTTCCTTAATGTTTCTGATTTTTGCTGATTTTTTCTGAATTTTGCTGAATTACGAGGAAAACAAAAAAATTCAGAGTTGTTTCCCCCTCGTTGGTAAGCTTGTTGAAGCCAGAATTTCGCGATGCTTGTACGCTAAAATTCAATGCCCGTACTCTTCAACGATAGACTGTATTCTAGGCAAATTGCAGACTCCCCTGGCCTCGCACCGAACTTTGTTAAACCTTCAGTTTCCAGAGCAGGTGTTTTGCGAGGTTGACATTGTGTTTTTGACGTGCGTTTGTCCTGCATGCAGGCCTGCACGAGGCCGTCGGGGAGGCCATCTCCCTGTCGGTGGCCACCCCGCGCCACCTGCAGGCGCTGGGGCTGGTGCAGACGGCTGTGGACGACCTGCCGCACAACATCAACTTCCTGTTCGCCCTCGCGCTGGACAAGCTGCCCTTCTTGCCCTTCAGCCTGGCCCTGGACAAGTGGCGCTGGGACGTGTTCCAGAAGCGCAAGACCAAGGACCAGTACAACTGTCACTACTGGTTCCTCAGGTGAGTTGAGCACCTGCTGCAGAGCGCGTGCTAAGATTTCAGCGGCAGGCGTGCAAACACTTAAAAAACACTTACTTTGCCGCAAGATGGAAAAGGTAACGATATGCTAATTTATTTCCAGAGAGAGATATTCAGGCATCAAGCCCCCATTCCTGCGGTCCGAGTTCGACTTCGACCCTGGAGCGAAATTCCACGTCCCGGCCAACATACCCTACATCAAGTGAGTGGCTTATCGACGGATAACTGTTTCGCATGTCGCGGCGGCCGGAGCCGTGCCGTAGCGCCCATTACAGGTTTCCCCTCCGGGCCGCTTGTTTTCCATAATTATTGTCGCGCTTGAACGCTGCTATGCGTACGTCGAGTCGGCGTCGAGACGGCGCCACCACACACACTCACACATTTGTCCGTCCGTTCTGTCACGCATGACGCGGTCACGTGACTTGCGCGCCCGACTTGAATCTCATTATTATCGGGACATTGCATCGGCCGACGGGAGGGTATGGTACGTACTTATCAACCCTCCCGCGTGTCCACCACCAGGGCCGCCCCGCCTTGCACCCCTCCCCGCCCCGCCCCACCTCGCCCCGCCCCGCCCCGCCCCGTCACGTCACGTCACGTCCGCCCCGTCCAGCGGCTGACAAGGTCATGCTGCAATGCCAAAATAATAACAGCATCGGGGTGGGGTGGGGGGCAGCAGCGCGGCGTGCCTCGCGGATCGCTGCACCGCCAGGCCACTGACTGCCGCGGCCACCGGCTATTCGAGGCGCCGCCTCACCCCGCCCCACCCCGCCCCACCCCGCCCCACCCCACACCCCACCATGCCCAGGCTATATTGTGTAACGGCCGAGCATCTCCCGCGACGGGCCCGGGCCCGGCCCGGGCAGCGGCCGAGTCGGACAGGGGATTGTCCCTCTCACCGCGATCCCTATTTGTTCTGGCCGCCACCGGAGAGGGGCACATGCTATCTCTTTTTCCAGCTCGCTAGAACAAGGTCTGATTTTTCGGTGCTATATTTTTTTTTTAAATCCCAATTAAAAATGTTTCACTTTTCTCAATGTTAAGACGCGCGTCGCTCAAATTAAAAAGATTAACCCGTTTAAAGAGTTTAGGGGGAAAAGCTCATTACTTTCCAGGAGCAGTCCGGATATATTGACGAAGTTCCAGAAAGTTTTTACCTTTTTCTTAAAGGCAATATCGAGATAAAAAATAAGGCTACGTAGTGCCTAAAAATACAGACCTATATTTTTACCGTGCAGGTCTATCCGGTCTGCTAAGGCTTTTAAGAATCCCTGCTTCTTCCACACCTATTTGGGAGCTCCGGTAGCGCGAGCTGATGGGAGGGGAGGGGCAGCGAGCTTGCCCAACGGTTTGTGAGAACCGCACGTGCCGGAGCCGGGCCGGAGGCTCAGCATGTGTTGTGTTCTTTCGGTGGGAACAATTAACCGGAGGCATTGGGCTGGCCGTTTTTCCGTTTTGGAGTTGGCAACGATTTTGTTGTTATTGTTTTGGTTTCGTGCGTGTAAAACATGGCGCGATGTCGCAAAGGCGTGCGTGTGAACAACAGGGCAGCAGGGAGGTGTGGGAAATTGAAGTTGCACTCGGATTTTTGGCATCGTTTCACATTTTATTTACACCCGTTCTCGTCCTTAAATACGTACAGTGCGGCACTACGCCTCGCCCTCGTATGGCGTGGCGTGGCGCTGCCCTTGAGGAAAAATATTACAAAAGTAAAGGGGAGGGAGAGAGAGAGATAGATGAAGTGAGTGGTAACTTTAGCGAGTTGTGGTGTGGATGAAAAGATGGAAACTCCCGACTTTGCTATCACGGGGAAAGAAGGGAGTTTCACGTCATTGTGGTGCGTAGAGGTGGTGATGGCGAATGACAGCGAGATGATGGCGATCACATGATGGTGGTGAAGGAGTGATCACAGTCTTGTTCAGTAGTCGTAGTGGCCGTGGCCGTGGTGCTTCTCGATGTGCACTGGCACGGGGACCTCCTTGACCACCTCGACGGGGTAGGGCTGGGGTACGGGCACCTTAACGGGCACCTTCACCGGGTAGGGGACGTGCTTCTCCACGGGGTAGGGTACCTGCTTCTCGACGTGAACGGGGTAAGGCTGGGGAACGTGGACGGGGTAAGGGCGGTCGACGGGCACCTTGACGGGCACGTGGACGAGCTTCTCGACCGGGTAGGGGATGTGCTTCTCGACGGGGATGTGCACAGGGATGGGCCTCTCGACGGGCACCTTCACGGGGACGTGGACGATCTTCTCGACGGGGTAGGGCACCTCCTTGGTGACGTACACAGGGTAGGGCTTCTCGACGGGCACGGGCACGGGCCTGTCGACTAGAACCTTGACTGGCACGGGGATCTTCTTCTCGATGTGCACCGGGTAAGGCTGGGGCACCTTAACGTGCACGGGGACGGGGACCTTCTTGATGACGTGGACCGGGTAGGGCTTCTCGACGTGCACGGGGTAAGGGCGGTCGACGGGCACCTTGACCGGGTAGGGGATGTGCTTGACCTGGTGCACCGGGTACGGCACGGGGATCTCCTTGGTGAGGGTGATGGTCTTGACGCTCTCGGAGTGCGAGTGCGCGTGGTGGCCGTGTCCGTAGCCGCCGTAGCCGCCCAGGTCGAGGCTGCTGTAGCTGTGGCTGCTCAGCCCGTGGTCCAGGCCGCCGCCGTAGCCGTAGCCGATGTCCACCAGCCCGCGCTTCTCCTGCTTCTTCTCGGCCTGCTTGGCGTCCTCTGCGAGCGCCACCGCCGCCAGCACCACAACCAGCACCTGTCGGACACACACCCACACAGTTTCATGTAGTAGAGGCCCAGTAGAACCCACATGGGCGCCTTGGGGGCCACCCGGACCCGCTCTGGCTCTGGCAGGGCTACAGAAACAGCCGCTGCCAAGTCTTGCGCACGCGCAGTCCGTCAGCCAGGCGCCAGGCCGGGCCCGTCGGCCGGCTGGTCCAGCTCGAGCTCGGGGAGCCTGCTCTACGCCGCGCCTGCGACCCTCGCCGATAAGGCGCCCCCGTGTGTGCCAGGCCAGGCCAGGGCCCCGGTGAGCCCCGGCTGGGCAGGCTGAGCAGCACAACTGTATGTCTCAGCATTTTGCAACCCAAGCCACACCCGACCCGACGCGACCCCACTTAGCTCAACCGGGGAAGTCAAGTCGTGAGCCGCCCGTCCAGCTCGAAGCGAGGGGTGGTAGTGCACGACTGTGAGCAGCGCCCCGCCCCGCCCCTCCCCTCCTCGCCCCTTTACACTCTACCGCACTCCTCGCCTATCGCGCCCCTATTTAACGGAGGGTGTAAATCAAAGTCTGAAATAGATATCGCTATATCGGGGTGTAGGCGGGCGCGAGCCTGAGACCCGCGGGCAGGGCAGGGCAGGGTCGCTGTAACTCAGACACAGCACCTCAAGGGCGGGGAGACAATGCCGCCATTTCTCATACACCCCTCGGCTCCTCGGCTGCTCGCCTCGTTATGGCGGAGTGAGTGGAGCGCGGGCGGTACTCTCGCTGGACGTAGACATTGCCCTTCTTTGGCGCGCGCGCGGTGCTGTGCGCTTAGCTCCTACTTGTAGAGCGGCAGGCAGTAGCAGCAGTGATTGAAAAGACGTTATGTGGAACAACGCCAATACTCCCGCCGGCCCAGCGTTGAGAGAGGAGAGCTCTCTTTGCGCAATAATGGGACACGATTGGTCTGCGCGTGCCTGCTCTCCCTGCCCCGCCCCGCCCCGCCCCGCCCCGCCCCGCCCCGCCCCGCCCCGCCCCGCCCCACCCCACCAGGCCGCTTGAGGGAGTCTAATCTGGCGACGAGCGGGATCGCACGGCGAGAAGATGTCTGCCTGGCGCCGCGCCGTGCTCAAAGAAACGCGCGATCGGCTCTTGTACGGATTCAATAATCCCCTGTGATCCCGAAGTGAATTTAACTAGAGGCAGCTTAGTACGCCGCAGCATGTCAGGTGTGAGGAGTAATAAGGACTGGAGACGATAAGCGAACAAGCGCGCATCCGTCGAGGCGGGGAGTGGAGTGCGTCCTGGTCCTTCACTCAAAAAAATCAGTATACTTCCTTTAAAAAAAACACTCAAAAACTCAGGAAAAAATCAGCGGAAAAACAAGAAAAATCAGAAAAATGTTAGAAAAAATCGGGGAAATCAAGGAAAAAATCAGAAAAAAATCAAGGAAAATCACGAAACACCAGTAAAATCAGAAAAGTCGGTGTACGCTTGCATTTATAGTGAAGGACCCCTAGGCGCTAGCACGGACTTGAGGGGGAAGGGGGGCGGGGAGTGGCCTGCCGTCAGGAGCAGGTTACTCGGTTGGGTCCTCAGTCCTCACTTCAGGACCGGGCGCGGGCCGGCGTTCCCATCAGCGTCGCACTGTGTGGTCGTGAGGATGCGGCCGGGCCGGACCGGACCGGACAGGGGGTTGCACCACGGCGGCCTCGTCAGGCTCGTCAGGCAGGGACTTCCCCCGGGCCGGCGCTGAGGCGCACGACTGGGGCTGGGCGGGCCGGGCCTGGGCCCCGTGCCGACCCTGGCCTCGGCCTCGCCTCGGACCGCGTGCGGCCGCCGGATTAGCGGCGGTGCGACTGATAAAGGGGGAGCTCGTGAGGTTTTGCCAATTTAGAGGGGTTTTGTCCGACGACTTTCCTAGACTAACTAGAGACGAACGAAGGACAAAAGGGGGGGGGGATAAGTGACCTCCAGCCCCTCCCCACACCCCACACCTTGAGCTGCGCCTACCCCCTCACCTACTCGTGGGCGCATCTGCCAATAATCAATGGGAGGTGACAGATGGCAGTCGGCTGCCTTCCGCGCTGCATTCAGAGCGCTGCAGCAGAGCAAGGGCCAGAGCAGGGAGCCGCTGTCGTGAAGTGGGACAGAGGGACAGAGACATGGGAGCGATGTTCTGAATCAGTCGGCTGATGGTCGGAGCGGGGCGGCGCCAATCCCATCGACAGAGCCCCCCCCCCGCCCCGTGCCGCTTCACACGGGGTGCGTATATCCTCCTGATCAGTGTGTACTCGATCCATGCTGATCGATACTGATTCGATGGCGCAACGTCGCGACGACAACGAGGGGGTGAGGCGAGGCTAGGCGCGCTCGGGCTGCAGCAGAAACAACAGCCGGGCCGATGTGTCGTGTTGCAAGCCGCCAGGGCTCTGCTCTGCCGCCGCGCTGCACCGCTCTATTGCACTGCACTCGACGCCGAGAAACAACGCCTAGTTCTTGCCCACAAAAGTTAAACATTTTTCCGAGTTTTTTCGAATTATCGAATCATTATTGCATTATTCTTTTGCAATTAAAATTTTGCATTTTCTTTAATTTTCCAATGTAATTTTGTAATTTTCTGAAATTTTTGGAATGCCTCTGAATTTTTCCGACAGTTTCTGAGTTTTTTTTTCTGACTGATTTGAAATTACGAAGAGAACAAAAAATTGGGACTACCTCACGCGAATGCACAGCACCGCTCTGCTCACACTGAAATCCTTGATGTGAGACTCTCGCTGGTCTAAAGTAGCGCACAACTTCTGGAGAACACTTCTACATTTTTTAAAAAAAATGTAGAAGACTGCCTATTGCCAAGGATTCTGTGAAGTCCTGCCTGCCCTGCATGTGCAATGATTTACCTAGGCTATGTATGAATTAAAAAAAAATAAAAAAAACTTTTATTCCTGGGGCTGGCCGGGAAGGGGCTCCTCCCCCTCTCTAACTGTCTCCCCCGCCCCTTTTCGTTTGTGACGACACATGATAGGAGGGCAGGGCGTTCACTATTCACTATGCACCGCGGCAACCGCGCCAATGATCCACATGTGCACGGCAATGGTGGTGGTTGCGGAGCCAGTTGCGTCGAGTATCAGACTTGTAATCCTATCGGACCTTTTTCTCCCCTCTTCAAATTGATGCAGACTGTTTCGGCGGAAAGCTTTACAAGAAACACTTTGGACTGTGAATCGTCTTCAATGAATATAGAGCCTTTGAAATCATTCATCATTCTAAACATTTCGTTGAGATATCTATGATTGTACGGTCTCAAACTCTTTAATAGTTACTGTTTTATTTTTCTGTTAAAACTTGTCTAAAATATTAAGAAAAAATGCTAAATATCAAAACTCGTTAAGACGGTGATTTCATCATGTAAATTTTTAAGTAGACTCCACTTAAGGCAATGTTTAAAACAGTAATATAGGGCCAGCAATTATTTTTCTCCGAAACCGTTGAGCTAATCCCTCCGGGAAGTCACTGTTAGTCCAGGTTCAGGTTCAGGTGATGCACTGTCACTCCGATGCACTATATGTCACTCTGCTGCTCGGCTCAGCTCGGACACTCACCGCTGTCCTCATGGCTGCTCTTGATATCTGGTCCACAACACCACTGTGCCCTCCGCCGCGCCCGCCCCAGCCTTTATACTATCAGTGGTCTTTGCGCCCCACCGCGCCCTGCGCGCCCCCACTGCTCGGTCCAGCGCCCGGGCCCCCACGGGGGTCCTCCGCGGGGCCCCCGCGCCCCGCCGCGCCCCGCCGCCGCCCTCCTCCCCGCCCACCTCCGAAGCTGGATAGCAGGGGAATTCTCCTCCTGCATTTCGGGCCTCCCTCCCCCCGCAGCTCCCGTCTCCTCCCCCCCCCCTCTCGAATACCTCCTCGTATGGTTCGCCTATGAGGTCTCATCAACGGGGGTAATCACTCATATAAAATGTGTACAGTGATTTTGTTTGACTTGTAATATTTATAATTTTTATTTTTTGTTTTGATTTTTCTTTTGATTTTTTGAGGAAAAATTTCTGTCACATTTTGATTAATTTTGATTTTTTCCTATTTCTGACTTTATTCATTTTTCTCAGTTCTTTTGCTCATTTATTCTCGTTTTTTTCGGATTTTCTGTATCTTTCTTCTTGATTTGATTTCGATTTTGTGGAATCTTTTTTCGATTTTTGAAATGACTTTTTATGGGCCGTACAATGATTTTTCGAAGCGATCTCCCCCTCGGGTCTCAGGCCCTGGACAATCGTCGTACGTATTGAAATGGGATGTTGGCACATGTGGTAGGGCGGGGTGGGGCGGGGCGCGGACGACACAATACCGATGCACCATGCTGCTCTGGGAATATGCAAACTGTACTTGCCATGCAGCGCCCACCCCGCCCCACCCCGCCCCATGAGGAGTCATGTCGATTCTCCGCCACATGCGCACTCCACATTCCTCATTAGAAGAAAGTAATGTCGTTGCCGGGGCGAGGCCGGCCGGCTGCGGGCTCGGGGGGCGAGGCGGGGTGCTCGAGGTTTTTCTGCCTTGCTGTCATCGTGGGCGAGTCGGTGATAGAACACGTCATTTTTGAGCCGAGCGGTGAGCAGGCGCGTATTGTTGACTATGGTGAACCACCAGAAAGGTAGGCAATTTGAGTCACAAAACCCCTGTATAGACCCCCCCCCCTTGAGCACTGTAATTCAATTACTGTGACGTCACTTTCTTTTTCATGTGAAAAGTGTCACATTGTTTAAAATGTAATGTCACATTCTTTTCAATGTGAATCGGGCAGAATATGCGGGCTAAATTTTATTGTCACATTCAAAAGAATGTGACATTAATATTAAAAGGAATGTGACAGTTTTCACATGAAAAAGAATGTGACGTCACAGTAATTGAATAACAGTGAGTATAGAGGAACTTAACGGCCGTGACGGTGATTGGGATGGCCCAGAAGTAAAAAAGAAACGAAAATTTTGAGGTAGAAGTATAATTCTAATTCTACAGAGAGTGCGACGAAATGAAGTCGAATACAAACTCGCGGGCCCGTTGCGGGCCCATAGGGAGTGATTTCCGATCGACTGTTCCCAAGCGCGCGAAAGACTAAAACATGCTTCAGGGCGTTACTCGCAAAATGATTCGAGTTCGAACTCCATTTAATTTCTATCTGAAGCTCGTAAAACCTTGCTTGTTCTTTCTTTTAAAATTGAGTCATTTTGTGAGCGCAGTTCTAAACAAAGTTGTTCGCTCACAAGCGTTGGCCAATGGCCGCTGCTTCTCGGCCGGCGGCGAGGCGTATGTGAGTGAGCCATATAACGCCACTGCCCACCTGTGAAGCGTATGCAACCAACCAATGGCGCCGGCCCGTCCAATACCACCTCCGATGCACTGCATTTTCATTTATTTCGTGATTTTCCATTGCACGCCTTGTTGTTAAATCTATGTGCGAACACTCGACCCAAATAGAAAATGTTAAATTTTGGCATCGAAAAGATGCCAAACTCTGTCTTCTACCGATTTGTCGCTATGCCACACGTATTCCTGCTACGAAGTCCGTGCCTTTTATTTCGTTCTTGTGCACCAAAAATTTAAGTCTAGCAACGTTGGATGAACCTAGTGCACGAAATCTCTAATTCCGTGTGATTCTGTAACCCTGCAGAATATGAACATATTGATTGTCCATTCGGATATCGTTATAAATGAGACAAGATACTGGCATTCCATAAGGTCTGCCAACAATCTGTCACGCTGAGTGACCACGGGGCGCGTACGGCGCGCGCGTGTCCACCTGCGTGCGGAGCTTGCTGACCGCGGCAGGCGGATTCAGGGTATCGTCCTGCGTAGTGTCTTCTCTCTCGCTCCTTATGGGCCTGCCCTGTGAGTGGAACGAGGACAAAGAGAGACGAAGACGGCGTGCGGAATAATCGCCGTGCTGCACACATCGCGTTTGCGTTTTTGGCTGAGCGTTCTTGCCGCAATGAAGGACGCCTCGCCCCGCCACGCCCCACCACACCCCGCCCCGCCACCGCCACGCCTGGTGTGGTTGCTGTAGGGAGGTAGGCATAGGGAGGTAGGTAGTCCGTCCGGCGCCCGCTGCTGGCCGGGGTGTGGAAGCGGTACTTGCTCTGAGCACCGGCACGATAACATCGGCCAGCTTCCTCTGCAGCAGGTGCCGGGCGCCGGGCGCAGACAGTGGGGAAGAGAGAGAGAGAGAGAGAGAGAGAGAGAGAGAGAGAGAGAGAGAGAGAGAGAGAGAGAGAGAGAGAGAAGGAAGGGGGAGGCGAGATCGAGGGAGCGGGAGCGGGACCGCGCCCGCGCCGCTTGGCCTGGCCGCCGTGGCCTTGAGCGCGCCGCGGCGCGGCCTTCACCGCCCGATACACTGGCCTTGGGCCCCGCCCCGCCCCACCTTGGCGCCCCGCCCCACCTCGCCTTGGCGCCCCGCCCCACCCGCCCCGCCCTGGCACCCCGGCCCCTCACCGGCGCCACTGCACCGCCGCCGCCCTCCGCAGCGTCATATAAACGCTCGTCATCAGCGTCGCGACGGATTTGCGACACGAGGCACCTCGCGCCCGCGCGCCCGCTGCTCGCGCCCAAAACCGATGATGACGATTCTGACTTGATTCGTCCAGGGCTTTATTAACGGCGTGACTCGACCCCCGCCCCGCGACGCCGCGCCGGAGCTCGTGGAGATGACGTTGGTTTAAAAGGCCATGGCTGCGAGCTGCGCTTGCGAGGGCAAGTCAGGCTCGCGCATGCACTGAATTCTTATAAACCTTTCTTATAATTTATAACAGGTTTTACGTAAAGCTTCACTGGAAAAACAAAGGTGCCAACCAGCACTTTTGAAGGGGTTCCGGCAGGGTGCTAAAGAAATTTTGAGTATAGTGCCTTTAGCAGTTTTAGTGCCTTTGTAGAGGCACAAATCCTTTAGCACCTTTTAAAGGTGCGAGTTAGCACCTTTGTTTTTCCAGTGTTGGCTCTATAATTGCGTATGATTAAATACGCAGACACTGTGAAAAATATCCTCGTAACTTTACGACATTTTTTGTAATTTTGATTTACAAAATATGTCGTAAATTTACGACAGCCCATTCTTGCTCGTCGGTCAATTCCAAGTCGATAGGGAGTGCTTGTAAATTTACACTTTCAAATTGTAATTTTACGACTTTTATCGTGGAAAATTTTCCCGTAACCCTTACGAGTATCTTTCACAGTGGATGTGAAGAAAAAGCCGCATAGCTTCATTGTGTTCGATTGTATATGGGTAACAGGGAAGACAAGGAAACATACACACCATCACTTCGGATGAGTCAAGAGTGAGAATGATTATTCTCCTAGGTCAGGGGCCTACAGTTTTATGGACCAGGTGCTTAGTGTGGGATTCTAATTATTCAGACTACCTGACTGCCTCTGATGCATACAATAGTTAAAGCATAGGGCAAAACATTTCGAACCTTCTTTCGAGGACGGCTGACGGCTTAGACTAACTTACCACCTTTAAAAAAAAATATCCAGTAAGGTCAATATTTTGTTTATGACTGCACATTTAATTATACGCACCGTAGCTCTCATTGGTTGACATCTGCAGCAGTGTATGTAATAAACAAAAAAAAAATAACATGCGATGGTGGTAGGAAATTAGTCTGTGCCGTGCGGGCCGTCCTCGACCGCGTCCTGCCTGGCTCACCGACCCTTAAAGGTTGCAACCCGCCTCTCCCGCTCTCTCTCTGTCTGTCTGTCTGTCTCTCTCTCTCTCTCTCTCTCTCTCTCTCTCTCTCTCTCTCTCTCTCTCTCTCTCTCTCTCTCTCTCCCCCCTCTCTCTCTCTCTCTCTCTCTCCTCCTCTCTCTCTCTCTCTCTCTCTCTCTCTCTCGCTCTTTCTCTCTTTTCTCCCAATTCCCGTGCGCGTTCGTGCATACACATGAGCTACTGCAGCAGCGAGAGAGGAGAGAATTTCGGCAACAGAGTTTCCTCCGCACGTGGTCGGCGGCTGAGCCTCTGCAGCAGAGCGGACCGTCTGCGCTGCAGGCTGATTCCGAACATCGTTCACAGTAGTGTCCTCTCTCTTACTCCTCACGGCCGTGCCCCGTGAGTGCGACAAGGATAGAGAGACTAAACCGCTGCTGCCGCGCGCACACGGTGCGGTCCGATATTGGCCAACGGGTCCCGCGGACTGTAGGGGAGGAAAAGAGAGCGTGAGATTGAACGGGATCAAAAAGGGGCGTCGGTGATGGGATGAGGTGAGGACTTCGCAACAAGCCGCGCGGCCGGGGCGGGGCGGGGCGTGGCGGGGCGGGGCGCAGAGCCACCCGTCTGGCGTGGCGGCGGGGCGCAGCTAGACTAGACGATGACACTCTCTCATCGTGAATAATCTTCCTGCTCGCTCACGTTTGGCTACCACACTTTTTATTTCTACCCGGAATGCTCTGGAAGAATCTGCTACAGGTGTGGCACGACAGGTGTGTTGTGTCCGAGGAGAAAACAACTCTGAATTTTTGCGTGCAAATTTTGTGAATTTTTGTAATTTTTTTAGTGAACTTGTGTGGAGTTTTAGTAATTTTTTTGTAAAGTTTTAAAATTCTGTGAATCTTTAGTGAATTTTTGTGAATTTTCCTGATTTCGTTCCGAAGTGTTCTGAATTTTTCTGAATTTCTCCGAATTTTTCTGAATTACGAGGTGTAAAAAAATTCAGAGTTGTTTTCCCCTCGGTTGTGTCCATGCGGAAGGCCCGGGAGGCTCGGCTCGTCCTCCGCTCCGCACTTAGGCCCCTGGCTATCTCTCAGGGCGATCGATTTGCCATTTTATTTCCGCGATTCCCTTCGCCTCCCAATTTGCGTGGTCGTGCCGTGCATTAGTGTTGTTCGCAGCGGGGCCGCGCGTCGCGTCGAGGCCAAGTGTAAAATGCCGAGAGGGAAGCTGCTCTTCGTTCTGTTGTAGGTAGGTCGCTCAATTATCTGAATTTTACTGACATTTTGTGACGTTCCCTTGGGGCCTTTTTTTTCTATTTTAACTATTTAAAATTTTCTCCAAAATATTTTTTTACTTTTCTAAATGGCGAGGTGTACACAAACTTGAGAAGTGTGGCCCGCCCGATGAGAGCTGATCATGCAACTCTGAAAACCCTGGAATCCAATTTCTCACCCAAAATGGGAGAGGACACTTTTCCATGCTAAATTGGAGTGAGAATTTTTAACCTCACTATTTTCGAGTGAGATATTTTTTAACCTCGCTCTATTTGAGTCAGGATTTTTAGCACGAATTCTCACTTTATCTTGGCGAGATTTCAAAATTCTTTCTCATAAAGAGCGAGGAAAAAAATTCTCACTCTCCAGAGAGTAATAAAATTGCCCTCAAATTCTCACTCGTATGGGGGCGATAATTATGACTAGATTTTCAGTGAAGGAGTAGGAGGTAGCACCTCAATCACGTTTTTAACACAAACAGCGGTGAAAACTTCGAAAACTTTTTATCTGCTGCTGTTTTATGAGCGGCATAATTATTCTCTCTCGTTTTGTCTTTTCTTTTAATGCCCTCGTTTTTTGTCGAACTAGAGTAGAGAGGGGGCTCGTGTCGCTCGTGTTCGGAATGACGCGTTCCATTTGTTGTGCTCCGAGAAGGATCAGGAGTACAACGTGGGCCGCCCCTCCTCCCCTCCCCCCGCTGCCACGCCCCGCCTGCACAGGCGTGTCTTACCGTCTAGTCCCGTCCACCCATCTACTTTTTGCGAGTTGCCAAAGCAAATGACTCTTGGCTGCTGCTTGGCGAGCGAAAGGGAAGGCTAGGCGGCCTATTAGCTGTGCAGAGGCGGGGCGGGGCGGGGCGGGCAGCGCAGGGCCGCCGCGGCGGTGAGGAGGGCGGTGCAGGGCCGGACAGCAGCGGGCAGGGCAAGGTCTTGGCTGCACGGGGCTGCATCTGCTCCAGCGGCTGCTGCACGAGCTGCTGCAGCGGCTACCATAGCAGGCTGATTCCGAACAGCGTTCAGTGGTGTCCTCTCTCTTGCTCCTTACGGCCTCGCGCAGAGATCAGACGAAAGCACGCGACGGGGGCTGTAGCGAGGGGTCCTTCACTCTAAATTCAAGCGTGCACCGATTTTTTCGTTTATTTTTACTCCCTGAGTTTTCTTGATTTTTACTTATTTTTTTTCTGATTTATTTTTTTTTCCCTTGATTTTTTACTGATTTTGTAAAGGTGTACTCCGATTTTTTTTGAGTGAAGGACCCCTCGGGCTGCAGGCTGCGCGCTCGCGTGCACCTCGGCGCGCACCGTGTATACCGCACGTCCTGCCACCGCCAAAGTAAACGGAAGCAATTATCGGCTGCATTATGTTTTTGCCAGACTTTATTTCGTTTCACAATTGCTTGTCGAAAGCGCGTGAGCATGGTCATCCACGACCCATGATGTATCGACACGAGCCCCAGCTAGCACCACTGTAAAAAATATTTAAAAGTTCACGGGTACATTTTCCGCAAACCGTATATCTACAAGCACTGTAAATCTGCTTAAAATTCAGTGCGGAGCGAGAGCGTGTCATGGCAAATTTTTTTACGTATTTTGTCAACTGTAATTTACAGAACATTTCGCAAATTTACAAAGGGTTTTGTTTTCTTTTTACTTTGACTCGTGATTTTAAAAGAAATAATTAAAAAAAGGAAAAGGTAGTCCTTAAAACAAGTCGAAATAACTTGAAACAAACTTACACTTCCGAGGCTAATATCATCGTAAATTTACGCGCGTTAATTGATGTCAAGAGCAGATACAACTTATCTCTGCGTGTAGCGTCTTTGTCTCTGCGCCGCGGTCCTGTTTCCACGCTTATCACCGTCCAGCGGCGGTCCTCCAGGGGCTGGCTGCATACCGCGCCACGCCGCGCCACGCCGCACCGCACCACGCCGTGTAATCCGTGAAAACGACGTGAGAGCGGCAAGGGCGGATAAGGGACCGGGCCGGGCGCGTGTTACGTGTCGCTGCGCCCCGCATGCCCCGCACCGCATGCTCCGCATACGCCTTGCTGTTGCCTCTCTCGGTCTCCCGTAGACCTGCCTAGCCTAGCCCGGCGGGCGTCGAGGGGTCCTTTACTTTAAATTTAAACGCACACCGATATTTTCTTCTGATTTTTTGTATAGTTTTTCGTGATTTTTTTTTATATTTTCCCTCAAATTTTGCTGATTTTTTCTTGACTTCTTCTCTGATTTATTTCTTGTTTTTTTTTCTGTTTTTTTTCTTTGTTTTGTTTTCCTGACTCTTGTTTTTGGCTGTTTTGTCACTGATTCTTTTACTGTTTTTTTTTCGGGTGCTCACTGATTTTGTTTTTTTTTGTTGTTGAGTGAACGACCCCTCGGTTTGAGATACTGGAAATGTTTTGCTGAGTTTGAGATCAAAAATTCGATTCAACATTTTGAACTGTGTACTTCTCACGGTCCGGACCGCGGGGCGGGCGGCGCGGCGGCCCAACGGAAAAAGGGCTCGCGCGGCGGGTGTGGCGGTGCGGTGCGGGTGCTGCTGCGCTGCTCGGCGTGCACGCGCGGTACCTCGCGGTACTCCACGGGGTTGCGACACCTCCCTCGCGGTCGGGGGTGATCGCCTCCTCCGCTCCGGGCCCTGCCCTGCCCATGCCCAAGCAAGCCCGGCCGCGTATTTACAATCCTGGTCGATTCAGCGCTTTGCGGCAAAGTCTTCTGTACGCACCCGCTGCCGTGTGGTTTCGATTAAAAATAAAAATAAAAATAATAATAATAATAAAAACTTTATAGACCCAAAACCGCGCTGGCCGCTGCAGAGGTCGCGTGCTGCTGAATTTGCCACGCGAAGTAGTTGAATCGCCTAGGGAATTGTAAATAAGCGGCGCGGACGGCATGTTCTTCCCGCGTGCCCTTGCGGCTGACCCTGGTCCGCTAATAAAGGGCCACTGACCCCTGGCGGCCCTACCGCGTCCTGCCGCGTCCTGCCGCGTCCTGCCGGCTGCCCTGCGCGACGCACCGGCGCTCCGGCCGGGCAGGCAGGCAGGCAGGCAGGCAGGCAGGCAGGCCGGCGTCGCGACGCCACGTCCTTTCACTTTGCGCAACGCGGCCGACCGCTCGCTCCCCTACGCACGGCGCGCCGCGCCGCGGCGTCCATATTGTGGGTAAGTGATTGTCCTTGCTCCGGGCCGGGCGGGGCGGGGGGGGGCGGGCGGGGCGGGCAGCGCGCGGTGCAGAGCGCGGGCAGACAACTTAATCTGAGGGGGTTAGTGTTAACGTCCCATCCCCATCACGCCCCGCTGCACTGCCGTGCCGCTGACCTGCGACCGTTTAGCGCGGCGTGGCGGTCCGACGTGCGGTCCAGGGCCGCTCCGCTGTACTTAGTGGCCGTGCGGATAACAACCGCGGTCGCGACAACCACCCGCGCAACAACCCGCGCGCAAGCGCAATACCTTATTACGGACGGGCAGAATATTGAAAAAATATTTTTTTTTGTTTCTTTCATAAACCTTGCCGTGATCCGGTCGTGTAGTGTGGTACATGCATGCGTACTACTATCGCGCGGCCGTGACCTTAGCGTGTTGCGCTTTGCGTGGCGTGCGTGTCGCGGGGTAGGCGGGCCCCGGGCCTCGCCGCCCGCTCTTCTTTGCGTCATCGTCAGGACGCTGCGCTCAATCGGAATGCGATGCAGTGGTGGTGCGCTCCCCATATGCTGCTCCCCTCTCGCCCTGCAGTCAGCCGTTGGTACCACTGTCTCCGGACAGTGTCCTTCTGTGCTCGGGGCGGGCCAGCCCCCGGGCCAGCCCCCGGGGGTCCTTCACTCAGAAAAATCAACGTACACCCTAAAACAAAATCATGAACAAATCAGAAGAAAAATCCGAAAACAATCAGAAAAAAGAATCAGTAAAATATCAAAAGAAATCAATAAAAATCAGACAAAAAAAAAGTAAAAATGCAGGAAAACCACGAAATAACAGACGGTGGCGCTTGAGTTTATAGTATAGGACCGCTTGCCTCGGCCAGCCCCACTACAGCATTTGCGAGTTCTGGCGCTTTGCGGTTGGGGATCAGTATTTCCGTGGCAATCGCGTATGCTGCACTGAGTGTTCATTACTCTTTAAATATTTATACTTCTGCAGTGCTCTGTACAACTGATCCAGCAGGCATTCCGCGGTATAATACCTGTAACGTGCGATCCCAAGAAAACACATGATCAAAAGAAGTGGGCATCGCAAGCCTAGTACCGAGTGACAACGCAGAGTCCACTGCCGGAATAACACCCCTGCAACGAAATCAAACTGATTGATTGAGATGAAAGAGGTGCGGCTTGCATGAGACGCAGACGCAGGCAGTGATCCACTCTCACGGTGAATAACCCATGCCCGGCTTGCCCGGCCCGGCGCAGTGTGCACGCGCGCAGGATGGGTGGCCTACCCATCGGGCGTCACTCCCACAGAGACATACGAGAGAGGAATCACTCAAACAAAATGTCTACAATGATTTTTCCATTCCTTTTTTTCTTCTTTTTACTTTTCAAGGAAAATTTCAGACACTTTTTTGATTGATTTTGGCTTTTCCCCCCTATTTCTGAACTTTTTAATTTATAAATTTTTTCCCCAAGTTTTTGTTGATTTGTTTCGGATTTTTCTATGTCTTTGTTCTTGATTTTATTTCGATTTTTTAAATAATTTTTTAAATGATTTATTGGGAGCGGCATAGTGACTTTTCGAATTGACTCCCCGAGAGAAGACAGCGCAGTGCGTCGCATGGAGATAGGCCACCCATTCGACACGCGCACGTTATGAGGAGACTGCATATGTGCGGTGGGCGGTGGGGCCTGGGCCGGTGTCAATGAGGACACCTACACACTCTCTCTCTCTCTTGAGAGAAGGAGAGAAGAGGGGGGGGGCCTCACTCCGAAAAATCATTGTACGCGGCCCCCAAAAAATTCATTTTTAAAATTCAAAATAAAATTATGAAGGAAGACACAGAAAAATCCGAAAAAAATCGAGATCATATTGAAAACTGAAGAAAGTCAGATGTAGAGGGGCAAAGATCAAAATTTATCAAAATGTGATAATTTTCTTGAAAGAAAGTAATGATTAATTTAATAAAAAAACAGAAGTAAAAAAAAAATCATTGAACACATTTCGCATTGAGTGAGGTCCTGTTCCTCGCTGAGCGCGCTGCCGAGGGGGCCTCAACTCCTGAAATCATGTGTACACAATCGCTGATATCTTCGAAATCATTGTCAGAAAATGTGGATCTATTGCCGGAAAAAAATGATTTGAGTGCGTATTTTGGGCTCATAAAGCTCAAAATTCGCTTAATTTACTTTACGAATTATTTATTTCAATTATAAGAGGTGTAATCATGTGAAATCCTGAGAAATCATGAAATCATGTGTACAAATTTTGGGTGAGTTGAGGCCCCCTCGCGCGCTGCGCCTGCTTGAGACAGCGGCACCTGCCTCGCACTCGCACCTGCCGCTCCGTCCTGGACCCCGACCTGGACCTGCCCCACACTTGTCACACCGCACCGCAGCTGCCGACCACAGCGCGGCCGGCTGCCAAACCACACCCCTGCCTGCAACGGACCAGTCACCGGCCGTGACGGGGACAGGCCTCCGGCCGCTGCCGTGTGAGAGAAAGAGATATAGGCGAGTATCGGGAGAGAGTGAGAGAGAGCGCTTATGGACGTGTACGGATGGGGGTATAGGATGATAACAAATAAGTTTGGGGAAGGTAGAGATTGGTTGAGGATGCGAGTATCGTGCCTGCCTCATGTATTGTGGCCCGTGACCCCGACCCCGAGGCTCGAGGGAAGTGCCACTTCGTCATCTCCTAGCCGATAGTCTCCCTCTCTTCCTCTCTCTTTCTTTCTCCTCTCTCTCTCTCTCGCTCACACACGGGCACACGCGTTTATCACTGCGCATAAATGACGCAACTCTGTCTGTGAATAACGTCGCGTCGCGTGCATGGATGGGACACGGCCGGCGTGTCGTGCGAATAGTGCACGACGCCTCGAGGTGAATGGTATCGGGATGAAATACGGCCTTGCCCGCGATGCCTTGCGGGAGAGCTGAACGCGGAGTGCAGCCCGAGTCGTGGCGTGCACACCGAGCCCTGCTGTGTGTGTGTGTGTGTGTGTGTGTGTGTATGTGTGGTGTGGTACGAACACAGCCGGTGACAAAGTACGTGCATTGCAGACAGTGTGTGTGTGGCTGACCCGGTGGGCCCCGGAGAAAGGAGGGAGGGCATTAGCGTACACATTGACACTCTGGCCTCATGGCGAGAGACAATACAGCGAGGGGGAAACAACTACTCTAAATTGTTTGCACACCTCGCAATTCAGAGAAAAAAAACAAACAGATAAATTCAGAAAAACTCGAAAATAATTAACATAAATTCAGTAAAAATTCAGGGAAATTGAGAAAAGTTTACGTAAAATTTAAGCAAACATTCACAAAAATTCAAGAAAAATTCACAAAGTGTATTCAGAGTTGTTTCTCCCTCGCAATACAATATCTAGTTTTGAGTAACGGCTGATCACTAATCACCTACCTTAATTTTCGTATCGCATTACTTGTTTTCCAAAAAATATTGCGGTACGGTTCCCATCTTTTCAGACTTTGACCGTTTTCCACCAAATAATTAACAAATAAAAGTTGATTTACGGTTTTGTGTCGCCGTTGACAAAGGTGAGGGTCACAGTCGGAAGCCGAGGCGAGAGGGACCACCACTACAATCAAGGACATAAATCGGATTACAACAAAACAATCAGTTATTGTTTAAAATTCATGAAGTTTCGTTAAGAGTGTTTTTTAAATATTATATTTTATAAAGTTGAGGCAGGTATTACGCCCCGTGTTACACGTTGCACGTGGCTTGGTTAACGTGTACACAAGATTCTAGAAGAAGTGACGCTCTGGGCTCTAGCTCGCGTCTCCCCCAACAATGATTAGCGCTCTCTGGAACTTCTCCCGGACTCTCGCTTATCAGTTGTGCAGTGTACGGTAGCGCCCCCAGCCCCCACCGCCGCCCTGGACGCTCCACTGGTCCGGCCTGGACTGTTTCGAAAGTGGTCGTCGTTACGAATGTGGTGCGAGCACCGCCGCGCCACGCCGCGCCACGCCGCGCCACGCCGCGCCACGCTATGAGCGCACAGAGTGATGCGGGCAATCAAGTGAGGGAGGGAGCAAGAGTCGTGTATCTGCCAGGAATGCGACGTGGAGTTACAGAATTCTGCCTCGCGCCCAGCCCCGCCTGCCTCTCGCATGGAATCGCGTGTCATATTTCTCCTTCAATCTTGTCCATGTGAATACTACAATTCCTGTTGGTGTCAGTCTTTGGGATACTTAGCGCGCGCAGACATTTAACTTTCTTAACTACGAGTGAAGCAGGAGTACGGAGTGAAGCACACAACTGTTCTGGCAGTGTTGCGGAGAGGCTGCCGTCCCCAAGAGACCTGAGCTGCAACTGTCACTTGTTTTCTGTTCCACGCGGTGCGCACGCGCACCAGGTAGTTAGGGCGGTGCATGGATTGCTGCACGCCGCCGCCGCTTGTCCCCCCTCGATTCTAGAAGAGTTGAGCAGCGAATACAGGTTGGGTGAAAAAAAAATTGGGTTTATAGTGTTTTATTATGTATGCGCCTGGCGTGCCAACAGCTGCTGCACTACTCGGTCAGACCTGTGGGCAGGGCTGGGCAGCTGGGCAGGGGCCGGGCGGGATACGTCGGGATACGTTCACTCAGCTTGCTGCCAAGCAGGCGCCGCACTGGACCTCGGCCTGGCAAAGGATCCTGCGTGTGTTTGTGTGTGTGTGTGTGTGTGTGCGTGTGTGTGTGAGTGAGTGTGTGAGTGTGTGTGTGGTGCGGACATTAGATCACCGGCAGCTGCAACGGCGCTCTCGTTATGAGCGCAACGCCCCGCAGGAACAGAGCGTGCCCCCCCGGCCGCTTGCGTGCGAGCGTGCGTCGGTCTCGTGCGCGAGAAAAAGGACGAGGCTCATGAGGAGAGTGAAGACACCCCGGGACGTTAAAACAGTCCAACCTTTTTATTTATTTTTTATTTCTTTTTATTAGTTTGTGTTTCTGCGTTATTGTGTGTGAGCGTGCAGGCGCGCGCCTCACAGAATGCTCTGAGAGAACCTCGTGGTCGTTTTTTCTTTTTTTTTCCCTCTCTCTCTCTCGTTTGTAAACGAGATGGAATTATTTCGGGTCCAGGCACCCTAAATCTGGAGCAGGTGTGACGGAAGCTGCGTGTGGCTTGTGGAGCCGATCGGAAGTCGACCTGACTGACCGGCGCCGCGGGCCGGTTCCCTGTAGGGGACTTCCCCCCGTGTTATACGGCGCTCGTAACAGCCAACGGGACAAGGTTACAGCATCGCGACCCGGTCCGGGCCGGTTGAGTCGAGTCGGGAGTCAGCTGGGGATCAGGCTGGGCGGGGGCAATTAGCTACACTGTTTCCTTTAGTGTGGGTTTCAGTCGTTTATTTTACTTATATATAAATCCACTTAAATATTATTCATTTGGATGAAGTGAGATGACATGACGCAGGGCGAAGGAGAGTTGATGGACTTGGGGGATGAGGAGGAGAAGGAGGAGGAGGAGGTAGAGAGCGAGGGGATGACGATGAAGAGAGCGAGGATGAAGGACGAGAATCACATTTTAGAAGGGCGGCAGGGCCGGGGCCGCGGAGGGCGGGCCTCGCAGAAGGTCCCTCCACGGGTCCAGGCCCTGGGGCCCCAGGGCGCGGGGCGAGGAGGTTCGGCCCGCTCAATAGTGGCCGTGCTCCTCGTGGCCGTAGCTCTCGTGGTGGTGCTCCTCCTTGTGGTACACGGGGTAGGGCACGTGCTTGACGACCTCGACGGGGTAGGGCTGGGGCACGGGCACCTTGATGGGCACCTTGACCTCGACGGGGACCTTCTTCTCGACGGTGTAGGGCACCTTCTTCTCGACGATGACGGGGTAGGGCTTGGGGACGTGCACGTGGTACGGCCTGTCGACGGGCACCTTGACCTCGTACGGGATCTTCTTCTCGACGGTGTAAGGAACGTGCTTCTCGACGGGCACGTGCACGGGGTAGGGCTTGTCGATGGGGACCTTGACCTCATAGGGGACCTTCTTCTCGACGGTGTACGGCACCTTCTTCTCGACGACCACGGTGTAGGGCTTGGGGACGGGGACGTGGTACGGCCTGTCGACGGGCACCTTAACGGGGTAGGGCACGTGCTTCTCGACGGTCACGTGGTAGGGCTGGGGCACGGGCACCTTGACCTCGTAGGGGACGGGCTTCTCGACGGTGACGGGGTAGGGCTTGGGGACCGACACGTGGTACGGCCTGTCGACGGGCACCTTCACCTCGTAGGGCACCTTCTTTTCGATGGTGACCGGGTATGGGACGGGGATCTCCTTGTGCACGGTGACAGTCTTGACGTGCTCGTGGTGCACGGGGTGGTGGTCGTAGTCGCCGCGCTCGATGTGGGAGTAGCTGCCGCCGTAGCTGCTGCCGTAGCCGCCGCCGTAGCTGCTGCCCAGCTCGAGGCCGCCGCCGTAGCCCAGGTCGTGGAGGCCGCGCTTCTCCTGCTTCTTCTCCTCGGGCGCCGCCGCCACCTCCTTCTTCTCCTCCTCGGCCTTCTTCTGCTCCTCTGCCGCGGCGAGCGCCAGAAGCGCCGCCAGCGACAGCAGCAATACCTGCGAGGGAAAGGAAAAAAAAACGCAAAACCGAGTCAGGACGAGGTGAACAACACGGGAGCGGCTGGGTCGGGCTGGGCTGGGCCGAGCAGCCGGCCTGCTCAGGCCTGCTGGACCAAACTACTTCCCGCCCCGCCGCCACGCACTGCCCTTCTCTTCCCTTCCAGATCAGTCCACTTTCTCCCTGCCGGAGCGGCTGCAGGGTGCACCGCGCGCACCGCCGCTCACCACCCACCACAGCGTCGGCTCGGACGTGACGGACAGCCGCCGGCCGACTTACTCCGAAGAAAGCTCTCTTCTCTCTCTCGTAGCTCCCGGCCCATTATGGGTGCGAGAGAGACAGGGCGAGGAAAGCGCTCTTCGGAATAAGTCGCCGGATGTATATAATATGTCTCTATGAGACATTGCCGCGCGCATGAGCCGCGCAGTGTTGCAACTACTACTGCGGGGGAGGAAGAGAAGGGGGGGGGGAGCCTCAGCAGCTGGGCTGAGTAGTTGGGCGTGGGAGGGGGGGGGGTACTGACCCAAATTATCCCCCCACTCCTATACTGGCCGCGCGGCTGCGTATAAGTTTTGCGTGGAGTGATACCACTTTTAGCCTCTTTATCAAATTGCCTCACACGGCCGATCGCCTGCTGCTGCTGCTGCTGCTGCTGCTGCTGCAGGCCTGTTCTATTGTTCTCCCGGTGCTCCCCCCCCCCACCCCCCGCGGCGCCTAGCTGGCTCTGCCCGCCCAGGAGTTGCGCAACGCCCTCAGCAGAATCCATCCGCAGAGAGTCGTGCTCGATGCGATACGTCTGCAATTCTAGCTTTCTATTCTACCTCGCCATTTTTCCTATGTTCCTTACCATCCACTCCCCGCCTCTGCAGGAGGAGGCCTCTCAGAAATAATTGAGAAGCATGGAAAACGGAAACTATTTTTTATCCGCTGAACTTGTGGCATATGTTTCTTTCCTTGTTCGTTTTCAACAGCATCCGTTATGACGCCACTCCTGCCAAAAGGCATATCTACCGTTTTTTTCAATGCCTTCGTGCTGTCAGCAACTTCCGAAAAGTATATCCATAGCTCGTTTCACTTTCTTCTTTGTTTCACTTGGTCACTTTTTTTTGTACTACTCCCTTGGGCTTGAGTATCCTTGGCTTGCACTACACTGATCACTTCACTTTGCGGCTCGGCTCGGCTCGGCCCGGCTCTGCTGGACTCGACTCGGCTCACTCACCTTGCGGTTCATGTTGCTCTGTGTGGAGTGCTGCAGTCCCGGTGCTGGACTGTGCCTTCTCCCGCCCCCGGACGCCTCTTATACCGCGGGCGCGCCCCGCCCCGCCCCGCCCCGCCCGCCGCGCCCGGGGCCCTCCCCCCGCCCCGCCCGACACGCGCCGGAGCGCCTCCACTACCGCGCGGCGCCGCACCCCGCCGCACCCCGCCGCACCCCGCCGCACCCCGCCGCACCCCGCCGCACCCCGCCGCACCCCGCCGCACCCCACCACGCCCCGGCCCCGGGCGGACTTCCTGTGCGTCCCCACCCACATTCGCGAAAACCCCCGACGGAGTTTAACTCGCGTTACGGAGCCGTCTTCGTCCCCCGTGATCATAGCGCGGGGCGGGAGGCAAAAATGTATATCATGTCCACCTTCACCCAAAGTGTGGTTTAAGGGGTTACAAAAAGACCAAAAAAAAACGTCATCGCTAACGCTAACGTAAAAGCAGATGATATATATTTTTTAATAAAACTGTCACTGACGTGTCACTGACGTGTCACTGACGTGTCACTGACGTGTCACTGACGTGTCACTGACGTGTCACTGACGTGTCACTGACGTGTCACTGACGTGTCACTGACGTGTCACTGACGTGTCACTGACGTGTCACTGACGTGTCACTGACGTGTCACTGACGTGTCACTGACGTGTCACTGACGTGTCACTGACGTGTCACTGACGTGTCACTGACGTGTCACTGACGTGTCACTGACGTGTCACTGACGTGTCACTGACGTGTCACTGACGTGTCACTGACGTGTCACTGACGTGTCACTGACGTGTCACTGACGTGTCACTGACGTGTCACTGACGTGTCACTGACGTGTCACTGACGTGTCACTGACGTGTCACTGACGTGTCACTGACGTGTCACTGACGTGTCACTGACGTGTCACTGACGTGTCACTGACGTGTCACTGACGTGTCACTGACGTGTCACTGACGTGTCACTGACGTGTCACTGACGTGTCACTGACGTGTCACTGACGTGTCACTGACGTAAGAACTGTTACGTTTTTGACGTAGCTGGACCGTTTTTACGGAGACACCCGCCCTCCCAGCCCTCTCTTGTATATATATTAACCCCATTTTCTCATAACCTTTTAAGAAGACGAACGAGATCGAGAGTAAAAGCAGATGCTACCTTTGGTATCATCTGCTAAAAATCCTATCAGAAATAGAAGATTACTTGCTCTGATTCCATCGGAAAGTTTCTGAGGGGTTTATTCGCGCCCGGGTGCGACTCCGGCCCGCCCGGCCCCGCCTTATTGTATCCTCGTCAGTCACATCACCCCGCTCTCTTCCCGCTCTCGCGGACCGCCCGCGGGCCCGGGCCTCCCTTATTCAGTCTTACGTCAATATAATGCATTTTTTGGCGAGCCGGACCGTGTCGACAGACTGCCGCCTTAATCAAATACGGATCGGAGTCCCGTCATAATGCAGTGACCATCCCGTGAAAATTACATCAGCGGTGGAAAAAGCCCGGTCGGGGCGGGGCGGCCGGGACCTCTGTCGAGTCTGCAAGGAGTAAGTCTCAAAGTCTCACCTGGAGGACACAAGTCCAGCCAGGCTCACGGAGGGATATACGTTCAAGGGGGAAGCCACTACCAAAATGTGCGGCCCGACTAATACCTATTACCTCTATTATATATGGGCATTCGAAGGACTTTACTAACAATTTACACCTGTAGCATGATCTTTACAGTGAATATTTGGTATTGAAAGTCCGCGTTGTAACGATAAATACAGCAAATTACTTGTCTCTCACAGTCATCAGAATTTTTAAAATAGATGAACAAGTGACCCTACTAATACACGAGTGGGTGCCCCCTCGGATACGTTTTTGCCAGCCAGCAGGCCCACAGGCGAGTCGCGAGCTGCAAGAAAAGTAGGCAAACAGTCGGGTGCAGTCGGGCTGCATCTGTGCTTAAGCACAATCGTCAAAGGCAACATGAATACGCACCCGTTCAAACGTGCTCCCTAGTATGGTTATCATAAAAGTTAAAAGAGCAGACCTTTTGTATTGTTTTTTTTTTCTTGGGAAAGGGGTGACTTGAAAAGAACGAAAATCTTGTTTGTCAGAATTTCATACGGAAAGTGTTTTCTGTGGCGTCTGACTCTTAAATGTTAAGCGCGAGAGGGGGATCAATCATACATAAATGTGTACAATCATGTTATTTACTTTTGATTTGTTAATTTTTTTTTGGTTTGAGTTTTTCATTCGTGGAAAATTTCTGCTACTATTTGATAAATTTTGATCTTTACCCTTCTATTTCTGCCTTTGTTCAATTATTCTCAGTTTTCTTCGGTAATTTGCTTTCGATTTTTCGGATTTTTCGTATGTTTTTTAATTTTATTTTTATTTCTTTGAGTTTTTTTCGATTATTTTTAAATGATTTTTTTTTGTGTGTCTGTGTGATGATTTTTCGAAGTTACCCCCCTTCCTTCCCCATCGGTTAAGCGGGGGACGTATATTTATTATAAAATAATGAGTATATTTACTGGAGTAAGGGCTTGGCGGCGGAGGCTTTCTCTTACGTCTGCTAATTGCGCGCGGGTGCGAGGCGGGTCCCTCTGATGTGAGCGGCGCGTTGCCCCTCCCCTCCCCTCCCCTCCCCTCCCGTGGAGCCTCGGGAGGGTCCGGTCGGTTCCACCGCGGTGGTTTTTGGCGAAGCAGCGCTGTCTGCCGAAGCCCAAAGTGCGAAATTGGGCCGCGCGGGGCTGCTGGACCATCGCGCGTTGTACTTGTTCTGCCGAGTCGCGGGCTGGCGCCTCACACCTGCTGCTGGCGAATGGCAATGTATCGCGGCGAGCTGGTCTCTCTCTCTCTCTCTCTCTCTCTCTCTCTCTCTCTCTCTCTCTCTCTCTCTCTCTCTCTCTCTCTCTCTCTCCCTCTCTCTCTCTCTCCATCCCTCTCCCCCTCTCCCCCTCTCTCTCTCTCTCCCTCTCTCTCTCTCCATCCCTCTCCCCCTCTCCCCCTCTCTCCCCCTCTGCCCTCCCTCCTCAAGTGTATGTTGGCGGCTGCTAATATCATGTGTCCGACCGTTGACAGCAGCTCGAGGGCGCTGCTCAGCCCGAGGGTCGTTGAGTACGGGGTGCCCGGGCCCGGCCCGCGACCTTCCAGGGGCTGCACTGCCTGGAGTACCGCGGAGAAATGCTAGGAGAACAGTTACCTTCCGAAACTGCAATCACGAGCCTGTAAATCTCCGCCTTTACCCTCACAATCACTTTTATAATAAACTTTTTAAAAAAATAGGTATAAAAAAAAATAAAGAAAAAAAAACTCGCTGCTGTTGCTGAAATATAAAATATCCTGCTGACGAAACGTATGGGCTGCGGATAACGGCACTTCGGCGGTGGTTTCTCCTTGATCGGCCCGGCCGCCGGAATACGCGCGTAAAAGTGGTTTCTGTCCGGCAGGGCGGCGCGGGGCTGGGCGGGGCGTGGATTGGCAGGGCGACCTGCGAAGGCCCTCTCACTAATGGCTGCGGTGACGCCTCGTAACGGAGGTGTAATCTCTTTTCGCTGGCGTTTTTCAAAGCGTGCTGGCGGCGTGGCCCGCTAGTTCTAATGTTATTCAAATGGGGTGAAGAGTCGAAGCTCTGCATCAAGGACGGCGCTCTGGCCGGGTCGGGTCGGCCCGACCCGTATGCAGCTGCGCGCGTCGTGCTGGTGGGGGGGGGGGGAGAGAATGGGAGATGTTTCGAGGTAGACAATGATGTGTACAAGGTAAAAACTATGTCTCATTTTTTGAAGAAAATGGGAAAACTTTCAGGAACTCCAGATTTTGAGGTTACCTCCTGGAGTGAGGTTCATTTATTTAAAAATGCCAAATAGTTTTTTTTTGTTGTTGTTTTCTTTTTTGTTTTTGTTTCAGAACTTCCTCAAAATCTGAGTAGTTTTCTTCAGAATTTGGGAGCTCCTGAAAGTTTTAACATTTTTGAGTACATTTTTTCGCCGCGATTCGAGTTTTATCCATAGCAATATAAGAATTTAAGGTCCTTTTCTTTTCTCATTGCACTCCCAGACCGCTATATGGACATTTTAAGAATAAGTTATATACGTATGTAAACCAGCATAGTATGGAAAACTTGTCTACTATACCTAATGAAAATTTTCTCCACAATTTAAAAACATTTCAAAAAATTGTGTATTATTATACCGAAAAATTCCCCTCGTCTAGGGAAAAACCGTTTTCTCTATTATGCTAGCCTGTATGAGTCTCTATAGCTTATGACAAAAGACGATTTTCATAGAGTAGAAGGTCTTTTGCGGTCTGAGAGTGTTCGAATTTTTAAACTAAATTAGGTATTAAATTGGTTGCGCAAGTTAAGGGCCAAATAACACGGTGAGTGGCGTTCCCTGATTACCGGTACTGTCCCGTGCGTGCGGGGCGCGGGCAGCGCGGGCGGCGCGGGCCGGACCAAAAGGTTACTCCAGCGGCTCCAGCGCACCGCCGGGAGCGAACGTGACGAATCAGTTACTGTCAATACTGTCTAATCTGCGGCTCCACGACGTAACGGTACCAAGGTCGCGTTTCGGTGAAGTTACTCGCATCAAATGCACAGTTCCGTCGAGTCTTTGGGTGCGGGTGCGCGTGTATGTGTGTGTAAAACTAAGTAAAGTTGTACACTCTGAATCTTCTACTAAGAATCTTTTCGTATAATGATACAGCACAAATAATTCTGTGCAGCCGTAATACACAGTAATTATTTGTTTTTATTACAAAGATTTTTCTTTGCATTACAAGGAAAATTTGGCTTTGTATTATTATGGCTGTGCAGAATTCTTAGCACCACAAGAATTTTCTTTGTAAGAATTTCAGAGTGTTTATTCGGATATATGTTGGTTAACATTTGATAATCGTCGTCAGCTTTTTAAAAAGTGCATTTGTCGTAAATGATGAAATCAAGCCGGCTTAGTGTTTCGATTTAAGATTTTCTTTATCTCATTCTGTACTGCCAAAATTTACTGTTTGAAATTCCCACAGCTCTCGTCAGGATTTGCCATTTCTTTTTTGCGACGTGTTCCCACGCTTCTTTCAGAGGCCTTGAAGTCCTTTGCATGCTGGGTGACCTTAGGTGACGTTTCGTTTACAGCTCTCGGTTTCCCGGGATCGCCTGCGATTCACCCTCGGTTCGCCTACCCCTTTGGTTCTGTCGGCTTTGACATCGGCCACGGCTCGCCATTTCCCCACCTTTGGCCCGCGCACGCCCGTCGCCACTAGAGACGAACGATGGGGACCTTTCGTGAGCCGCGGGAGAGAGAGAGAGAGAGAGAGAGAGAGAGAGAGAGAGAGAGAGAGAGAGAGAGAGACCGATCACGATCTTTGGGTCGAACGCTACGCCGCCGTGCTGAGTCGTGTTGCGGTCTCAGTCCGCTTCGTGTAGGAGTAGAAAAGAGAGGGTCGAAAAAAAAATTGAATGGCAAGGAAGCTTTTTTCTTTAATTTTTTTCTCCTTTCTTCTTGATTTGGTGGCCCATGTATGTAGGATTGATGCGTTTCAAAAAAAATATCGATCGAACAAAACGGCAATGAATGAGGTTTGACCTTAAATTCATGCGAATCACAATGGACCAAGGGTGTATCCTCCCAAAATGAGCCAGCAGGAAACTGTGTCCTTGTTGCACTTATTGTTTCTGCTAAACAGCCCCAGTCTCGCTCCCGTTGCGCTAGTTTTGCAGTCTCTCTCTCTCTCTCTCTCTCTCTGGGCAGGGCGCGGTGGAGGAAACACGCCTTATTGTGACACTGCACACGCGAACCTAGTGCCCGGCCCGCCCCGCCCCGCCACGCCCCGCCGCTGCCGCCCGCGTCGCGGCCAGTAGTACAGGACAGGCGACATTGCACCCCTTCCCACACGCCACACGACCGCCCTCCCCCCTGCCCTGCCTCGCCCGTAATTTTCCTTATATACTCAGCCGGTCCTGCTGACGCACAGCCGCGGCCCCGCCCCGCCGGAGCCCTCCCTGCTCGCCCTGCTCGCCCTGCTGCTGTTACCTCACGGCCACCTGTGTTTTGTCTTCCAATTAGTGGCCCCAGCAGTACAGCAGGGCAGCAAGCATAACCACCATCACGGTGTACCCGTCCTGCTGTTTTCGACCTCCCCCCAAAATTTAACAGGGTCATATCTTTCTCTCTCACTCACTCACTCACGCACACACACACTCTCTCTCTCTCTCTCTCTCTCTCTCATCTCTCTCTCTCTCTCTCCTCTCTCTCTCTCTCTCTCTCTCCTCTCTCTCTCTCTCTCTCATCCCTTTCCTGCCTCTCTCCCTGCCGCCCCGCCCGCGGCGCCCCTACTTCTTGTGCTCTGCTGGCTGACGGCCGGCCTTGGTGGACTTGCCCTTGGTCCCTCATGAGCGCGATGCATAGAGCATGAGCCTGAGGGTGCCCCGCCCCGTCCGCCCCGCCCCACCCCACCCCACCCCGCCCCGCCCCGCCCGGTCATTAGTGCCGGCAGGTGTAATTATACCGCACGGTGGCTGGTAGAGCCTTTTGTTAGCCGAGAGCGGCGCGCTCAGCTCATAATCGAGCGTCTCACCTGAGCCGCCCACACGCCACCCCGCGCGCCCGTGCAGTGGTGGGCAGTGCAGTGCAGTGCCACACCCCTGCTGCTCTGCATTACCTTGGCTGTGTTGACGGGGCGGGGCGGGGTGGCGTTTGGCCTGCGGACAGCACGTCAGCGCCAGGACAGGCTCGGCCGCGACTGGCCGCCCAGCCGAGTGTTGCCAGTGATTTAGAAAGGTCCCGGCCGCGGGCCCGCAAACGGTTAAGTGTCCATTGAAGGCGGTGCGCTTGTTAGCTCGTCGTCGTAAAACGGTAGCCGAGCGGCGAGGCGAGGGTGGTGGGTCAGGTCTAGGGATGGAAAAAAACCGGTTTTTTAAAATTCGAAGGAAAGAAACGTTTTTTACCAGGAAAAAAACGGATAAAAACCCAAAATCTGGGAAAAAACGATTTTTTTCGTTATTTTACTCTAAAAACCATTACAACTGTTAAAAGCTTATTTTTAATTCAAATACTAGGCATTTTACTGGCATTTCGTCCGTTCGCGCCGGCTCGATATGCTCGATATTTTCATTCGATCGCATGAAATGAGCTGTGTTGCCTTTAATTTAATCCTTCAATTAGAAAAGACTGAACTCCTTTAAAAATTATAATTGTTCTTTTGTTGTTTACTATGTCTTGTTTCTTTGCAAATATATTCATTATTAAAATGATAATGTACATGTGGGTGTGTTTTTTCCCCTCAGTTTCTGTTGTTTGTGAAACTAATAATATAAAGATTGAGAACATCATTGCTTTACCCATTTTCCAAGGAAAGGGTTTGGATAACATTAGAAAGACAGAACACACTTTATAGCTACAAATATCTTTGATTTATAACTAAAACAATTTTTTTTTAAATAAGTCTAAAACATATAACCTGCTACTGGTGGAATTTATTTATCAAAGTAAAGCATTTTCCTTTCCCTTATTTGCCCTGAGGGTAGAGCGGACTAGCACTTTCCGCTTTAGATACTGGTCATCTACGCAATTTTCCAGTGATACCCCACGCGTTCGAGGCACCGCAAGTGCTCGTAGTAGGTGAAGGGCTGGGATATATTGGTAGGCAGGTACGTCGAAACTCACCACAAAATATCTTTTTTGTGATATTTTGCTATTTATGCTCATTGCAGCTTCAAAAATCGTTTTTTCCCGTTTTTTCGTTTTTTCCCGAGGGCTTCGGAAAAAAACGAAAAAAACCGGTTTTTTTCCTGGTTTTTTTCCGAGGTTTTTTTCCATGGGCCATCCCTAGTCAGGTCCGTCAGGTCGGGCGGGCGGAACGGTATGGACAGGTTGGGGTGGAGGTCACAAAACGTCACCGATTTGTGTGAGCGTGTGTGTGGGGGGGGGGGAATAGTGTTTGTGTCCGACGCTAACACTTTTCTGTAAATCTAAATGCACGTTATTTTGAAACTATAGTGTGAGACTCTTGTTATGCTAGGACACCCGCTGCTCCGCTCTTACATTCTTTTTCTGGTCTGTGAATTCACTCCGATCACGAAAAAAATACATTATTGCAGTCTAAAGGTTTTCCAAGTGCTGGACAATTTATAGAGTCGATCGACATAGTGGCGCGCAGACACGCGGCCAACTGCCAACAGGCGTCAATGTGGCCCGGGTCTCGCGTTTTATGGCCACGTTCGAATGGATTCAAAAAGACCCGCCGTCGCGGCAGCTGTGCGCGCTGCAGCTGCCAACTCGACCGCGCCTGACTCGTGGCGCTCTCTGGGCGGCAGCTGCCTCAAGTCTCCTCTCCGCGAACGCAGCGCGCCTCGTAGCGCCACCGGCACTAGTCAACACGTCTCGCTCCCATTGTGTAACCTGTTCTGAGTATGAGAGAGAGAGAGAGAGAGAGAGAGAGAGAGAGAGAGAGAGAGAGAGAGAGAGAGAGAGAGAGAGAGAGAGAGAGAGAGTCAAAAGTGAGTTTTATCAGGGTATAAAATGTTACAGGTCTCAATCAAACTAGGAAAAAAAAACTAAATTTAAAACATTAAGTCGCGTTGCGTTTCACCCAAAGATAAAGAAAATTTCTTAATTAGCTTGATATGCGGGTTGTTGAGAGAGAATGAGACAGCTTCGAGCACAAGAACAAGTTGTCGTTGAGAGCGCCTGGCAGTTAGGCAATGTCGTGTAGTGCTGCTAGGCGGGGTGGCCTACCCTCTGGTTGACAGGCGCTGAGCTCGGCTGTAGTTGATACTTTCTTTATGAAGAGAAAGACCAAGAAACAGCGTTACCATTGGCAGTTAATTATTTTGGGAGAGTTCACTTGTGCACTTGTGACTTGATAAGGGGAAGGTTCAGGGGGACAATATAAAGGTGAACAATTGAGCAAGGAGGAAGGGGTCAGGGGAAGTAGATGTAAGAGATAAGAGACCAGATCAGATGGAAGGACCAAAGCCAGCAGGTCCAGGCCGGAAGAAGCCAGAGCAGCCGAAACCGGCCCGGCCGGCTGCTGCAGGAACATTCTCAACGTCCCAGACCGCGCAGGATCACTCTTCCGTCAGGACGACCACGGCGGTCTGTCACCGGCCGTGTCATCCCTACCGACAACGGGCACCAGAAAAACAAACGTGTGGTTCTAACATCTTCACAGGGATGCCAGTAGCGAACTTTGATCCTATATTACTTTATTCGCAGAGGAGTGAATACAAGGGCCTGGTGAAAAAGTCGCCGCCTTTTTGTCAGAAATTAAAAAAAAAAAATCGTTTCAGTTGGAAAAGTCTCCTAAACAATTGATAATATCCCACATGTCATAGATCTGAACTCCTGTCCGTCATACCAGAGTTCCATCCAAGCCTCTTAGGTTTCGATCGCAAGGAAAAAATTACGGTTTGTGGACCGTCAGAACATCGTACATTTGCCACGGTATTTCCCCCGCACATTTTACTGCGCGTTCTTTTCCTTTTTTTTCGGTTGTTGTACCTTTGTCTGAGAAGAGGCCAATGGGCTGCCTGATATAGGCGCAAGTGAGGCGCTTACCACTGGGGCGGGGCGGGCAGCCTGTAGCCGAGCCCCCACCGCGACTGGACCAGTCACAGCTCCTGGTCCCGTCTTCCCCGCCCCGCCCCGCCCCGCCCCGCTCACTCGCGGCGCGCCGTGCTGCGGTGCGGCAGGGTGGTGATCATACGCCACACCCCCTCGCTCGCTTATTTGTGGGTCAGTCGTTCAAAGTCACGCGCCAGGCAGCGCGACGCGCCGGTCTTGCAGCGCCCCGCCCCGCCCCGCCCCGCCGCACTCACTTTTCCCGTATCGCTGCCTCGCTCTGTCTCTCTCGCTCCCATGCGCTCCCCCTCTCCATCCACCACTCCGAATACGCGCTAGTGTTGTGGCCAATGAGGCAACAATGACATCTTCATTTTATCAGGGGCAAAGTCGCGGCAAATTGGGGAACACTTTTCTCGAAAGTAGTTGATTAAAAAAATAAAAATTCACGACTTGTAAACGGGAGTCTTTTTGGTAAACGAAAAATAAGATTTCGATGACACAGCAATATTATGGCTGGTGATTTGGATCGCTGATCACAATGATGGGATTGCTTTATCTTCTATCGTTAAAGCTGTCCCGATGGTTGCTGCGAGTTGTATTTTCTGTGACGCCTCTCTCGGGCCACACATGCGTGTAACTCTCCGTCGTCCTTCTTTAAAAAGCCTTCGGTAAATTTCACTATGAGCTATAAAGTGAAGTCTGCAGCTTTTTCACGAGGAGCTACGCGGTGAGTCAGGTTCGGGGGGGAAACAACTCTGAAATTTTAGTACACCTCGTAATTTAAAAATTAAAAAAGAACATTTTAGAAAGTTTCAAAAAAATTTAAAACCCATTCAGGAGGAAAAAAAAACAGGAAAAATTTGCTAAAATTCGCCGGATTTTAGGGTGAACTCAACCAAAAATTCACAACAATCTTTTAAAAAGTCAATAAAAATCACAAAATTTCCTCACCAAAATTCATTGTTGTTTCCCGCTCGGTCAGGGTGCGTTATTACTGCGAATCACAGTGCAGCTGAAAATTCAGCGCTAGCTGCGGTAGTGGTGCCGGTCTCACTGTGTAGTGTATATAGCTCTCAGTGAAATCCACCGAAAAGGATCTTCTCGCGCCGCGCCGCGCCGCCCTGCTAAACGTCGTCCTTGCCGTCCTGCTGCTGCTCGCGTGTCCTGCGGGTCCTGCAGTCCTGCTGAGGATGTTTTGCAAAAGGCGCGCCGCCTGAGAGCCTTGCTGCAACTGGGACAGCGCAGCCGGCGGGGAGGGGGCCGGGACCGTTGGCCAAACTGGAGGGAACTAACTCCTTCCATCCTCGTGCGTGGCCCCAAGCGAGTGTATGAGGAGTGCGTGTGTGCGCGTGTATGTGTGTATTTCCTCCCCTGCCTTAGTTCTCGACTCTCTCTCTCTCTCTCTCTCTCTCTCTCTCTCTCTCTCTCTCTCTCTCTCTCTCTCTCTCTCTCTCTCTCTCTCTCTCTCTCTCTCTCTCTCTCTCTCTCTATGCCGTTCTTAATAAGTTGGTATGGCAGGAAGGCGGCGGTGAGCGGAATGTATCCTGGGGATGAGCAAACTGCCACTTGCGCCGTGGCGGGCCGCGGACTTTACAGGATCAGGATGCACGGCAGTTGGCGGGCCAGGGAGCTCAGTCACTCTTACTTACCCGCCCGCTAACGTCAGCGACTTCCTTTCATTTTAGCACATCTCTCTCCCTCTCTCTCCGTCTCTCTTTCTTATTCCTTTTCTTTCTTTCTTTCTTTCTTTCTTTCTTTCTTTCTTTCTTTCTTTCTTTCTTTCTTTCTTTCTTTCTTTCTCGTTTTCTTGCCGGTTCGATTCCTGCTTGCTGGTTTCTTTTCTTATTTTTTAAAAATTTGGAATCATTAACTAAACAACGTAAAATGAAGACCAAATAGCCAAAATTCGTAAGGGTAAAGGGGCAAGGCTATAAGTACAACGGTTAAAAATATGTATTCTGGACGTTGCGACGGTTAAATTAATGCGTATACCGACTCAAAAAGTTACTCGCGCAGAGCGCAGTTACCCGCGCAGCGCGGCAGCGAGCGAGAAACCGTTTGCGCTCTCTGATGTAATGAGATCACATCTGGTTGCAGTCGAGATGTGTGGTGGTGATACACATTAGGGTGGTCTGTGGCCGCACCGGACCGCCCCGCGCCAGGCCTCCTGGCACTGCACGGTGATTCCGAATAAGAGCGTTTGGAGGTGTGTCCTTGTTGCACTCGCGAGGTCTCGTCAAGAGGAGGGGGAGGAGGAGAGAGAGAAAGAGAAGCACTGCACACTCCGGGGCTGTGCGATTCCCGCGCATTCTCCTCTCCTCCCCCTCACATCGCCGTGCGCTATGCGAGGCACGCTCTCCGACTGATTCAGAAGATCGCTCTCGTCCATCCGTCCTGCCTGTTGCACCTGCAGCGGAGCCCTACGCTGGCCGTGGTAGTGCTCCACGAGTGCGACGAGTGCGGAGGTATGAAAGCGGATCTTCGGAATCGGTCGGCTGCGTGAGATGCCTGAGGCTCTCCTCTCCACCTGGAAGGGGGGTGGGGGTGGGGGGACTGAGGTCGCGATGCCCCCCAGGCCCCAGGCCCCCAACTCTCCGCCCGCCTGTGGCGGACTGGCGCAGTTCTAGAATAGTCTTTGCGTATGATGTATTATTGTAGGCACGCTTGCGCGGGTGTGATATTCTCTCGCCGACGAGTGAGCGGTACAGTCGCACCTTTGCGATTCTAGTGTAGTACATGTATACAGAAAAGCAAAATTAACTAAGAAAATTCCGATTTTAAAAACAAAAAGTAAATTAAAAGGATATTTTTGACATTATCAGATGGCGTTCTCATTGTTTCCAAGGAAGTTTCGTTTAAAATGTAAGAACTCTAACATTTTATTTGAATGCTATTCGTCCTCCGCTCGCGCGGGTAACTTTCGCATGGATGTTTTCTTTATTCTTTCTTTCTTTCTTTCTTTCTTTCTTTCTTTCTTTCTTTCTTTCTTTCTTTCTTTCTTTCTTTCTTTCTTTCTTTCTTTCTTTCTTTCTTTCTTTCTTTCTTTCTTCTCTTTCTTTCTTCTTCTCTTTCTTCTTCTCTCCCTTCCAAATTAAAAAAAATATATTCTTGGTGCATGTCTTTTGCTTTCCGTCTGCGAGTCCGCAGCATCCACTTGAACTCTCTTGGCCGCTGGTATAGTGCCGTGCCGAGGGGTCCTTCACTATAAATTTAAGCGCACACCGATTTTTTTTTGTTTTGGGCCTGATTTTTCTTGATTTTGACTGTTTTTCCCCCCTTTTGGATTTTGTCCATTTTTTTTTATTTTTTTTACTGATTTTACTTTAGGATGTACTCTGATATCGTATTTGGAGTGAAGAACCCCCGCTCTGAACTGCCCGGTTTGTCGCCGCACCGTGCCGCACCGGTGCGCATGTCGTTGAGTCATAACACGTCTGTTTACCCAATCAGAGCCGCTAGGCGTGGCGCGGCGTGGCGCTGCCAGCACTTTGCAGAGCAATCGTCGCGTTCATCAGGGCTGCGGGCAAGTGTCGCAACGACCGGCCACACATGCAGACACACACACACATACACACGCGGCGCCATATCCAACCGTCATTATCATCATCATCATCACCATCATCATCATCTTGGCCTCCAAACCGCTCCAATTTCCCTCGCATTCCCATATTAATGGCGCCCCAGCCCCGGCCCGGCTCGCTCGCGGCACGGCTCTGCGTGTCACTGGCCTGTGTGGTGTGTGTATGACCAGCTAGTGCGGGACTTGCGCCGCCACGCGTGGCCGCCTGGATGAATGACATATACAACTGCTTGTGTTGTTGCTGTAATCGCGAGACTATGTTGTGGCCTGCTTGGCGTGCTGTTGCTCTTGGGTTTTTTTTGTTTTGTTTTGTTTTTTGTTGCGAGGGGCTGGGAGGGAGGCGGGGGTTTATTAACTTTACAAGCATGTTGTGTTGGGTCGTACAGTCGTTTATTGTTTCTTCACTTGGTTTCGTTGCCTTACACATTAACGGTAACTATTTTGTTTTTTGAACATTCATTTCTTAGTCGTTTGACAAGTGCCTCTTAGTCATAAATTCAGTTCGCGACAGAGACACCCAGGTGCGGCGGCGCCAGGGTTTTTTTGTTTTGTTTTTTGTTTGAGCAAATTGACCATGAGATGATGTCATGCCGTTTAAACACCCGTACACTAAGTCCTCCCCTCCCTCCTCATAAAGCTTGTAGTCAACATAACAAAATTATATAAACCTATGCCCTCTTGGTTCGCTAGGCACAGCAGCCTAGTGGTCAAGAGTTAACTCAGATCACGTCTGTTAGACTGGAGTAGTGAGATCGTTTGTGGGTCCCCAGTAGGTCGTGGTGCGGCCGGGCGGCTCACGCCCACGGGTGGTGCTCCTCGTGGTGCTCCTGGTGCTTGACGTGCACGGGTACGGGCACCTCCTTCACCACCTTGACGGGGTAGGGCTGAGGCACAGGGATCTTGACGGGGACCTCAACGGGATAGTGCACCACCTTCTCGACCGGGTAGGGGACGGTCTTCTCGACGTGGTACGGCACGGGCTTCTCGACGTGCACGGGCACCGGCCTGTCAACGTGCACCTTGACGGGGTAAGGGATCTTCTTCTCGACGGGGTAGGGGACGATCTTCTCCACCTTGACGGGGTACGGCCTGGGGACCTCGACGGGGACCTTGACGGGGTAGGGGACGATCTTCTCGACGGGAACGGGGACCTTCTTCTCGACGTAGACGGGGTATGGCTTCTCAACGGGGACGGCTCGGGGCACGTCGACGGGGACCTTGACGGGCACGGGGATCTTCTTCTCGACGTGCACCGGGTAAGGCTGGGGCACTTTGACGTGCACAGGGACGGGGACGTGCTTGATGTGGTGCACGGGGTAGGGCTTCTCAACGGGGATGGCACGGGGCACGTCGACGGGCACCTTGACGGGCACGGGCACGTGCTTAACATGGTGGACGGGGTAGGGCACCTTCTTGGTGACGACCTTGGTGATGAGCTTCTCGTGGTGCTCCTCGACGTGTTCGTGGGGCTCGGGGTGGTAGCCGTGCAGTTCGTGGCCACCCAGGTCGTGGCCGCCGAAGGAGATGTCGCTGTAGCTGCTGCTGCCACCGAGGTCGTGGCCGTACGAGCTCTCGCCGTAAGAGCTCTCGCCGTACGAGCCGAAGGAGTGCTCCAGCCCGCGCTTCTCCTGTTTCTTGTCCTCGGTGGCCACGGCGGCGGCGTCGCCGGACGGCTTGGAGTCCTTCTCGGCCGCCGGCTCGACCGCCTTCGTCTCGGCCGGCTTGGCGTCCTCCGCGGACACCGCGGCCGCGAACAGCAGCAACGCCAACGCGAACTGAAACAGACGCGCAGTGTATGAGTAGTCGCCTGCGAGGTCCTTCACCCCAGCGCCCCGCCCCGCCCGGCCCAGCCGCACCCGCAGCGCCCTTGGCCCACCTAGCGCGGGTCTTGCCCGCTCCCCCCCCCCTTCCCTCCAGCCTCTGGGACTCGATGGCGGGAGCAGTGCCCTCGCCACCGCACCGCACTGCGACGTGCGCGCCCGCCCCGCCCCGGCCTGCTCGGATGTCCCGGTAGCCTACTGGCCCCGCGGGGGCCCCGCCCCGCCCCGCCCTACCCCTCCCCGCCCCACACCGCACCTCTCCACCCCGCACCTCACCTCAACGCCTCGCCCCGCCACGCCCCGCCACGCCCCGCCACGCCCCGCCACGCCCCGCCACGCCCCGCCACGCCCCGCCACGCCCCGCGCTGGACCGGGCAGTGGTGGGGCGGGTGCCGTGCAAGCTGCAATGACCGCTTGCCAAAGCGCGGGGCAGGCCGGCATGAATGGCGAAACCGCACTGCATTACTTTACTACAACTACACTACTACCAGTGCTGGCGTGCTGGCGATCATATCGGCACGGGCACGGACCAAGGTCGGCCGGGGGGGGGGGGGCGCTGAGCCGGGGCAGCAGGGGGAGCGCAATGAATACGAGTTCATCTGTATCTGAGAGGAGAGCGGGGAGGCAGGGCAGGGCGGGTGGAAGGGTCCTGGAGTTGGGCGCGGGGGCGCTCTCGTGCGTGCAATAATGCGAGTGCGTGCAATGCGGGTGCTCGTGCGTGAGCGTGCGCTGGGAGATACCACTGCTCCCGCGTTGCGCACGAGGGGAAGACAACTCTGAAATGTTTTGTAAACCCCGTAATTCGGAAGAGTTCATAAAAGATCACAAAAAATTAGGTAAAATTCAAGTGAAAATTTAGAAAAATGTTATTAAATTTCACGGAAACTCACAAAAAAATCAGGAAAAAAATCACGAAAATTCAGGTAAAATTCTAGTGAAAATTCACAAAAATTCAATAGAAATTCACTAAAATTTACAAAATGTGTACACCAAACTACAGAGTTGTCTGCGCACATGTCGACATGCTCCCCCGGCCGCACGGCCGCCGCACCGCCCGTACGGTAACGATCCGCGAACCGCGAGATTAAGAAACAAAGTTGAACGGGAGCAGTACAGTTGCAGGTTGCAGGCCGGGTTGTTGGCGGTGGTGGACTCGGTGCCCCGGGCCGCGCGCCCCACTGACACGGTGTGTGCCGCCCCCCCCCCTCTCTACCCCGCGCCGCTGAACGAGCGTCGTTAGGTCAAGAGGTCCCTCCACCGGGCTGCGCTGCTGCGCTATTGCTCGTCCCGACCCGAGTGAGGCGATATATTTTTATTGTTCTGCGCCCGGCCCCGCCGGGGCGGGGAGCGGCGCCCCTAACGAGTCGCGGGAGCCGTAAGCGTAACCTTGGCATTTTGGCGGCGAGTTAAACACTGCCTGCGGGGCCACCACTGATCGCTAGCTGCGCCGTCATCATAGAAATCACGAGCAAATTTCATCGAAATTAACGCATTTGTTGCGCAAAGTTTGAAAACTCAAAGCAATTTTTAATCAAAAAGACTGTTGTTTCTGAACACATGTTGTTCTGTTAGTCGATGGGAGATGAAAAACTTTAGAGAAATGCAAAAGATCGGGACTGGATGTGAGTATTCCGAGGTGTTGAACTCCATCGGGGCAACGTCATTTTCGAAAGCGTGAAAGGCAGAGCAAAAAGGCGCGCTTATAAGATCGTGTGTGAGTGCGCTTGCTTACCTGGGCCTTCATGTCGCTTGCTTGGGGGCTGGGAGACGACTGGTGCTGAGTGGAGCTTGGACCCTCTATATAGCGCGCCCCACCTCGCGAGCGGGCGGGGGCACGCGGGGGCAGGCGGGGGCCTCCAGCCCGCCCCTAGGAGCCTCCCGCCGACGCCCCCGGCCCTCCAAAGCCTCCCCTCTCCCCCTCCTCCCGCCCCTGAGACCAGCCCCCTCCCTCCCCCCTCCCACACAGCCCCATGGAGGCCCACAGGCCGCGCACCAGCCCCCACTGCCCCCTCCCCCTCCCCCGCATCTCTGCGCGTACTCCACTCAGTACATCCACCAACGGGATCCTGGCCCTGTGTACAAACAGTTCGATGCGCGGGTTGCCCCACCTAAACCGGCTTTGACGAGCGCAAGGGATCGGGAGGGGAGAGAAGGAGGGGGGGGGAGAGAGAGAGAGAGAGAGAGAGAGAGAGAGAGAGAGAGAGAGAGAGAGAGAGAGAGAGAAATGACACTCAAATTTGGCAGCTTGATCGTGATCCTTGGTCCGGCTTCTCCGCACCGCAGTGCTATGCACCCTACCTCTTCGTTCATAGCCATGATGATGAGGAAATCTCAATAGATCATTTCAATATAATTATACTACACGGAATTCACAAATGAATGATTTTCCATTCGCAAAATATTACTTGGAAGAGGAAATTATTCGGAGCCTGTTTCTCTCCCTCGCAATTTAAGGATTCTATCTCCTGAAACCTCACCTCTCATCTCACTTGTCGTGACATCCGGACTCATGTCATGTCCTTTACTCCTCACACAACCCCTACCACCCCGCACTGTTCCCTCTGGCGGCGCCTGGAGGCGCTGGAGGCTGCTGGAGCACGGTGGCGTGGAGGGAGCCGGGTATAGGCAGACCCGCCGTACACGGAGGCCGGGCGGCGCGGTCTGACTCTCGGGCGCTTCCGTCCCGGTGTGTTCTAGAAGCAGCGCAGCGCTCTCTTTCTCTCTCACACTAGCTCGCTCGCTCTGTCTGGCAACATACGCGAGGGATCCGGCCCGGCCGGCAGGCTGGGGAGGGGTGCCCGGCTGGCGGGGCTGCGGCCGGCCGCGGGGCTGCAACTGCTTGTGATAGATGCTTCACAGTCGGCGGACGCCGAGGAGGAAACAACTCTGAATTGTGATGTACAAATTTTGTGAATTTCTGTTAAATTTTTTGGCTGAGTTCTTCCTAGATTTCGGTGAATTTTTGTGGATTTTCCTTTTTTCTTCGTAATTTTATGTTTTTTTTTATTTTTTTTCGAAGCAAAATTCCTTTTTAGTTTTTTTGAAATTTTCTGAATTTTTCCTGCATCCCTTCTTAAGTGGGATGACCTCAGAAAATACACGCACATCTGATCCTAATTATTATCTCAATTACATGATGAAATAGGATTTTTAGTAAATTATTGTGAATGATTTCTATTTATTCCAAATTATTGGAAATTAACTTGCAACTGCGCAAAATAATCACAATTATTTCAATTATTTTTTTAAAAACTTTTCAGAAACAAAATTTTGCTCTGCAATTGAAAGGGTGGCGTGAAAAACATGGAAAATTTTTGCGGCAGTAAACCTCCCGAAGGAGGTTGCGGTTCCCGCCAGGCACAGGGCTTTTACACCCCTGTGGCAGCCAACTGCTTCGGTGTTCCATGGGAACCGGCGCTTTGCTGACTGCGATCCTATCGCGCAATTCGACAGATTTGATCCCCGTACCACCATTGGCCTACCCCTAGAGGTACGAGCGGTGTCAAGAGCGTTAGACTTCCTGATCCCAGTTTCAGAGGCCTTACCTCAGAGGGGTACGCGGGATTCGAACCCACAACCCCGAGTGCCGACACGTAGCCAGAACAGGAAGCGACCCAACGCCCAGAGCCACCGAGCCAACGGCGGTGAGACGTGTTTAACTTCTATTTGACCTGCCATCCAGCTGCGGCCAAAGGGAACGTCAAGCGCGAAAAACACTTTCCCGAGTGGGAGTCGAACTTGGGACCACTCGGTTCAGTGTTGCGCGCTCTACCAACTGAGCCACGACGCCACGATGACTGTGACAGTGCGACGGGTTCGAGCCGTATTTGCCGCGTATCCTGCAGCCTCCAGCCAGGAGGACAGGGCAAATACAACTCGAACCCGTCGCACTGTACACTCATCGTGGCGTCGTGGCTCAGTTGGTTGAGCGCGCAACACCGAACCGAGTGGTCCCAAGTTCGACTCCCACTCGGGAAGGTGTTTTTCGCGCTTGACGTTCCCTTTGCCCGCAGCTGGATGGCAGGTCAAATAGAAGTTAAACACGTCTCACCGCCGTTGGCTCGGTGGCTCTGGGCGTTGGGTCGCTTCCTGTTCTGGCTACGTGTCGGCACTCGGGGTTGTGGGTTCGAATCCCGCGTACCCCTCTGAGGTAAGGCCTCTGAAACTGGGATCAGGAAGTCTAACGCTCTTGACACCGCTCGTACCTCTAGGGGTAGGCCAATGGTGGTACGGGGATCAAATCTGTCGAATTGCGCGATAGGATCGCAGTCAGCAAAGCGCCGGTTCCCATGGAACACCGAAGCAGTTGGCTGCCACAGGGGGTTAAAAGCCCTGTGCCTGGCGGGAACCGCAACCTCCTTCGGGAGGTTTACTGCCGCAAAAATTTTCCATGTTTTCACGCCACCCTTTCAATTGCAGAGCAAAATTTGTTTCTGAAAAGTTTTAAAAAATAATTGAAATAATTGTGATTATTTTGCATTATTGCAAGTTAATTTCCAATAATTTGAAATAAATCCAAATAATTCACAATAATTTACTAAAAATCCTATTTAATCATGTAATTGAGAGAATAATTTGGATCAGATGTGCGTGTATTTTCTGGGACATCCCCCTCTTAAGTGTACAAAAATTTCAGGTTTATTATTTTATTCCCCTTTGTGGACGATCAGCCACCCCTTATCTCTCCATCTTTTTGCATTATTGCTGTGATTTGATTTCCTGCGTGTGTCTGCGCACCCCTCTCTTTCACCAAAACAGCGTGTTATTGATTTTCTTTCGTGTCTTCATTGAGTTGAGTGAATTGAGATTATTTTTAATGCTTTTTACCCTGTGACAAGGACAGGTTTACACGAAGTTACTGTGATGTTAATGTACTTGCATAATTCTACTCCTCGCGAGCAGGCAGCCCGTGTCCCTGGCCGGTCCATGACCTCGCGCCCCATCCGACAGCAGAACATGCTCAGCAGCTAGCGCCGAGAAAATTGGCATTTTCCTGCGCCGTCGTGGGGTTGAGCAAGGCGGCGGCCGGTGTCCGGGGCCGGGCGGGGCCACACCGGCCGGGGATGGCCCTTGGGCGGGCTGCGTGTCTGTCACCCGACCAGCCGGGGGTGGATGCAACCCATCCTGGACGCGGGCCGCATGTCGCGCCCAGAGTCAAAGCGGGGCGGGGCGGGGCGGGGCGGGGCGGGAGCCTCCGAGATTATTCACTCCTCACTGCTGTATCCTCTTTCAAGCTGCAAGAATTTTTTTGAAAAGGGAGAATTTTTTTTCCTTCTCTTTTTTTCAAGAATGTGACTGTTACACACGTACTATTTACGAGCTAGTATTTGTTTTATTTCTTTCCTTTCCTTTTTAAATAACAAATGAAGAGTTTCCCTTGTGTAGAAAAAAAAATTGGCCGAATATAATTGTTTTTCTCTAATACTAATTTGAAATTTTGCGGTGAAACAAATTAACCGTGTCAGTCGTGGCTTTACGCAGGTTATTGTCGTTAGGGTTAGGGTGCACGCTTGTGTGAAAGTCTTGTCCCAATTTCTGTCCCGTAAAGACTTTGCGCGGCGCTGCTGGAGGTGAGGTGCAGTTGCTTGACGTACACGGGGTGCATAGGAAGACCTCCAAGCTGGGCGACTGTCTCCCATTGTTAACTGCCCTCATAAATCGCCACACTGGGTCTGCTTGTTTGAACTTTGTCACAAAGTTTAGAAGTGCTATAAGAATGTGGGTGGGTGGAGCCTCGTGCCGTGCCGCTCATGTCAGTATGCCCGCGTCGTCACCGCTGATGTGGTCGGGATAGTGGGAGGAGACTCCCTTTCGTCACGAAAAAGTACTGTCAAAAAAGGGCGCATTTTGTGGTGCAGCGCCGTGCCCGCGGGCCGGGCCGGGCAGGTACAGCCAGGTACAACACCTCCTGGCAGCGGCGGCCCGACCCGACCCGGCCCGGCCCGGGCCAGCAGCGCGGCGCGCTGTGGCGGCGAGTAGTGTGGGAACCTCTCCCACGAGTACGTCAGTCACCCGCCGCGGCCCGGTTCACTTTTTACCCCCTCCCTCTCCATTTTTTCTGCTTTATTTCTCTCGCGTCCTTTGCTCAACGCGGCCGCCCCGGCGACAGCCCCGCGCCGCCCCACACTGCCCCCCTGCCGCGCACGCCCCGTACCGCTCGACACCGACACCTTGACCTGCCGCAATATAACGCCAGCCCTCAGTATGCTCACGCTCGCTCACGCTCGTTTAAAAACGTTAAAAAAATTAAGAAGCTTTTTAACGCGTATCCAGCTGCCTCTTTTTAGGCAGTCGATTATTTTATTTTTATTTTAAGAGTGTAGGTGGGCTTTTATACGTTTGACCGATTGCCCGCGGCGGTGCAGTGCGCTCGCGGTTTTATTGCTCGGGGGTCTTTTATATGTGTGATTTTGGATCGTTTGGAGTCTGACGTGCTGCCGCTGAGTCTGCAACGTCCGGCCCAGTGCGATGGGGGGAGGGGGAAGGGGGCCCGGCGCTGCTCCAGGGAGGGCAAGGTGACGGCACCCGCGCCACCCCGCGCCCCGCCCCGCCCCGCGCCCGCCCCGTACCGCAAAGTCAGAGACTCAACGACAACGTCCTGTCTGCGGGAGGCGGGCGTGATCTGAACCGAGGGGTCTTTTCCTCAAATTTCAAGCGTACACCAATTTCTCTGATTTTCATGGGTCTTTGTGATTTTCCTTGATTTGTACTGATTTTTATCTGAATTGTTCTGATTTTTCCTAAATTTTTTTTTCTGATATTTTTTTCTGAGGTTTTACTGATTTTACTTATTTGCTAACTATGGACGTGCCGCAACAAGGACAAAGAGACGAAACCATACGGTGCAGAATCACCCAACTTTTCGCTCTCAGTGGTGCCGTCGCACTCTAGACGCTTTCGTGGTGCGCTGGTCTATCCGTGGGGGAAAAAAAAATCTTCACAAAAACTTCATGGCAACCGAAGATTCAATGCATCGAAATTAGAAGAATAAATTGACAATGTTGGAAGAAATTCAAAGTCAATTGAAACAAGAATTTTTTGAAGAGAAAAACTGGCGAATTGAAGATGTTATTTTTCTTTTCTATGGAGCAAGTGGGAAAATCTGGCATTTGCGGTGTGTCCTGCGCCCTCCTCTCCCCCCTCCCTCCCCTCGCCTGGGGCCACGCCCAATCTGGCCTCGTTTCTCAACCCGAAAGGTGTACGGAGACTGAGACTGCCGCGTTACCGGAGAGGGGGAGGGTAGGGGCACGGAGCAGCCCTTAAGGCGCGCTGACCCGCGCTGGCCTTGGGCCCCCCACCGCTACGCCCCGCCACCCCCCTCCACTTGGCGCCGGGGCCGGGCGGGGCAGCGTCGGCCCGCAGTGCAGGGCGTTGACAATGGAACGGCGCACGTATACGAGCTTCTTTATCGCTCATTACTGTATAGGAAAGAAGTGCAGACACTGTAGCAGAAGGATAGTCGTTTCGGAGTCGTTTCTCTCAAGACTCCTCTATGACGAGACCTCTTCGGAATATGCGTTTAACTCAAACAAAGAAAGTCTCTCAAAGTTTTCCGTTTTTGCTCGAAACATCAAATATATCTGCTACCGCGTGCACGACGTCCACACTTCTTGTGGTCCGAATTTTCGTGGTCCTTTAGACGAGTGAAGACACAACATATGAAAAGTATGCCTAAATTTTAAAACATTCCCTTTTGTATTTTTCAGGTAAGTCTCTGCTGTTTCCTTGGCTGCTGGTGAGTGCACATATATTAACAACAGCAATCCATTCGCGCGTCTACGCCCACCTCCCACACCAAGTGATCTCTAAAGAGAAGGCGCGGGAGAGCCTTATTCCGGGGCCGGGAGTGCCAGGCTGGCCCGTCAGCCGCCGTAGGTCCTCGTGTCCGAGCTTGCATGTTATAGAAAATGATAAAGAGTAAGAAGGAAAGAAAGGGGGGAAAAAAGAATAAAGGGGTCCAGCCGATGTGAGCGCCCCTCTTGCCGCCGCCAGCTCCGTGGGAAAGCTTTCCCAGTTCTCGCGGGGTGAGGCAGGGCGGGGTGGGGCGGGGCGAGGCGCGCGCAGAGCGTTTACGGCCAGACGCACCGCGGCGTTGAAACATTATCGTCCCCGGTAGCAGATGGGCCGGGCTGCAGGCAGCAGCTGCAGCTGTGAGCGAGCGTCTGCGGGCAGGTGGCGCTATACTGGGGCGCGGCCAGCGGCCAGCGGGCGCGGCTCTGCTCGAGACCGTCCAAATACCACAGGCGGGCACTGGCAGCAGCCCGCCGCGCCCCGCCCCGCCCCGCCACACCCTGCACGGCCGTCCCCTTGACGTATCTCGTTACATTTGGTGCTGCTCGCGGCGCGGCGTATATACCTCGCTACCCCGCCACGCCCTACCCCGCCCCGCCCCGCCCCACTCCGCCGCACCACGCCCCACTGCGCGCGCGGCAGGTACTCGCGGGCGCTTTTGCACTGCAAGTGCGGCGGTAATAAGGAAGCTCTAATGAGCGCAGTGGGTTGGCCTGCCCAGCTATAGGCTGCCGCTCCGCCCCACCCCTGTCGCACGCCGCCACGCTTGCATGTGGCCAACCCTCACCAGCACGTCACCCAACGATCCAAATCGCGTTGCGACACTCCCTCCGCGAGCTGCGGCGCGCGCAGCCCCGCCCCGCCGGGGAGGCGTTCATCCCCAATGGGATAAGTGGTCGGTCGAAAGAGCAGGCGATGATGTCCGTCACCAGCGGGAATTAGGGTCACGTGGTCAGGAAGGCGCTTCGAGCTGATAGATATATAGCTACTCACCACGACTGTGCGCTGCAGCGCGCGGCGGGCAAGGCCACCTTATCGCACTGAAAACCTCTTCGACTTTATCTATCTTAGAAACTGTAAATATCCTTTAACTTGAATGCGAGGGTTTTCACGTATTAGGTCGATTTTTAATTTCCCAGCCAATATTTCCTACTTGGCAAACAAGTTCAATAATACCAAAAGTTATTTCGAATTATTTCAGTTTCGATTTGATGCATTAAAAATTTGAATAGAATTTAAAGAATAGATAGGGTTGGAATTCAACGGTTTTCTTTTTTTTCTTTTTAATTCATTCTTCCTAAATGAAAGGAAAAAGAAATTTTCGAAAGGTGAAAGCCTGTTAATGAACATTTAAAATTATGCAAAATTCAAATGTCCATTCAATCGACGCTCGGATAATGAGGTGTACCGGTGCCAAATCTTATTTTAAAAATTTAAAATTAAGATTTACTTTTGAAACAAACGTATTTGCATCGGAAGGGCCATCAAGCTCAGCCAACCAGTGTCTACATGTTACGCTCGCTGGCCAAACTTGTGTGTGTGTTTATTTCCATTTCTATGCTTGTCCCTTCAAGTGTATTGAATTCCTGAGAAAATTGGCAATGTTCGATATTCAAGAAATATTCACACCGGCGGTGCCAGTGCGACTCGTCACCCACTGGAGTGTCGTGTCCGGCACGTGTTGGTACTGGACTGGAGGATTGCGCCGGTGTCGGCGACCGTGGTGCCGCTTCTCTTGGGCGGGCGTCGCGTCGCGCATCCGTACCAGATCATGGCGCTCATAGACATGCGAGCGGTGGGGCGGGGCGGGGCGGGGCGGGGCGGGGCGGGGCGGGGCGGGGCGACAGAGATGCTAGGCGTGGCGAGGCGTGGCGATGCCAGGGCGTGAGGCAATAGCCTCCATGAGACGCGCCGCGAGGAGAGCAGAGCTGGAGCAACTTCTCTCTCTCTCTCTCTCTCTCTCTCTCTCTCTCTCTCTCTCTCTCTCTCTCTCTCTCTCTCTCTCTCTCTCTCTCTCTCTCTCTCCCCCTCCTTAAACTCTCCTTCTCCCCTCCTCCTCCACTACGTCTTGTTAGGGGCCCGCTCGCGCGTCGAGCGGGCGCCTAGAGCCGAGGGCAAGCTGTCTCGGTGGTGGTCGCGGGTAAAAGATATGAGCTGACCGATTTGCACCCACTCATTTACTGGAATGTGTTACTTATTTTTATTCAAATAAAATGCTTGTAGCGCGTAGCATGGGTCCTTCGGGTGGGCGGGTCGTTTGATCCGAGGGGGAAGGAACTCTGAATTTTGGTCTACACATTTTGTAAACTTTCGTAATTTGTTGTAAATTTTGTAAATTTTTGTCAATTTTGTGAATTTATTGTAAATTTTCGTGAATTTTCCCTATTTTTTTTAAATGATTTTTTTCTGGATTTTCCTGAATTTTTGTGACTTTTTTTGCATATTTTTGAATTACAAGGGGTGTTTAAAAATTTCAGAGTCGTTTCCCCCTCGGTTGGAGCCGGTTCCCAGTGGGTCTTCTTTAGCTCCCTCTCCCTCCTCCCTGCGCCGTTACCGCGCCCGCCCCCACCGCCACCCGCCCTGCCGCCCCGTCTAATGGGTTGCCTACCCCGCCGGCGCGGTGGACATGCTCGTTTCGGGTGTTGTGTGCAAGAGGTGCGGGCGTTATCGAATCATTTATAAACATTAGTGTCACCGGGAATTCCTTTTTAAAAGTCAGGATGTGTGTGTATGTATGTTGGTAACGAGCCTTGCTAGCTGTCTCTCTAGTTTGCCCACTAATAAGAATCTAAGGTGAAGTTCACTGTAAACTGCAGCGAACCTCGCAGCCGTGTTGTTTGTGGTGAATTTTCAGCGTAGGCTAACAGTGAATGTCACTTTAGTAAGCTACGGTGAAGCAGCCTAATTCACTGTAGCTTACTATGGCATTGACCGTAGCTCACGGTGAAAATTCACGGTTAGCTGCAGTGCTGCAGGCAGGGCTCATTATTGACCTCAACCTACAATGAAATCCATACCGCAAGGTTTTACCAGCAGAGCGTGAAAAAGGCATAATAGCTGCCATAGTAGCGGGACTAAATGTCCCGTGCCTGTACTGCCCCGGATTCCAGTGTGCCTACGCTTGTGCGTGGCTCCCCCTGCGAATGTTCCCTTTTTCTGTGCGTGCGGCGGCGCCACCGTTTCGTCTTTACATTTGGTGGAGGCCCTGGGAACTGCTCCACTCGGCGGACTCAAAGATTCCCCACCGAGCGTTACATCAGGTTTGGGTGCAAACGCCCTGCTTTAGCTTTGCTTTTGCTCTACTCCCATTATGAAATCTTGTCCGAAGAAGGCAATTTGAGTGGCCCTAGTCCTTGGGGGAGGGGGGGGGAGTGCGCTGCACGTCCAGCGCTGTCCGGCTGCCCTGCCCGTCCCAGAAGCGTCTATTGCGTAACTGACTTTTGAAACTGACTGCATCTGAAGCAGGAAGCCACCGGGTGTGATTGTGAGAACGCTTCTAAACTCGACTGTGGATAAGACCCTGCTTGGTGTGACTTTCAGTAGCTTACAATTTGAGTACCATTTTGTTGCGACGATGTGTAATGCGGTGAAGTTCTATATTTATAAGCGTTTCGCGGGTTTGGCCGAGCCGGGAAAAAAAAACAGAAGAGAGTTTTTCGTTTTGTAAAAACAAACAACTTATCTTTATTTTTCTAATTTTTTTTTGGTCTTTTTGGCATGATTGTGGTGATGAAAGTGGACATGATGACGATGGACATGAAGTATCACAGCTTGTTAGGGCAGTACTTGGCGACGGCGACGCCTCATTCCCAGCCGTGGCTCTCCTCGTGGTGCTCCTCGTGGTGCTGGGGCTCGTGGTGCTCGTGCTCGTGGTGCTCCTCGTGGTGTTCCTCGTGCTTGACGTGCACGGGTACGGGCACCTCCTTCACGACCTTGACGGGGTAGGGCTGAGGAACGGGCACCTTGACGTGCACCTTGACGGGGTAGTGGACCACCTTCTCGACCGGGTAGGGGACGGTCTTCTCGACGTGGTAGGGCACGGGCTTGTCGACGTGGATGGGCACCGGCCTGTCAACGTGCACCTTGACGGGGTAGGGGATCTTCTTCTCGACGGGGTAGGGGACGATCTTCTCCACCTTGACGGGGTACGGCCTGGGGACTTCGACGGGGACCTTGACGGGGTAGTGGACGATCTTCTCGACGGGCACGGGGATGTGCTTCGTGACGTAGACGGGGTATGGCTTCGGCACGTGGATAGCACGGGGCACATCGACGGGGACCTTGACTGGGTAGGGGATCTTCTTCTCGACGTGCACGGGGTAGGGCTGGGGCACGTGCACCTTGACGGGGTAGGGCACCTTCTTCTCGATGTGGACGGGGTAGGGCTTGGGCACGTGCACCGGGTAGGGCCTGTCGACGTGCACCTTAACGGGGACGTGGACGTGCTTGATCTGGTGCACAGGGGTAGGGCACCTTCTTGGTGTAGACCTTGGTGACGACCTTCTCGTGGTGCTCGTGCTCCTCGACGTGCGGCTCCGGGTGGTGGTGCTCGTGGTGCTCCTCGTGGCCGCCGTAGTCCCCACCGCTGGAGCTGCCCCCGTAGCCTCCGCCGCTCGAGCTGCCGCCGTAGCCCCCGCCGCTGCTGCTGCCGCCGTAGCCCCCGCCGCTGCTGCTACCACCGTAGCTGTAGTCGCCGCCGCCGCCGCTGTGGCCGAGGTCGAGGCCGCGCTCCTCGGCGTAGCTGCCGAGGCCAGGCCCGCCCAGGTTGTAGCCGTGGCTGCCGCCCTGGCTGCCGCCGTAGCCGTAGCCGTAGCCGAACGAGTCGAACAGGCCGCGCTTGTCCTGCTTCTTGTCGCCGGAAGCCGCCGCCTCGGGCTCGGCCTCCTTGGCCTCCACCGCGGCCTCCTTCTTGGCCTCGGCGGCCGGGCTTGGCGTCGTCGCCGGCCAGGGCCACCGCCACCAGCCCCATCACCACAATCAGGACCTGCAACAGGAAAGGCACGGGCAGTCGGGTTAGTAGAGCCTACGCGACCCCTCGGGAACACGAGACACGAGACGCGAGGAGGAGGAATCCGGGACTGAGCGGAGCGGAGCAGCGGAGCAGGTGACAATCAGCTGACTCCATCGGCCGGCGTGGCGCGGCGCCGGCCAGGCTCGTAACGTAACGGCCGGCCAAGCCCAGCAGGCAATCAGCCACGTGGGGGATCGGGATCGGGATCAGAGGGGACGAGCGGGGAGTGAGGGGAAGCAGGGAGCGGGAGCGGCCGGAGAGGGAAGTACCGCCGCGACCAGCCTGTAACAGGTATCGTTTGGAGCCCGGCCGGGGCAGCGCCGGGGCAGCGCCGGGGCGCCGGGGACGGGCCGCGCATAAACTGTAGAGAGAGGCGGCGATGACGGCGATGACACAATGCGCTCCACAACACACACGCGCACGCACACACACACACACACGATTGCCGTCCTGGAAGTCCCTTTCACGCACCGCGGGGCGGGGACGCGTGCGTGCGACACAGTGTCTGCGCCCCGGTGTCCCCGCAGATATGCCGCAGGCGCCACGTTGCGTCAGCCCGCGTCAGCCTGCGTCAGCCCCGGGCTGGGCAGCGCGGCAGCGCCAGGGGCGGATACCCCTCTGGGATGGGAGGCAAGCTTCCCCTCTATACTCCTCGCGGGGGACTTGTATAGCAGAGGCGCTGCCACGCGACAGAGGGGGAAACAACTCAAAAAAAAAATTACACCTCGTCATTTAGAAAAATTCAGAACAAAAAATAAAAAATTCAGAAAAAGAAAAAAATAGGAAAAATTCAGAAAAAATCAGGAAAATTTAGGAAAAACTCAAGCGTAAGTTCAATAAAATTCTAAAAAATCACGAAAATTCACAAAATGTGTACACAAAATTCAGAGTTGTTTCCCCCTCGACCTTGACGGCCTCGCGGCGCTCGCCATTTCCTTGTCGATGAGCCCCCCTCTGCTTCGAGCAGACCCGCTCGACCGTGCTTATCGCGCGTGTGGTATTCTTTCTTGCACGGCGAAACTTCCTTCCCTGATATCGGCTGCGCGCTGCACGGCTGTTTTTACGCAATGATTTCTAATGTGGAGGCGGGTGGCGGGAGCTAGGACGGGGCAACTGAACTGGTTGGAGCGGGGCGGGGCGGGGCGATCGCGGTGGTGCTGCGCTGCTGTGCGATTCGGTTACACACGTCGGCTGCGCACATGTCCGGTCGGGCCCAGGCCGTGTCGGACCGCTAGGACGACGGCTCGCTCACGGGGCTGGTGTCGGGCGGGGCGGGGCGGGGCGGGGCGGGGCGGGCAGTACACCGGACCAGGATCTGTCTGTACATATCTCTTTCCATACGTGGATCCATCTATTGCACTCTCCCAGTCCTATCGCGGCCAGTCGGACGGACGGCACCCTAGCCAAAAAAAAAAAATGGGAAGGTTTTTTTACTCTCCGTAAAGGGGCCATATGAAACAATTGACATACAATTCCCAACAATTTTAGAAGGCAACTCTGTTGCCTAAAAGAGAAAATGGAGCTCGCGCTGTATCGAACGGCCTTGAAGGGCAACATTTCTACATTCTTTTGGATGTTTGCATTGGGCGGTTCCGCAATGGCGCGGGGAGCGGGAGCCCGGCGGTGTACTGTAATCAGTTTCTCAGTGCGCGGCCGGGCGTGGCGTGGCGTGGCGTGCAAGTACAAGCAGTAAGCCCAGGCCCTGCCTGGCCCAGCCCGGCCCGCGGTGGGCGCCCAGCCCAATTCTGTGGTCAGAGGATGTGGTCCTGGCCGCACGCACGTGCTTGTTCGCGCGCACGAATGTTTGCACGTATCCTGCCCCGTGCACGACCGGCGGCGGCGGGTGTTTGAGTAAGCAGAGCGCGCGGTACTGCCGTAATGATATTGTTGAGCCAACCTCCCCCTACCCCCGTAGCGCGCGCAGCTTGCAGAAACGAAAACGAGGGGAAAAGATGTGTGGAGGAAAGGAAGTGCGGACGAAGACAAAAAGTGCATGGCAATCAGTCCTCGAGGATGCACGCGGGCTGCACACGGACTGCAGGTCCGGCGGGCCGGGGGCGGGGCCGCTCGTTGAGACCCTCCTGGGCCTCGATCCCGTTCCCAACTTCACGGCTGTTCTGTTCTGTTGTCCCCTACTAAACGCGGAGCGCGAGGCTCATCTCCGGGGAGCAGCGGGGGGCGCCCGGTCGGCGGCAGGAACGCCAAGCTGTCGACTTATTCCGCTGGGCGCTTTCTCCTCGCCCTGTCTCTCTCGCACCATGGGCTTCGCCGTGTAGATGCGAGAGAGACAGAGCTAGGCGAGCGCTCTTCGGAATAAGTCAGCTGGGGCCGCCGGGCCGGGCGGGCAGGCGGAGTGGATGGATAGGCTGCACGATGCTGATGGACCCGGGACCCGGGACCCTGTCCACCCGCGGTGAGAGAATTACGGCTGACCGGGAAGGAAAGCGCCGCGGGTGGTATATCAGCAGCACTAGTCGCAGCACTACGGTGTACTGCTGCTTTCGCATTCATCCGACTGCCCCCTGTGCTGTTTCGCTGCACTGTTCACAGAAGCGCAACCGAGGGGGAAACGACTCTGAATTAGGAAAATTCACAAAACAAAAAAGTCAGAAAAAAATCAGCAAACTTTACAAAATTCAGCAAAAGTCTCGTAAAAATTTACAGAAAACTTTTAAAAATTACGAAAATTTACACAAATTCACCAAATGTGTACCCCAAAATTCAGAGTTATTTTCCCCTCGAGCGCAACTCTAGTTACATATACTTTTTTTTTAAATTGCATGGGAAAGCGGACTATTTTGTTTGAAAAAAAATAAGAGCCGAGTCCGTTTTGAATGCTCTTGGCACGAGGGCTGGGGGCTGGAGGCCTCGTGTGCTGGTGACTGGCCGAGCTAATCTGCAACTCTCTCTGCGCGCCGCTCCGTACTCAGCCCTTATCACGGTGCGGTACGAGCCACACGCCGCGCTTCCGCCCAGGTCGAGCGCGCGCCGGTTGTAGAGCGCGAAAAATAAATTAAGGACGGGCAGCAGATATTACAATCGATAGACAGGTAGATAAGCTGCCGTCCAAAAGCCATGAGTTCACACAGACTTAGCACAGAGTGTTGGCTTTTTTCGGCAAAACGTTTCTCAATAACATGACTCGCAAAAATCTATTCTGTTTTTTGTTTTTGTTTGGGAATGCATGTTTGTCAGTTCAACACGCATACATTTCTCCAATGTTTTGCTTTGTTTCCTAAACCATGTGCAGAGGGTACTCCAGGGTACCCTGGGCGGTCTCTCCGTGCGTACCGCACCGCTCTGCACCTGTAATTACCTCCCCCTGCCCCGCCCCTTACCCCCTCCTCCCCATGACGTTTTCGTTTCCGTTCGAGTGCTCCTCTCTCGGGAGCGTGACGCCCATGTGCACACTTCCGCCCGGTCATCTCTCCAGAGAGCGCGCGCGTGCTGGAGAGAGAGAGAGAGAGAGAGAGAGAGAGAGAGAGAGAGAGAGAGAGAGAGAGAGAGAGAGAGAGAGAGAGAGAGAGAAGCAGTAGTGACCATTTCAGGCCGCCATGAGGAAGACAGGTCAGGGTGCCTGACGCTTTTGAGCTTTGCCGCCGAGGCGCTATCTTAGCTCGGCTCTGGCTAGCCGCTCACTGACCCCTTCTCTTGCGCGTGGGGTCTCTCTCTCTTTCTTTCTCCCTCTCTCTCCCATTAAGGAGCGGACGCGCGCACAGCTGCACGGCTACATGTCCGCCGCGATGTGCCACCGTAGAAGTCCGCTCTCTCTGTCTACAGAGGAAGTACAAGCGTACGGTTGCCATGGACTTCCAGGCGAGTAATTTTTTCCCTCCCGTTTTCCTTTCGGACTCATGGGTGAACGCATTAGTCAGTTTGCAAGCCATAGCCATTTCCAAACGGCAAATGCGAGAATGATTTGTCGCACACCCTTTAGTGTGTGAAAAAAATCAATCACTTTGCTATAATGTGTGTGACATGTGACACTCCGACACTCTTGCACTTTGCATTTCCAATGCACTATTTTAATTTTTGCTTGCACAGACAGAGCCTAACTGAAACTTAACAAACAGCTGAAACTGAAGGAAAAATTACTAGGATTCTTTTATTTCTGGTCAGCAGACGTCGGAAAACTGCGGTAACTCTTTTTTTAAACGTTAATTATTAAAACGGATGAAATTTCTGCACTTGAGTTTTGTAAGCCGTTACACTCTCCTCACGTATCATGGTGGGATGCAAGTTAAGCTGACGGACGGAAGCAACCTGATCTCTCTCTCTCTCTCTCTCTCTCTCTCTCTCTCTCTCTCTCTCTCTCTCTCTCTCTCTCTCTCTCTCTCTCTCTCTCTCTCTCCTCTCCTCTCCCTCCCTCCCTCCCTCCCTCCCTCCCCCCCTCCTCCCGTCCCCCCTCTCTCCGACACATTCCGGGGTGGACTCAACAGGAACCACGGGCGTGTTCAGGTGCCTTCCTTCTCGCCCCGTAGCGCAAGGCGCCGCTTCCCAGTCTGAACCCCCCCGAGGGAATGGCTACCCTGCCAAGAGAAGACGGTTCTCGAAATTGAGTCGCGAGGCACTGGCTGACAGGTATCTCTATTCGCAGATTATACAAGTCCATCACATTTTTACAGTGAAAACTTCGTGAAGTGTGACCCTACGACGGTGGCATTTTAATGTTTTTCGCGCCCGACAGCGCAAGCCTGACTTCCCTACTGACCGCGTTCAGTTCAGTCACCTCGCCAGGCGGCAGGGTCTGCAGGAGGCGCGGCGACCGGTGCGGTGCATGCCGCGCTGTGTCGCGCTCATGTCCTGCTGGTCCAGTACTGAGCTAACATGATGATGGTCGTTACGCGTGGGATAACCAGGTAAAACAACCTGATGTATTTCTAAAAGAATACAATCGTAATCTCTCACCTAACGATTTACCACGGCAACTTTATTGCAGAGCTAATGGCGCTGCAAGTGCAGAAACTCATCAGACCCGGTGGCCGGTGTGATTTTCATGGTTCGTCAGCACTGGTTGAACTAAAGCGTAGCCTAATGCCCTTTTACAAAGAAACTGAGAATACGCTTAAAATTAAGCGTAACTGGTACATCCGCCTTAATTTGTCGTATCTTAATGTAGAAAAATTTATTTCCCATTCGATTCATTTCAAGCGTAACCTCATCTAGCGGAAAATTACGGGTCAGGTTTACCAGGGTGAGTTTAGTTAGCTTGTTACTGCTTCGTTAGTTAACGTTGTGACGACCCGCTTTCTTAGAGTGGACCAGTAAAGGCCCGGCCCAGCGCGGCCAGCTGGACCACAAAGTAATAGAGTCACGGCGGGGCGGGGCGGGGGCGCTCCAGGAAGTCCATAGACGGCGCGGTGTTTAGGCGCGCGGTTACTATTACTGTCTCAAATTCGGCCCCATTCCAAGAACTTAAAGCAGCTGATTTTTTTGAAAGTAAAATAAAAAATATTTTCATCTTGCTAATGAGTTCAATTAAAAAGAAAAAAAAATATAATAATATTTGGTTGCAAGATGGTTGTGTAAAAAAAATCTTGCTTACACAACTACAAACCAGTTTTCTTAATATAAAATCTCAGAAAAGTAGAGATAACCTCAAACTGTAGCAGAACCGCCAGTTAAATTATTAGAGACCACTAAATTATGCGTTTGAAAGCACAAGTTTATGCGCTTGTTTTTAGATGTTTTATGTGCTGTTTATGCGGCCAATAGTACTCTTTTATGCGGTGATTATGCGGTCAAAATAGTGCATTTATGCGGAAATATGCGACTTTAGAAATGTTAATGGTGAGAAAATTCAAATTGCCGATATAACTTGATTACTAAATGATAACGATAACACTTAATGAGTACAAAACCGCCCTAGGTCAATAAAAAATCCACAAAATCAGTCATGTTCCAGCCAGGTCACAGGTCAGGTCATCACAACTCACATCTTCATTATCATTTAAGTACACAGATGGAGGTCCACTGCCACTAGCTACTTCTACATCACTTTCACTGTAGTCAGTAGCAGTCAAATTTAAATTCAGTTCAGCGTCCATTCCGAAATCTCATCGTTTTAAGCGTGTTTAGTGCGAAAAATGCCCAATTATGCGACGATTGTGTAGTTTTATGCGCATAATATGTGATGTTGCGATATGCTGCGTTCAACACCAAATTATGCGTTATTATGCGGCCCATAAAACGATTCAGACAAGTGAGAAATATGTTGTAGTGTTGTTAATTTGTCATTTTAGACTATTTTACAAAATTATGCGATTATGCGCCCGCATAATTTAGTGGTCTCTATAAATTATAATGATCACTGAACCAAACCCAAAATTTCCTTGCACACTAATCACCAGAACTAGCAGATGTCACTCATTTCAGTCACCAAATGCACACCCTCTGCACACTTTTAATCACGGAAGAACAGAATATAGAACGAAATCCTTCTTGGCGATGTATCCATGGGGGGCGACGACGTGACTTACCTTAGTGTTCATGTCTGTGAGCGCGTGTGATCCCAGCAGCCCAGAGGAGCCGACTGATGGTCCGCCGACGCCCGCCTCAGCTCTTATACGCCTCCCCCCCGTCGGCCCGCCGCGCGCCCCCCCGGGGACCGCGCGCCCCACCCCGCCCCACCCCGCCCCACCCCACCCCGCCCCGCCCCGCCCTGTCGTATCCCGCCTCACCCCGCGCCCCATGCACCGCCAATTCACACCGCCAAAACAAGCCGCCGCCACCACCAGCTTAATCTCCTGCACTCGACTTCCCTGGAGCACGCAGTGCGCAGTAGCCGCAATAAGCTTACAGGCGGCAGGTGGTGCTGGGGATGACTGAACTCTAATCAAACAGCCATATAGCTTGTCTCGGCCAATAGATTAGTTTTCAGCCGGAAAATCCTATTCCTGCAGTGTCGCGCACCTTCAAACACCATTAATATTCAGAGAGATAAAACAAATCCGAGGTGATTTCTTAGTGTCCTTTCACCGATCCGTTTTGACGGGTTCATAAATTTTAACTGTTATTCTTTCACTATTTTTGTAAATATACAAAAATATACAAAAATTTGCCGGCCTCACCCGCCCCGCTACTGTTGGTGCGCCACGCACCGCCTCACCTCCTCATTACCGGCCCTGGCCTGGCCTGGCCCGGCCCGGCCGGGACCACCGGAGGGAAGATGCTGCAAACCTCGTGAGAACGTCTTTCAAAATAACGCGTGCATTTTCTTTTTTTTTTGCGAGGCGTTCTAAACCGTTCCGCCACTTAAGCCTCACCCCCCCACTTCCCCTGCTCCGGCCCGCGCCGCAGTGTGCGCGCGTTGCGCTGACACCTGCCCATACGAGTACCCTCTCCTCCCCCCTCCTTGTATACCGCGTCGGGAAAATCCGCTCCGGCAGGAATAAGTAAGACCTAGCAGCGCAAACAATAAACCCTCGAGTTGAGGGCTGCGCACGCGCGCACGCTCGCGAGTGTCAAGCTGATTGCTAGAAGAGTTAGTTGTGTGGGCGGCTCGCGGCCCACATCTAGCGACGCTGATTCCCCGTCCTTGTCGCACCCATGCCGGTGCGGGGTACCCAGATGCCGCGGGCTTGACAGTGCCGCATATGATTGCGAGAATGGGCAGATAGGTATATATAGAGGCTCGTCAGCGTGTGCCGCGCGGCGTGCTTCCCTAGCGCGGCCGGCTCGGCAGGATCATGCAGTAGTTGGCCACGCGCCTTCTACTGGTAGTGCCGGTAGGGTTTTTTTTTCCCTTTCTTCCTACGGTAACATACAACCTGAAGAAATGGGTTTTTGTCCTGTCGTGATGTATTTTCAGCCTGCGCCTTGCATTTAAGTCTCCGGCGCGGCGCGGCGCAGGCGGTGCGGGTGCGGGAGCCCGGGGGGACAGCGCGCTGCCTGCTGGTGGTTGGACGGTAGAGGGAGCGCCCGGTCCAGCCGAGAGGTCCTTCACTTAAAAAACAGAAAACACAGATAAAAATCAGGAAGAATTTTTTTAAACAATCAGAAAAAAAATCAGTCAAAATCAAGGAAAAGAAGGAAAACACAGAAAAATCGGCGTTTGTTTGAATTTTTAGTGTAGGACCCCTCAGTCGCAGCCCCACCACGGACCAGAGGAGCAGCCAATGGAGACGGATTTTATTTATTTATTCATTTATTTATTTATTTATTTATTTATTTATTTATTTATTTATTTATTTATTTATTTATTTATTTATTTATTTATTTATTTATTTATTTATTTTTGGTCAAAATTCATCTCCGTGGATAGCGAGATATCGTCTTCCTCCTCCATTTTCAGTGCACAGCGGGTCTCGGAGCGTCCCGTAGCGCCGCGCCGGGCCTGCAACATCCCCCGTGCCCCGTGCCACGCGCCACCCCCCGCGGGAACCTCCCAGGGGGCATACCTCGCTCTGACCTGGATCTCCCTCCTCGCCCTCCTCCTGCTCCTCCCCCTTCTTTCCCTTCTCCTCCTCCTCCCCTCTCGCTTTGCGACGCGGTGCTCGAGAGCCCCCCACAATACCCGCCACTAGCAGCGACAAACAATATCCACCGCATGGGGGGAAACAACTCTGAATTTTGGTGTACAAAATTCTGTAAATTTTTGCTCGAGGATTTAAAAAAAAATCTGTGAATTTTAGTGAATTTTTTCGATTTTTTTTCTGATTTTTTTTTCGGAATTACGAGGTGTACGAAAATTTCCGAGTCGTTTCCCCCTCTTGTCCCCCACCACCGAGGAGTACTCCCCCACCCGACTAGCCGCATCTCGCTATGGTATATATTTTTGACAGCAGATGGTGCCTGAAGACTTGAACTTCCCCCTGCCGGAGATGGCGTGCTGGGCTGGGGCCTGGGGCATGCCTCGGTGGGGCTGGCGGGGGAGAAGTCATTGCGGCGCGGCGCTCGCAGGCCTTATCTGCAGCCGGCCTCCTCCTGCCGACCAGCCGGCCCAGCACCGGCCCAGCCGGTCACGTTGCGATAATGCGCTGGATTGAGCCGCGGTGGCTTAGCGGCGCCGCTAGGCTGGGCATCTTGTATATCTGATCGGCATCGACCGCGAACCGCCCGCGCCTATCTGTGGGTCCATAGAGCCGCCGATAGCTTCGCGAGCGCGCACTGAGCACCTCGACAAATTGTGGCGCCCCGCCCCGCCCGGCCCGCCCCGCGCCCTGCCCCGCGCCCTGCCCGCCCCGCCCTGCCCCGCCCTGCCCCGCCCCGCCCCGCCCTGCCCCGCCCCGCCCTTGGCACCACCTCATTGCGGCTGAGCGGGCGGTGGGTAACAATCGGACCGGACCGCTCCTCTTTACCCGCGCACAGCTGCCCTGCCGACTGATTCCGAAGATCGCTCTCATCTCTCCGTCCTTGTTGAACCTACAGCGGTGCCACTATGCTGGCCAGGGTAGTGCTCCATGAGTGCGACGAGGACATATGTATGAAAGTGATATTCGGAATTGCTCGGCAACCCTGCGTGTGGCATGGCCAGGGTGGAGAGGGAGGACGAGGGGGACACAACTCTGAAATTTTTGAACACCTCGTAATTCAGGAAAATTGAAAAAAAAAATCAGATTTTTTAAAAATAGAAAAAAATACTAAAGTTCACAAAAGTTCAGGAACATTCACAAAAAAAAATTTAAAAAATACGTAAAATTCAAGAGGAAATTTACAAAAATTCTTTTAAAATTTACTGAAATTCACAAAATGTGTACACAAAACTTTCGAGTTGTTTCATCTTTCGAGGCAGAAGCGCGACATTCGGGGTGGGCGAGCCTGAGAAACCTCTGGGGAGGAGGAGGAGGAGGAGGAGGAGGAGGAGGAGGAGGAGGAGGAGGAGGAGGAGGAGGAGGAGGAGGAGGAGGAGGAGGAGGGAGAGGCAGAGTGGAGCAGGCAGCCAGGCGCACCGAAGGTGCTTCACTGGTTCTGAATGGCTTCATGTTATGTTGTCATCGTGAGCTTTCGCAGCTAATTTGGAGCCTCCCCCTCCCCCCCCCTCCCTGCTCCCCGCCCCCGCCTCGTCTTATCCGGCGCCGGGGCGGCGCGGCGTCCTCCGCGTGCCGGCAGGGCCGGGCCGGGCCGGCAGCACGCAGCTTTACGACATGAAGAGCCGTGGGCGCCGTCGGCCCGGCCCGGCCCGGCCCAGGGCAGGGCCTTGGCAGGTGGTGGGTCCTTCGCTCTTGCCGCGTGGAAGCGCCGAGTCAGCGCAAAGAGGCTGATGGAGGGAGAGAGATAGAGAGAAAGAGGTGGGAGGGGAAGGGATAGGTGACTGCGAGGATCGATTGACAATGTTCAGCAGGTGGCAGGTGCTCAACAGTGCGGAGGAGGTTATTATCTGAACGCCCGCGGATCTCCGTACGCGGGCAGCTCGTTGAACTGCACCGCGCAGACCTTCTGCTGTTATCACAACGTGTTAAACGCAGCTCTATGAGTTGTATAGGCGGGTTAGTATATGCGGGCGGAAGGACAGGGCCAGGCCGAGGGGAAACAACTCTGAAATTTTTGTACACCTCGTAATTCAGGAAAGAAAATTTTTCAAAAATTCTCAGGAAAAATATACAGGAAAAAATCAGGACAATTCGCAAAAATTTTGGTGAAAATTCAAAGAAAAATTCACGAAAATTCACAAAATGTGTACATCAAAATTCAGAGTTGTTTCCCCCTCAGGCCGGGCGCTACTCCCTGTTCCGTTGTGGTTCTCGCATGGTGCTGTGTTGTGAAGCCGCGCAGCCGCCCGGCGCCCCGCCCTGCAGCGCGCCTGGAGCCTGGACGGGACTGGACGAGACGAGACGCGACGAGGACGGGGACGGGACCTTGTTGCGACAACAATCATGACTGAGCCCCAGTCCCAGTCCAGGGCCTGGTGGCGGGGCGGGGCGAGGCGGGGCGGGGCGGGGCGGGGCGGGGCGGGGCGGGGCGGGGCGGGGCGGGGCGGGGCGGAGTAGGGCGGGGCAGCGCCGCCGCTGCTGGTGGTGGCGATGACTGAACCCGAAAAGTGAGTGAGATGACAGATATGACGGTGCGGCGGTGCGGCGAGGTGCGGCGATGTGGACACCCGTAAGGCGACCCGGCGTGGCGTGGCGTGGCGCGGCGTGGCGCGGTGCGGCGTGGCGTCCCCTCCGCGAGCTGAGCAGCGCCCAGACCGGCGGTGCGGCGCGCGGGGAGTGGGGAGCGAAGGGATCCTCTGCCGATCAGTGTCGACTAGGCTGGGGCTCAAGAACACCCCGCCCCGCCCCGCCCCGCCCCGCCCCACCCGGCCCGGCTCAGAGACTTCATTAGGGAAGTCCGCTGCGCAGCTGCAGCTATGCAATTTGGCGACGTCCGTCCTCCGCTGTGGACGCCTTGTCGAGACTGTGGTGGGGAGGAGTGGGGGGGGGGCATGGCAAGGTATACCGAGGCTGGGCGGGGCGGGGCGGGGCGGGGCGGGGCGGGGCGGGGCGGGGCGGGGCGGGGCGGGGCGGGGCGGGGCGGGGCGGGGCGTGGTGAGCACTCGAGCCGCTGACAGTGTCAACAGGGCGGAAAGCGTTTCCCCGCCGCGCCGCGTCGCGCGTGTCCCAACAGTATCACTGAGCATCTCCGCGCCGCGCAACGCCACGCCACGCCACGCCACACCGCCAGGCCTCGCCGGGAGATCGGGGAACGCCATCTCCTCTCAACTCGCTGCTGACAATGAAGGAGAGCAGAGAAAAAGGGAAGAGAGAGAGAGAGAGAGAGAGAGAGAGAGGTTCTCCAGGAGAATCTCCATCTCCGTACGCGCGCGTCTACTGCAGAATCAGTCGCTGCTGCAAACTGTACTCCACGACACGACACCTCCTCTTCATCTTCCCCTCTCATTTGTTTTATCTTGAAAGCGAATGCATGAAGCGAAGGAAGCAATAAGAACTTCCGTTTTCGTGAACGAAAAACCGTACCATGCCGTCGTTGTAATAATCAGTTTTGTTGAAACAGCAGCGCTGTAGTGATAGTTTTGCAACGGTCGCGTTGCGTGTGATGGTCCTCGCTTCCCTCTCACTCTGGCTCGCGGGGCGGGGCCGGGCGGGGCCGGGCGGCCCTGTTCCGGCCCAGGGGACCCCGGCCCAGCCCACCGCCGCGCCGCATGCGGGGCACCCCACCCAGACCCAGGACAAGGTCGCGCCCGCGCTAGTGCTGTCAACAGGGAAGCAAGTCCGAAATAAGTTTTGCTTTGATTGATAGAGGGGGAAAGAAAACCTTATACATTAATGGGCACGCTTTAAAAAACCTACTGTGAGGTTTACTGTAACCCTGATTCCACTGTCAGAAAGAACCACGGTGTTTGGTATGGTAAAGTCTGGTAGACAATTTGCCTGGTCAGTCTGTACCTGATCCAGTACGGTCTTTTAAGTACGGACCACGGTTATTTTTAACATGGAGTCTTATGGGTGCCACAGTAAATGAGGCACGGTCATCCTGCCCACCACAGTTTTCCGTACCCAGTCCTGTACTTTGGTACAGGATTTTTGACAGTGTCAACGAGACTTAGAATTGGTTCACGGTCAAAATTCATCGTAAGCTGCAGTTTTGCTACAGGAAACGTGGCCGTAGGCTTTTGTGAGTGTAACCCGAGTTATGTCATATCTCTCACACGTACATGAAGAAGTGAGAGCTAAAGTAGATTTGTCCATGAACACATATTATTCGCGATCTGGATAACGGGATAACGCCTTATGGTCAGAAGCGAGCTGTTGTAAAAGTTCTTTGTACCACTCCTCAGTCCGACCCTTAAGTATTAAGAGCGTGCAAGTTCTTGATTTTCTTTTTTCATGCACTTTGCAGTTGTTAGAGGAGAGATATTTTCCTGCTTCAAAGTGCATCCGGATACCGCGCTCAATGTTCTCAAAAGTGCCGCGTAAGAGCATTTCAAATTCAAGAAAAAAAATTGCGCTCAACTGAAGATGGCGCTTTTTCGGGTGTTGGTCTGTCGGGAGCGGGCCTTCCTGCACCCTTCAGTCTCCTCCTGTCGCCGCTCCTGCTGCCCTGCTGCCCTGCTGCCCTGCTGCCGAGCAGCCTGCTGCCCCTGTCGGGCCGGCGCGGCGTCCTGCTGCCGGACGGTAGCAGGGAGTGTGTCGCTGTTGTGACCTAATGGCATTCCTGCTGCTCCTTTTCTATTTACGGCCGGGGCGTGGCGTGGCGTGGCGCGGCGCGGTATAATTAAAGAACTGCTACCCTGTTCGCTGAGGATCAGTACCACCAACGAGTTCCTTGGCCGCGATGAATTTTGTAAACTATCGAGATAGCTGTTAATTAAGCGTCGGGTAAAAGTGTGTCGACGGACAAAGTTGTTTTTTTTTCTCTGTACTTGTGCGGATCCATGCTACTTATACTCTTTCAAGTAGGCCTATCAAGCACTTGTACTTACCGACGGTGACTTTGGCAGAGTCTAAAAGCGCATTTACTCTAATTTTCTAAAGAAGCTTGCTCAACGTTCAGAAAAATGACGCGCGTGTCTCAATACGATTGTCAGCGTCAGCGTGTGTCACTCACTTGTTGCAACGCCTAGCGCGCCTGCCGGTGTGCGGCTGGGGTAGGGCAGGGCGCGGCGGGGCGGAGCGGGCTGGGGTATGGGGGGGCCGGGTGGGGCCGGGTGGGGCCGGGTGGGGCCGGGTGGAGCGGAGCGGAGCGGCCGAAGCCTACGGAAGCGTGCTGGTCGGCCACAAGCGGCCGGCGGCCCATAGCAGCATAGCCGCCTCATTTACTCTGAATCCTCCAGTTTCTCAACGCGCCGTCCCAAAGTGTATATGTGAGCCTGCCTGCCTGCCGCGCGCTTTTATTTCCACTTAAAAGCGGGCAGGTATGCTCGCGCACTCCATGCCGTATCGCCTGCGTGGTATGTTGTGCCACCAGATTTGAGACGGGGCCTGCTGCAGCTGCTGCTGCTGCTGCTGCGGCTGCTGGATGGAGGTGCTCTCGGAACATTTGCATGGATCTAGAAAAATACACTGCAGTGTAAAGTGTTCAACTGGCACTTAAGTATTTCGAACCACGTTGAAGAAGGTTCTAATACCAAGTTGAAAGAAAAATCATAGGGGAGGAATGGGTCAAACACTTAATTTGGACACTTTCTGGCGGCCAGCGTTTCGGCCTGACCGATTTTTTTTTTTAAACAAGGCATCGAAAAGTGTTCAGTACTGTGTCGAAGACTTCGTGTTTCAGTTGAACACTTATGCTAAGTGGTGCAGCATGGAGCCAAAAAGTTGCATGGGGTGTCAGCGTGGGGGTGGAGCGGAGGCGTCAGACGTCACATTTTTTTGCCCCCTATTTATAATACAAACGACGAGCTGACCGCCTCGCGTTGCCTAGGCAACGCCATGCCTATGGCTGGGGTGAAAGGTCCGCGTGCTGGTCGGCCCACCGCACCTCGCCCCGCCCCGCCCCGCGAGTTACTAACTTGCAGAGGCGACCTGGTTTATGAGGCGACGGGGCCGCGGGACGGGCTCAACTAGAGCGGTCGGACGGGACGGACGGGTATACCTCGTGTGTGTCTGAACTCTGCGAACCCGCGTGCCGCGAGAAAAAGAGTTGTGACAGGACTCGTGTCGTGAAGCAAATCATGTGAGTTGTGCGAGTGATGGTGTCTGTCGTGTGCGAATATGAGCTAATATACTTGCGTACACACACGCGCTGCTCGTCCTCAACGGAGCTATATCGACGCTGCTGCTGCCGTCATCGAGCAGAGTCGCTACCCCCCTCCCCTCGCCTCATTGAAATTACAGCATCTCCTCGATGAGGCTTACGGCCGCGCGCACACAAAACAACCCGGCTACAAAGTAAGCCCATCTCATCACTGGGCGCGTCCAGCCCCGGCTCCACCTCCTCGGCCCTCCTGTTCACTGCAAAATCGCTTCCGTACTCGTTATATTTTTTTAAAGCACGAAGTAGCCTTATGGTTTTGTCAGCGGATCCGATTATTTTTTTTAATCAGTGTGACCCCTTACCAATATCCAGAACTTTGTATACGATTTTGATAAGACTTGTTCCTTTTTGGGGCCCTGACCTGATAACCACCGGGGCTCTAATCATAGACACCACACCACGACGAGTCTTTGAGAGGACAAAATACCTTACCTGTGACTTTTGCTACACAAATATTGTCACAGGAAAAATGAATATATTCATTTTTCAGAATATTGTAGTCTTAGCCTACTTTTGCTAAAGTTTTCCAAACCAAAACAGAGTTAAAGAAAAGGTAAAAAAGAAAGTCAGTGAAACTCTTTCACCGCAGACGAAAATTATTTTCATATTTTTTTAATTTTTCAATATAGGAAATGATGTCGTTTTATGAGCCTTCATTTTTCTGAGTCATTAGATGTGGAGCAAATTAAAAACAATGATAGATCCATGTGCATGGCGCACTCGTCCGGCCGGCAGTCACGGCACGCTGCGCTGCGCCCCACCACACCCCACCGCGCCCCGCCACACCCCACCAGGCCCCTCCACACCCCACCGCGCCCCGCCACACCCCACCACGCCCCGCCACACCCCACCCCGCCTCGCGCTACAGCACGCCACACCACGCCAAACCGCAAGGTTTCGCACGTTTGCGATTTCTCCGCGCCGTATGCGCCGTCCGTCGCGTCAGTCTTCTCCCCTCAGCGATTCTGTCAAAAAGAAAAGGAGCACTGCAAACCCTGGAATCCAATTTCTCACCCAAAATGGGAGAGGACACTTTTCCATGCTAAATTGGAGTGAGAATTTTTAACCTCACTCTTTTCGAGCGAGATAGTTTTTAGCCTCGCTCTATTTGAGTAAGGATTTTTTAACCTCACTTAATTTGAGCACGAATTCTCACTTTATTTGGGCGAGGTCTCAAAATTCTTTCTCAAAAAGGGCGAGGAAAAAAATTCTTACTCTCCAGAGAGTAATAAAATTGCCCTCAAATTCTCACTCCCATGGGAGCGAGAATTATGACTCGTAGATTTTCAGTGAGGAAACAAAAAACGAAACAGAATTTTTGTCACAGAGTCGCGCCGGCATGACGAGTATGGGCATGAGAGCGCGTGGGGACTTCCCTATGCCCGCCTGGTTCGCGCTCGATGGGACGAGCGAGTGCAGAGCGCTCCTGTGATCTCGAGATATATCTCGTTATTTAAATTCGGCCGGCGACTGTGTGCGCCTTGTGCCCTGCGCCCCGCGCCCGGCCCGGCCCGGCCCGGCCCAGCGCTGGACGTGCCCGAGTTGGGAAACACACACAACGCTGGCTCTTCCCCTCCTCCCTCTCTCTCTCGCTCTCGCTCACCCTCTCACAGATTCTTTCTCTCTTAGAATGCGCAGGGGGCCCCGCCCCGCGCCGCCCCGCGCAGCCCCGCCCCGGTGCCGTCCGTTTGTTGCGTGGAGAGAAGGAGGAAGGCGTCTAGACCAGCCCCGTCCACCACGCCCGGCCCGCCCGGCCCGGCCCCGGGGTCAATGCGGCCGGGTCCGGCCCGGCCAGCGCAGGGAGCGGACCGTTCCACCTACATGATTTCGTTATAATTCAAATTAGAAGAGTTTCCACAAAAAGTAAAAACTTGTTCTACAACGCGTAGGTGTGTTTTTTCACCTACTGAAAGTTCTCCTACACGTAGAACAGTTTTTACTGCTACGTAAATTTCATCTAAAAAAAATTAGATGAACTTTTGAAAAATGTAAAAAACTGCTCTACATCGTGTAGAGCAAATTTCACATTTTGCGATAGTTCATCTACAGTTCGTTTCCATCATGTAGATGAGATGCAACATTCTGCAAAATTTCACCTACGCATTTCCTTCAAGTGCAGAAGTTACAAGGTCATACGCTTGGTTCACTGTTAGTAATAGTTCGATTGAACGCAACTTTCAGCGAAATTTGTCATATATTTGTGACAGTGTACGATTTCTGGCTGGATTAAAGTTCGCTCTGGGTCCACTTGCAGCCCGTGGGTCGCCAATGTGACACCCCTGGCTTCCACAGATTCTTTGTAGGACAGATTTTCAGAAATGCGCCGTGTAGGTGCATTTCACGGAATTTCACCTACACTTTTAATTAAATGCCCCAAGCAGAGGAAATGAGCCGCTGAGGTGTTGTAGGACAAATTTTCAGAAATGCGTTGTGTCCGAGCGTACCTCCCGTCAGCCGCCCCGCAGAGGCAGATCTAGCTTACAGCTGAGGAGGCAAAATACGTTCGGGTTGCCTACTTTCAGGGGACCCTCAATGAATCGACTGGAAATGTAATGCTTTAGAATTTTGGGTTTTCAAATAGAATTAAAACTCTAAGTATCAACCTAAAGGTGGCCGTACACTCAGCGTGTCCGCCGTGTCCGCCTATGTCCGTTTTCTTTTTTCGGTCGATGTTTCGGCCAGAAATGCATTGACATGTATGACTACAAACTTTGGACACACTTTGTGACCCCAAGTGACAAAAACCACGACTGAAAACGGTAAACGGACATAGGCGGACACGGCGGACACGGCGGACACGCTGAGTGTGCGGCCACCTTAAAATTACACTGGAAAGACAAAGGTGCTATCTAATGCCTTTTTAGAGGTGCTATTGCAGTCGAGGGGCCCACCACTTCGCTACTCGCGTGTTACTCGCGCCCAACTCAATATTACTCGGCATTATTCGCCAATTCTCTGAGTCTTTTTTGCCAATTACTCGCGTAATACTCGCCAATACTCGCTCAAACTCACCGACCTCGCACATTACTCGCCAAAATTCGCCAATACTCCACGAATACTCTTCAGTACTCACTAATACTCGACTTTACTCAAAATACTCATGTGTACACTACTTGAGGTAGTGGGGGACCCCTCGCTCCAGACCCAGCTTTCACTGCAGAATCACGGCGTCGAAAATCAAACATATCCGTGTAAGCTGCAGTTCAATGCGGTTGCTTTGACTGTGTCTGGTTGTCGACTTAGTGATGAAGAACCTCATGCTGCCTGGCTTGGCAAACATGACAAACCCAATTCCCAATTGATTTTGTTTTTACCTGTTAACAAAATTATGTAGATTTTTTTTTAAAAGAAAAAAAGTTATCCCCCCCTCCCTCCTTTTTACCATCCTCTCCACTGGGTTTTCTCTCCCTCCTCCCCTCCTCACTAGCCAAAACCACTTCCGACGGACCTGTGCCTTCGACTCGCAATCTAGCGGGTATCGGGCGCAGTTATCTTACATTGTTGAACGGAATCGTCATGTGACGACAAATATTGCTACGAATATTTTATCACACGAGCTAAGATGAAATAATCGCCACATCATAAGCATCTCGTCTCATCACACGCAACATTCGTCAAACTGTGACGAACATTCAACTCACCCCTTGTGATGAACCTTTCAAGAGTAAAATGTAGCACTGGCTATGTCGTAATGTGACACGACTTATAATATTACAGTGTAGGTCTATCTTTAACCGACCAGGCATGAGAAGGCACCGTACGCCCCCCCCCCCCCCCCCTGTGGCCTCTAGACAGCCGCCTGAAAGGTAGGCAAATTGTGCTACAAAACCCCTGTATACCAGGTGGCTGACGGACGCCGGGCACTTTTTGTACTATGCAACCCGCCCGCACCGCTCCATCCGGGACTGCATACCCATCAGGCGCTGGGGACCGGCTTCAAGCGCGGACGCTCCGCTCCGTCACTGTTGTTGCCCCGAAAGGGCCCTCTCGCGGTTCGCGCGGTCTACGGTAGGGCGTTACAGGGGGGAGGTTCGCGGTTTCGCGGGCGTAACCCGCGAGTCCGCCGGGAAAGCTCGCGGTCCGCGCGTCCTGCCGCGCAGGAATCTCGCGTACCGCGGATCCTCTGTGGGTCCTTCGCGGACTGCGAGCAACCCACGAGAAGGATCCGCGGACCTCGACCTTCCCCCGCGGAGGATCCGCGGTTCGCGACATACCCCCACGGAGCGACCGCGAGCTTTCCCGGTGGACTCGCGGGTTACTCCCGAGAAACCGTAAACCTCGGTAACGCCGCGCCGTAGACCGCGCGAACCGCGAGAGGGCCCTTTCGGGACGATGGCCCGACACATCGCGGAGATGGCGGCGAAATGCGCATGCGACCGCCGGATTAATTGTATGCGCTCGCTGGCGGGCGCTACCTGGGGATGCCACCCGGGGATGCTTCTTCGCCTCTATCAGACCACGGTGAGGCCTGACCAGACTCGCACTGCGCGCTCTGCGCTAGGTCCCCTGTCGCAGCACGAGCAGCGCCTCACCAGCCTCACAATGCAAGCTCTGTGCTGGGCTCCCGTCGTAGAGCACTAGCAGGGCCTCACCAGCCTCGGATGAGGAGGCGATCGGCTAGGTACTCCAGCTGCGTCCGAATAGGCCACTCGCCAGCCTCAACAAGAAGGGCGGGGATGGAGGTGGAGGGGAGGGCACCGAGTGCGACCCGCAGGGCGGCCGAGGCGATCTGCTGGAGCTTATTCCAGTGATAGGCTGTGCGAGGGCTAACGAGGCCGGACCCGTACTCGAGCATCGGCCTCACCGTGGTCTGATAGAGGCGAAGAAGCATCCCCGGGTGGCATCCCCAGGTAGCGCCCGCCAGCGAGCGCATACAATTAATCCGGCGGTCGCATGCGCATTTCGCCGCCATCTCCGCGATGTGTCGGGCCATCGTCCCGAAAGGGCCCTCTCGCGGTTCGCGCGGTCTACGGCGCGGCGTTACCGGGGAGGTTTACGGTTTCTCGGGAGTAACCCGCGAGTCCACCGGGAAAGCTCGCGGTCGCTCCGTGGGGGTATGTCGCGAACCGCGGATCCTCCGCGGGGGAAGGTCGAGGTCCGCGGATCCTTCTCGTGGGTTGCTCGCAGTCCGCGAAGGACCCACAGAGGATCCGCGGTACGCGAGATTCCTGCGCGGCAGGACGCGCGGACCGCGAGCTTTCCCGGCGGACTCGCGGGTTACGCCCGCGAAACCGCGAACCTCCCCCCTGTAACGCCCTACCGTAGACCGCGCGAACCGCGAGAGGGCCCTTTCGGGGCAACAACAGTGACGGAGCGGAGCGTCCGCGCTTGAAGCCGGTCCCCAGCGCCTGATGGGTATGCAGTCCCGGATGGAGCGGTGCGGGCGGGTTGCATAGTACAAAAAGTGCCCGGCGTCCGTCAGCCACCTGGTATACAGGGGTTTTGTAGCACAATTTGCCTACCTTTCAGGCGGCTGTCTAGAGGCCACAGTGGGGGGGGGGCGTACGGTGCCTTCTCATGCCTGGTCGGTTAAAGATAGACCTACACTGTAATATTATAAGTCGTGTCACATTACGACATAGCCAGTGCTACATTTTACTCTTGAAAGGTTCATCACAAGGGGTGAGTTGAATGTTCGTCACAGTTTGACGAATGTTGCGTGTGATGAGACGAGATGCTTATGATGTGGCGATTATTTCATCTTAGCTCGTGTGATAAAATATTCGTAGCAATATTTGTCGTCACATGACGATTCCGTTCAACAATGTAAGATAACTGCGCCCGATACCCGCTAGATTGCGAGTCGAAGGCACAGGTCCGTCGGAAGTGGTTTTGGCTAGTGAGGAGGGGAGGAGGGAGAGAAAACCCAGTGGAGAGGATGGTAAAAAGGAGGGAGGGGGGGGATAACTTTTTTTCTTTTAAAAAAAAATCTACATAATTTTGTTAACAGGTAAAAACACAAAAAAAAACATCAATTGGGAATTGGGTTTGTCATGTTTGCCAAGCCAGGCAGCATGAGGTTCTTCATCACTAAGTCGACAACCAGACACAGTCAAAGCAACCGCATTGAACTGCAGCTTACACGGATATGTTTGATTTTCGACGCCGTGATTCTGCAGTGAAAGCTGGGTCTGGAGCGAGGGGTCCCCCACTACCTCAAGTAGTGTACACATGAGTATTTTGAGTAAAGTCGAGTATTAGTGAGTACTGAAGAGTATTCGTGGAGTATTGGCGAATTTTGGCGAGTAATGTGCGAGGTCGGTGAGTTTGAGCGAGTATTGGCGAGTATTACGCGAGTAATTGGCAAAAAAGACTCAGAGAATTGGCGAATAATGCCGAGTAATATTGAGTTGGGCGCGAGTAACACGCGAGTAGCGAAGTGGTGGGCCCCTCGACTGCAATAGCACCTCTAAAAAGGCATTAGATAGCACCTTTGTCTTTCCAGTGTAATTTTAAGGTGGCCGCACACTCAGCGTGTCCGCCGTGTCCGCCGTGTCCGCCTATGTCCGTTTACCGTTTTCAGTCGTGGTTTTTGTCACTTGGGGTCACAAAGTGTGTCCAAAGTTTGTAGTCATACATGTCAATGCATTTCTGGCCGAAACATCGACCGAAAAAAGAAAACGGACATAGGCGGACACGGCGGACACGCTGAGTGTACGGCCACCTTTAGGTTGATACTTAGAGTTTTAATTCTATTTGAAAACCCAAAATTCTAAAGCATTACATTTCCAGTCGATTCATTGAGGGTCCCCTGAAAGTAGGCAACCCGAACGTATTTTGCCTCCTCAGCTGTAAGCTAGATCTGCCTCTGCGGGGCGGCTGACGGGAGGTACGCTCGGACACAACGCATTTCTGAAAATTTGTCCTACAACACCTCAGCGGCTCATTTCCTCTGCTTGGGGCATTTAATTAAAAGTGTAGGTGAAATTCCGTGAAATGCACCTACACGGCGCATTTCTGAAAATTTGTCCTACAACTCCTCAGCGGCTCATTTCCTCTGCTTGGGGCATTTAATTAAAAGTGTAGGTGAAATTCCGTGAAATGCACCTACACGGCGCATTTCTGAAAATCTGTCCTACAAAGAATCTGTGGAAGCCAGGGGTGTCACATTGGCGACCCACGGGCTGCAAGTGGACCCAGAGCGAACTTTAATCCAGCCAGAAATCGTACACTGTCACAAATATATGACAAATTTCGCTGAAAGTTGCGTTCAATCGAACTATTACTAACAGTGAACCAAGCGTATGACCTTGTAACTTGAAGGAAATGCGTAGGTGAAATTTTGCAGAATGTTGCATCTCATCTACATGATGGAAACGAACTGTAGATGAACTATCGCAAAATGTGAAATTTGCTCTACACGATGTAGAGCAGTTTTTTACATTTTTCAAAAGTTCATCTAATTTTTTTTAGATGAAATTTACGTAGCAGTAAAAACTGTTCTACGTGTAGGAGAACTTTCAGTAGGTGAAAAAACACACCTACTCGTTGTAGAACAAGTTTTTACTTTTTGTGGAAACTCTTCTAATTTGAATTATAACGAAATCATGTAGGTGGAACGGTTACTACCCCCAGCGCAGCCCGCGTGGAAAAGCCCGCTCTTTATTCGCCGTATACCTCATACCCTCGACTCTTTCTCGACTACCATCTGTTTCCTACCCTCCCCCTCGTTTTTAACCATTTTATCTCTGCTCGATCGCTTGCGCTGCTGCTGCTGGAGCCAGCCCTACGAACTGAGTGTCAGTCACAGCTCTGGTCGGGGCTTCACATACCGAGGGGGCCTCAACTCACCCAAAATGTGTACCCATGATTTCTAGATTTCATATGATTTCACATGGTTAACTTACACCTCTTATAGTTGAAAGAAATAATTCGTAAAGTAAATACGGGCGTATTTTGAGCTTTATGAGCCCAAAAATACGCACTTAAATCAATTTTTTTCGGCAATAGATCCACATTTTTTGACAATGATTTGAAAGATATCAGCGATTGTGTACTCATGATTTCAGGAAGTTGAGGCCCCGTCGACACATACCCGTACAATGTATACATACCCCAATGCGCGGCTCACTCATCGAAGCCCAGCTGGACGTGGCCTCCGTTTCTCCTTTGCGCCCACTTCTCTCTCTCTCTCTCTCTCTCTCTCTCTCTCTCTCTCTCTCTCTCTCTCCTGCTCGTCGCCCTGTTGAACGGGCCGGTAGCAGGCTGGGAGCCCCTCGCCGGTTAGGCCAGCCCGCTCTACTTCGGTGCGTGCTGCCACTGCGAGTTGCCTATCTGCGGGCGCTCGGCACCCACAAACATCGTCGTAAAGAACGCGTCAAAAGCCGCCGCCCGGTGGCGTGAGAAATAGGTTGCCTATTTTTTTTTTACCGTTCATTTTTCCTTATGCGACCACGACGGCGCGTTTTTGAACTTCGAGAACACGCTCCAAGCTCGCAGACGATACCTGCACTCCAGCAACTCCAGCGTTTCTTGGCTTCGTCCGGCGTCCAGAAGCGTTTTCGTCACATTCATTTTATTGGTACTGTAGTATGCATCAGCGGGGTTTACACATACACGCACACAAAAACACAGACGGCTGTAAAAACGTTTAACGCCCCGGCATAAAGCCGGCAGGACAATATAACGCGCGGGTTTACCCGGTGGCTTACGGCACGGACCTCGTTGTGCAGAGACTGGCTTCGCTCGCTGCTGTTTTGGGGGATAAGGGCTGCCTGCTGACCAACTGGGGCTGAAGGATGATGGAGTCAGCTGCAGCGGCAAAAAATACACATCGCCGGGAGAAAAGAATAACTTTTAGAGGAAGCAGGACTATGCGATTATCGGCAATCTTTGCCATTTCTGTCTCTATCGCATCCACTGCGTCAGACAGAATTACCAAGGGATTGTGTTGATTCTTTTTTTCTATAAAAATATTTTTGCTGATCTGCGACCGTATAGAGTAACCGACTCTGCACGACTGCAGTACTCGTCCGCTTCTCCTCACTGGTGCAGATTTTTTTTTCTTTTTCCTTTTTTTCCGACGAACGCGTGGTCCGGGTCAGGCAGGGGCAACGGGCAGATGCACCTGAGGATGCAGGAGCTGTGCCCTGCCCCCCGCCCCGCCTCGCCCCGCCCCGCCCCGCCCCGCCCCGCTCGCCCCGCCCCGCCCTCTCCCCGTGCTTCCCCTTCCCTTCCTGAACTGGTTGCGCAATGGTCGGCCGGACCCGCGCTCGTTAGAAATGGAACTCGCGCCTCGCGCTCGCCGGCCGGCCCGCGGCTGCGGCGCCTCTAAACTGCGGCCGATTAATTAACCGAAAAATAATGATTATTGTTGTCGGATATTTCATTTTGCATACAGGTACGTCGCCTTGTTGCCCTGGAAAAACAGAGATGTGACTCAACACCTTTACAGCGGCTTCGACCATTTCTAGAGTTACGCATTTACGCCTGAGGAGGTAACGCTTGAAATGAAGCCTAGAAAAGAAAAGATCCAACACAGTTTTAGAGAGGACGAATAGGAGCGGATAGACCTGTTACGCTCCAATTTAAGCCTTATCTCAGTACGCTTCAGCTAGGGTGTAAGGTTACACCTTAGTTTGACCGGCGGGGCAAGTCCATCGGGCGGACTGGTGCGTGCGGCAGTAATAACTCAACCAACTCTTTTGCGGGGCACCCGACCCGTCTGTTTGGTTCTTCCCACGTCCTCCGCAGCCTCTTCCTTCTCTCTCACTAAAACCGAAGCTAAGTGAAAATAATAGCAACGTATCGGAGAAAGCTTGTGTTCCAAAACCCGGTGCGGCGGGGCGGGGCGGTGCCGGCCGGCCGGGCGGACAGACGCGGGCCGAGCCGCTGGTGAGTGAGCGATATCCGGTAATGGGTCGATCCTGACCGGGCCAGCAGGGGGGTAATTCCCTTCACACCTCCACAATTGAGCAGGTCGGCAGTCCCGGGCGGGGCGGGGCGGGGCGGGGAGTTACGTGCAGCGGAGGCCTTTGTTCCGCTGGAGTGGTGCGGGGCGGCTGGGCGGGGCGGATACTCCGTACGTACACGTGTAGATTCCCGGCCCGTGTCGCAATCGGCTCTGCACCCTAACTAGCCCCTCTCCCCCTCCACTCTGCTGCACCGGCCCGGGGGGGTTGAGGGTCGCCTACTCACCCCCTCCTCTGTTCTGACTGAAAACCAGGCCTCTGCTGTCTTCCCTCACGTTACCAAGCTGTTTACCCTGCATTGAATTTTTTTTTATTTCATAGATTCGGTGTATTGATGCGATTGCGATGTGCACCTGATCTGTAAACTTACCCTGGCGCGGAGTGGGATTTCTATAGCTTAATCTAGCTTGAAAAATAGAACCTACCCATCTTTCCGAAAGATGCAGAAATTTTTGATGATAATCAAGAAAATGATGACACATTACACTTCAAATTTGGTCTATATTTGACATTTTTAAGAAAAATATTTTTTATATGCCCGTCCCTCTCGCCCACTCTCGTTTTAGAAATTAAAAGTCGTTTGAATCTGGAGCAGCGACGACTTGCCGGGCATGCGGGCGTGCCTGGACCACCGCATCGGCGCGAAAGGTGTCCGGCCGGCCTGCTCCTGCTTGGCCCGGCCCCTGTCGGAGCGAGAGCGAGGCGGCGAGACGTGGTGCGAATCCGTTAACGCGCATCATACATCTACAAAAAACTAGATCGTTTCCGGCGCCGCGCCGTGTAACTACACACACACACACAGTTATGAAGTCTCATCCTCGCGAACCACGCGCGAGACTGTAGCCGGCCCAGTGTGGGAAAAGCGCTCAATAATAAACTCCTCGGTGTGGCATGGCGGGCTGTTGCCGCGACTGGCACCGGCAAAGGCTTTAATTAAAATTTGCCAACGGGGGCGGGGAGGCCCGCGGGCCCAGCCCGGCCCCCGGCCGCAGCCCGCGTGTTGTTATGGTCGATGACAGGCTGGCGTGGCGCCGTGTGTACAATGTGCGCGGGTGGGAACCGCCCCAACGGGAGCTCCGCCCTCCCCCACCCACCTCCGAGCCTGCCGCCGTCCGGGGCTGGGCCAGGCAGAGCTCTACGCGGCGCCCCCTGGGAGCGCGATGGAGATAGAAGCAGAGTTCCGGCAAGGCTAAAATCAGGAGGAGGAGGCGAGGGGCTCTTCACTTTTAATTCGAGCGTATACCAATTTTTCTAGATTTTCGTGATTTTCCGTAATTTTTCCTTATTTTTTCTTATTTTTTCTTGATTTTTTTTTCTGATTTTTCCTTGATTCTGATTATTTTTTTTTACTGATTTTGGTTTGGGGTGTACTCTGATTTTTTAAGTGAAAGACCCCTCGGGAGGAGGACCCGGTGTCCGGTGTCCGGTGTCCAGTAGGGTGATTCTGTTCACTCGTACACATGGGCAAGAGGTCCCGCGCGCCAGGGGGTGCGGGACCTCTATAGCCCTAGTTGGCGGGATCAGCCTAACGGGAACAGTGTGCGTGTCGCATCTCCGGGTAGTTCTGCCGTCTTGTGCATCAGACTGATCCAGAAGATCGCTCTCGTACCTTTACATCTGTCCTTGTCGCACTGATGGAACGCAGCAAGGTGCGACAAGAACAGTCAGCGACCCTGCGAGTCAGTCGTTCAGTTGTCAGAGAGGTCCCCTCCCCGTCGCGGTGGCGGACTCGGCGCGGGCAGCGAGCCTATCCGCGTGTTCTAGCCGAGCGCCGCGTACTTTGCGAACCTCTTGCGGCTGCGCGGGGCTGCGCGGAGCTGAGGGCGATATGGGTCAGTAGAGTCTAGTTGATCGGGGCGTGGCGCGCGGGGCGGGGCGGAGCTGGCGTGCAGTGCCCCCGCGCGCCGTGCGGGGAGGGGAGGGTAGGCGCCCCGCCCGCCCGCGCCCCTCGCTCGGCCCGGCCCGTACTGATCGTGCTCCAGGCCATTACGTCATGCACAGCAGCAGCAGCTCGCCGTCGTATGAACTGGAAGTCTCCCGAAGTCCCCTCTCCCCTCTTCTCTAGTCGCTTGGACTGGCTAGGCTCTCCTAAGCGCAGTGGACCCGAGGGGACCGTACACTCACTCATAAAAAATCGGTGTGCACCCCAAAACAAAATCAGTAAAAAATCAGAAAAAAAACTTTTTTTTTAATGAGAAAAATTTAGAAAGAAAACAGTAAATGACAAAAAAAAACCACACAAATCGCTGTACGTTTGAATTTATAGTGAAGTACTCCTCGGGTTGCTCCCCTGCGTGCGTAGGCCGCGGTAGTGGATCGGAAGCAGCTAGGCTGCTGGAATTTTGACGACCTCTCATTTCCTCCCTCCCTCCCTCCTGTAGCTGACCGCCCGGCTGGGTAGGCAGACCCGCTCGCCCGCCGTGTCCGCAGTGAGGTTATCGCCTACCCCCCAGGCGCCCCACGCTGCTATACCCTTGGAGGTTTTGTTGGGCCTTATTTTGCCATTGGCCCCTATGGCCCGCGGGGAATTACCCCGCAGGCCCAACGACCGCTCGTGCGTCGCCCTTCTGCTGCGTCGTGCCGAAATCGTTCGCTGTTGCGCTCATGACGTGACGGAGTAGCCGCGCCGCGCGCGCCGCGCGGCACCCGCCGCCATCAAGTAGTGCCATGAAGTGAGTGCACTGTGGAAACTAAGTACAACTCTCCGTCATCGTCAGAGCCGCGCGCCGCGCCTCGGCCAAGCATTTCGACATAATCCGAAGGGACGTGGGAGGAGGGAGGAGGGTGAGGGGTGTGCTGTCGAACAGAACAGATGAGCAGCAGGGGCGCTCCGGGGCCGGGGACCGCCGCGGGGACTGTGTGTTGAGCGTGCTGAACCCACCTGAGGGGAAGCCACTGTTCTCCTCTGTCTTGAGTGTGTTGCGCATCTTTCCCCGCACCGGCTGACATCTGGCGCTTTCTTTATTCTGCCCGCAGGTACTTCGTGGCCACCATCCTGCAGTTCCAGATCCACAAGGCCATGTGCCGCGCCGCGGGCCAGTACGAGCCGGACAACGACGAGATGCAGCTGCACAAGTGCGACATCTACCGCTCCAAGGAGGCCGGCAAGATCCTCAAGTACGTGTGTCTCCGTCGTGAAGGAAACCTGTGCTGTGGGGCCGGAGAGGTGCTGCGCGCATGCTGCAGAGGGCTGGGCTGGGCTGGGCAAGGGAAAAACAACTCTTAACTTTGTGTACAACTCATTCGGAAAATTTCTGGAAAAATTCAGGAAAAAATCAAGAAAATTCACAAAAATTTCCAGAATTCTAAAAAAAATAAATAAAAAAAGTTAAAGCAAAACTTCACAAAAAAAAATCACTAAAAATGTACAATATTTGCACTTAAAAATTCAGAGTTGTTTCCCCCTTGGGGCTGGGCTGCCCCATTCTCCACCGGGCCGGTCGGCTCGTGATTAATACACGCGGCCCAGAACACCCAAAGCGCGGCGCGCACCGTGGCGCCCCTACCGCCCCAGCGCCATTTCGCGGGCGAACGCAACTGCCGCGGCAGCGCCGGCGAGATGAGATGCTTTAGACCTGACCGGAAGCGTTTAGTGGTGACGGCGGGGACGTGTGTTGTCGAGCGGCCAGGTGACGCAAGGTATTGGATCTGATCCGATCCTGACCGGGCCGGACCCGATGCGGCGGGGCGGGGCGGGGCGGGACGAGGACTGACCGCTGCTGCAGTTGTTGATCGAACACGGGCTCGACATCCGCGGATATGTCGGGTCTGTCTCTAAACTCTGGCCTGCCTGGACCCCAGCGTGGCCCAGTATCGCGTTGCAAAGAGTTGAAGTATTGAATCTCAGACTCGCTGGCGACCACCGGGCAGGGCATCGGGTACCCCACCCACGCGACGAACACCACCCTGCACCAGGGCGAGACCACTCTGATATTTGTGTACACCGCGTAATTCAGAAAAATTCAGGAAAAATTCAGAGAAACTCGGAAAAAAAAATTCTTTAAAAATTTACAAAAAATTACAAAACTTGTACACCAAAATTCAGAGTTGTTTCCCCCTCGACCTTGAAGGCGCCACGACCGCGGCGGAGCAGCAGCGCCGAGACGGCAGGCAGCCCAACTAACCTCTGAGCAGCTTTGGAAGCCCGTCGAGGTGGAAACAACTCAAAAATTTCTGTACACCTCGCAATTCATTAAAATTCAGAGAAATCCAGAAAAAGTTATGGAAAATTCAGGAAAATCCACAAAAGTTTCACAAAAATAATTCGGTAAAATTCCAGCAAAAATGGCAAACTTCACAAAAGTTAATTTTTAAAACTCACAAAAATTCAGAAAAATTCACAAAATTTGTACATTGTGATTCAGAGCTCCCCCCCCCCCCTCTCTATGCCCGCCCATACTCAGCTGCGAGGTAGTTGTGACAGTAATATTTGTTGCTGTTGCTGTAGGCGCTGTATCAGCAAATCTTTTTCTTTTCCCTCCGTTTGTCCCGCGCTGTTCTGTTAACGGCAACGTGTCCGCAGGAGGCTGATGGAGCAGGGGTCCAGCGTGCCGTGGGGCGACGCCCTGTACGCCGCCACCGGGGAGAGCCGCCTCAACGGCACGGCGCTGCGCGAGTACTTCCGCCCGCTCGAGGAGTGGCTGCAGAACGAGAACCTCCGGACGGCCGAGTTTGCGGGATGGACGTACGGTACGTGCCGAGCCGAACACGACCGAGCAGCAGCTCGACTGACTTTACCCGAGAGCGGGAAACAACTACGGAAAGTTTTGTATACCTCTTCACTCAGAAAAAAAAATCAGTAAAAGAAAATGTTTCCATAAAATGCACAAAAATTTCAGGTGAAACTCATGCAAACTTTCAAGCAAAGCATTCACATAAATTCACGACAATTTTCGAAACTTGTACGCCAAAATTCCGAGTCGTTTCCCTCTCGCTGTACCTCATCGACGGTTTCATGTCTACGTACGGCCTCTTCACGGAAAAAAAAAGTTAAGCTGTGTTAACTAAATGTTAGCTGTCATAGCTAATATGTTTGCTGATATCGTGACAAGCAAGTTTTTTAGCTACCACAGCGATATGTTTGCTGCCATAGCGACACGGCAGCTATGAGAGCTAATGCGTTATCTGCAGGAGAAAACGTAATGTTTGATTCAGTGAATGGGATGTTCTCTACCCTAACTAAGCCTTTGCTAAATCCAGCTAAGCGTTAGTTGTAGTAGCTAATTCTTGCCTACCAGAGACAATTTTTAGCTATGGTAGCTTATAAGTTGCTTGTCACGATATCAGCTAACATATAAGCTATGGCAACTTATGTATTTTTTTCCGTGTTGTTTCTTCGCAGACGGCGACTACTGCAAGCGCAGCATCGAGACCGCGGGGCTGGAGGTGTACGGCGGCTTCTACAACGGGGCGCCCGGGCCCGGCGCGCACGCGCTCCTGCTGCTGGTCACCGTCGCCCTGTCCCTGCTGTCACTCTGGCGGTGATGAAGCGCCTCCCCCCGCCTCCTCTCTGCCCCCCTCGCGGGCAGGGTTGTAACTCTGTGCCAAGATAATTCGTCATGGGAGTGCGCCAGTCACCCACATCTCACCGTCCCCCTCCCCCCCCCCTCTCTCTCTCTTGCTCCGCACAGTGAATTTTTATGTCCTCGTTTTATACATTACTTACGTAAAATTTCTTACGTAATTATATTTTTTTACGTAATTATGTAATGATTTGTTCATACTTACTGAATTTAATTGTACGCAAACTTATGCATGTTCACAGTTTATTGTCTTACGTACAAAATTTACACGTTGAAATTTTGCGTGCGTGGCCCCCGATATATAGGAGATCCTATATCTGATTCAAACATTTAAGTACGCTGCCTGCCAGTAAAAGACAGATAGACCCCTTCTACTTTTGGCACTTCGAGACGAAGCAAGGAAAACAGAAACGGAAATCTCAGCAGATAGGAGATAGGGCAATCAAATCTGATATGGAAGAGTTACAAGAGGTTCGTAATTACAACTAAGGGCCATGTTGTTAAAATTTCGATGAAAGCATTTATTGGATTAGAGCACTGGTTTCGGGCGGGATTCCTTTCTGCTTCTCCCCAAGCTGAAACCGAGTTGTTGGGTTTATTGCAAGGAGCAGTCCATAGACATATAGGCATACCAAAATTGAGGTATTTTTGCCGTTACGTGAGGTAGACTGCCTTTCAAGAGACACGCCTCAGTGACTGACTGAATCTTAAGAATGTGAAAAGTGGGTGAGAAAATATATCTAACATTATCGATGTTAGAACTCAGAACTCTCTTTATTTAGACAACCTGTCCCTTACATAATAGAAGAACAAGAGCTCCGGAAGTGGCATTAAAAGTTTTGCTTATTCGACGAATTTTCAAGCAAAGTTGTGATTTTTAGCTATGTTTCCCTGCTAATCTACCAAAAGTCACTGACCACGGAAAGAAATATGCCCCTCTTGTCAAAAATATAAGGGCACTTCCGGAGTTCTTGCTTCTCTTTGTACCGGGTGTCCGGGCTCAGGCCGGACAGTCGAATGGGTGGCCTACGCGCTGGCCGCAGGCGCTGCCGGGCGAGGGGGGGGGAGCGGGTAGCGGCGGCGGTAGGCAGGCCTCCCCACCACCGCTCCGGTGCTAGAGTGCGCTGCGGCGGGGAGTAGCTCAGCGGCGGCTGGCAGCCACCTCGGCAGAGGAGGGGCGGCCTACACCTAAGGGGCTGCCAGCCTCGCCCCGCTACTCCGCGAGGATCGAGGACCCGCGGGGGTACGCTGCGCATCCCTCGCGGTGTCCGCGGTTCACCCCCTGCCTCCGCGAGGATCCGCGGTGTAACGCCGCGCATCCCTCACGATGTCCGCGGTTCACCCTGCCTCTCCGCGAGGACTCGCGGCGTGGCGCCAAGCGCCACGCATTCCTCGCGGTGTCCGCGATTTTGAGGGGCTCATGGGAAGCCGCGGACAACGCGAGGGATGCGCAGCGCACCCCCGCGGGTCCTCGGTCCTCGCGGAGTAGCGGGGCGAGGCTGGCAGCCCCTTAGGTGTAGGCCGCCCCTCCCCTGCCGAGGTGGCTGCCAGCCGCCGCTGAGCTACTCCCCGCCGCAGCGCACTCTAGCACCGGAGCGGTGGTGGGGAGGCCTGCCTACCGCCGCCGCTACCCGCTCCCCCCCTCGCCGGGCAGCGCCTGCGGCCAGCGCGTAGGCCACCCATTCGACTGTCCGGCCTGAGCCCGGACACCCGGTACACGGGACAGGTCCTCTCTTCAGTACTCTCTGAAATTGTTGCATCACTTGTAAAACATGGATCTTTTTTATTTTTAATTTATGTAAATAGTATGTGTCAGTGATAACCAATTTGTACCTAAGTCAGTAATAAATAAAACTTAGTTTTAATTGATATATTATTACAACTGTTACACATGCGGTCTGGAAAGTGAGCAACACCTGGGCTAGGGGGACAGCGGGGAAGAGCGCGAACCATCTCGGCTGGAGACGCACATCAGAGCTCTGCAAAAACGCCTCTGGCGACCGACCGCACCGACCGGGCCCCGGTCGACGCCGACCGCGTGCGCGTGTGCGAGAGAGAGCGACAATGTAGCCCGAGCGCATCTCGGCTTTGTCCGCCGGAGATTCAGCCGTGCCTTCGGCTCTCGGCCGCAGGTGACTGGGCAGCTGGAAGCTGGCAAGCCATCAGAGACCGCCTCGCCTCTGCCGGCCGCGGCGCGGTCGCCGCCGACCGAACCCCGGTCGGTCGGTGGCAGCGCCGACCGACCGGACCAAGCGGTCGGCGTGCCCAGCTCACCGACCGCGCTCCGGTCGGTGCAGTCGGTCGCCAGAGGCGTTTTTGCAGAGCTCTGACGCACATCTTACAACCATGCGAATCGCCATCCCTATCTACCGTCCATTTGTACATTCTAGCGCCAAGAACAGAGTCAAGCTTAAAGTCTTCTCCGCTGGTCCCGTCCAGGCCGGCACATGTAGATTCCTATTCGCATCGCCTAAGTGTGTGCGAATCGACAGCCTAGTGGTTGACGTCCCCGTCATCCCCCGTCCCAATCCATCTAGGCTGTCGGGACACTTTTGGGTTCGAATCTCGTCCCTTTTTTTTCGCCGATTTTCAGATGATGTCCCCCCGGGGGACTGGTCTGCAGGCTAACCGAGGAACGTACCTCGGTCCGTAACGTACCCGGCGTAACCCCGGTACTCCTGTTATCCCGGCCAATGTACCCTGTACCCCGACCTCAAAAGTTAATGAGAGCAGATTTTAATATTTATTTTAATTTTTAGCAGATGATACGATGATACGCCCATTGAACAATTCATTTTTAATCGCGTAAAAAGCGAATTTCTCCCAAAACAAGACCGGTATCGTGCATCTGGCGACTGACGTATGTTTCCCAGCACGTAAAGAGTATTCCCTTTTAATTTGGGCGTGATCTGAGACTTTCGAATTTTGGTCAAATTTCCAAAGGCTATAGCCTTTGCATTTTTAGGGATTTTGGTCCCCCCCAAAAAATCTTCCAAATTGACGGGGTTCGTGCAGGGGAGCTCTATTGCACCTAGAGACCAACCCCCGACGGTGAAAATCATCCGAAAATCGGCGAAAAAAAATAATCAGGTCGACCGAGATTCGAACACGACAAAAGCGTCCCGACAGCGTAGTTGGTTTGGGACGGGGGACGGGTATGCTAACCACTACGCTGTCGGTTCGCACACTTCTTGCCGATGCGAAAAGGATTCCGTATCTACCGGCCTGGACGGGCCCGGCGCGCGCAGAAGAGTTTTCCTTTCCGAATAGGATTCCGAATTTCTCCCTAAGCAAGAACGGTATTGTGCTTCTGGCTACTGGTATATGTTTCGCAGTGCCTTCAGAGGATTCCCTGTGAATTTCAGCGTGATCTGAGACTTTCGATCTTTGGTCAAATTTCCAAAGGCTATAGCCTTTGCGTTTTTAGGGATTTTGGTCCAAAAAAAAATTTCTTTCAAATTTACAGGGCTTGTGCAGGGGAGCTCTAGTGCACCTAGAGACAAACCCCCGACGGTGAAATCATCCGAAAATCGGCGAAAAAAAATAATTAGGTCGACCGAGATTCGAACACGACAAAAGCGTCCCGACAGCCTAGATGGTTTGGGACGGGGGGCAGGGACGGTAACCACTAGGCTGTCGGTTCGCACACCTGTCGGCGATGCGAATTGGAATCCCTATCTACCGGCCTGGACGAGCTCCGCGCGGCGCAGAAGAATTTTCTTTTCCCTGTCACTTTTTTAGGGCCCAAAAGATGCAATCGAGGGGGAAGCTATTTAACGCATCATACAACTCGAAGGAAAACAGGTATTCTTCTTCTCTCCCAAGACCGTTGCTAAAAATAACAAAAAAAAGAAAAAGAAAAAGAAAAAGGAAAATGTCCGCGGCGCTCAGGTTCGAACCCGAGAGCTTCTGAGCAGGTGTCCGCTGCTCTAACCACTGGACCACAGACTCCTACAGTCAACCATACTGCAGGCACCACATAGCTTCCGAAAATCTCTTGTTACCAGGAGCCAATTTCGAGGAGGTTACCTCCTCGCCTCTTCTGAACTCCGGGTTGAATACGGCTCGTTTCGCACGATTTTCTCTCAAACATGCAGGCGCGGGCTGGCGTCGAATGGGTTGCCTACCAATAAGGCGCCGATTGAACAATTCACTATTCCTTGCGTAAAATGCGAATTTCTCCCAAACCAAGAACGGTATCGTGTCCAGGCCGACTCTAGTGCACCCCCAGACCAACCCCCGAGGGTGAAATCATCCGAAAATCATCGAAAAAAAAACGATGATCGACCGAGATTCGAACACGACAAAAGCGTCCCGACAGCGTAGTTGGTTTGGGACGGGGGACGGGTTTGCTAACCACTACGCTGTCGGTTCGCACACTTCTTGCCGATGCGAAAAGGATTCCGTATCTACCGGCCTGGACGGGCCCGGCGCGCGCAGAAGAGTTTTCCTTTCCGAATAGGATTCCGAATTTCTCCCTAAGCAAGAACGGTATTTTTGCTTCTGGCTACTGGTATATGTTTCGCAGTGCCTTCAGAGGATTCCCTGTGAATTTCAGCGTGATCTGAGACTTTCGATCTTTGGTCAAATTTCCAAAGGCTATAGCCTTTGCGTTTTTAGGGATTTTGGTCAAAAAAAAAAATCTCTTTCAAATTTACAGGGTTTGTGCAGGGGAGCTCTAGTGCACCTAGAGACAAACCCCCGACGGTGAAATCATCCGAAAATCGGCGAAAAAAATAATTAGGTCGACCGAGATTCGAACACGACAAAAGCGTCCCGACAGCCTAGATGGTTTGGGACGGGGGGCAGGGACGGTAACCACTAGGCTGTCGGTTCGCACACCTGTAGGCGATGCGAATTGGAATCCGTATCTACCGGCCTGGACTGGCCCGGCAGCGCGGCAGAGACTGGGCAGAGACGACTTTCGCTCCGACTTTGTTCTTGCCGCTTGCCCGAAAAAATGGCGCGTAGATGGTGATAGCGATTCGCATGGCGGATCGATGTGCGTCCCGCCAGCCGAGATGGTTAACGCACCTTCCCCCTGTCCCAAATCGTCTCGGCTGGCGAGACGTTTTGCAAGTTCAAATCCCGGTGGAACTTGTTTTTTTTTCATTTTTTTATCGTCTTCTTGTATAGAGGCATGAAGAGGATAAGCTATTTTAAGCATTATACGCCTCGACAAAAAACAAGGTATTCTTCTGCTCAGCCAACACCGTCGCGAAAAAAAAATGATAATCATAATAAAAAAAAACATTTTTGTTGTTGGGATATGATCTCAGGCCCACATTAGCACATGTCCGTTGCGCTAACCAGTAGACCACGAGCTTGTTCTGCCATGACATCCGCAAGCAGCACCACATAGCTTCCGAAGAGGTTCTGGGACCAGGAGTCGATTTCGAGGAGGTTACCTCCTCGCCTCTGCTGAGCTCCGAGTAGAATTGGGCTTGGCGAGCCGCTTTTTCACGGTTTTCGCTCAAACGCGCTGGCGGGGGCTGGCGTCGAAGGGGTTGCCTATCCATCCGGCGCCCATTGAACAATTCATTTTTAATCGCGTAAAAAGCGAATTTCTCCCAAAACAAGACCGGTATCGTGCATCTGGCGACTGACGTATGTTTCCCAGCACGTAAAGAGTATTCCCTTTTAATTTGGGCGTGATCTGAGACTTTCGAATTTTGGTCAAATTTCCAAAAGGCTAAGCCTTTGCATTTTGAGGGATTCTGGTCCAAAAAAGAATTTCCTCCAATTTGACGGGGTTTGTCGAGGGGAGCTTTAGTGCTCCTAGAGACCAACCCCCGAGGGTGAAATCATCCGAAATTCGGAGCGGTATCGTGCAATCAGACGACAACAAAAAATAAAACGACTCCAAAAATTAAACAACAAAAATAAAGAAGAAGAAAAATAAACAACAAAGAAACAACAACAAAAGCTAGCGTGTTTCTTTGTTGTTGCTGTCCTATCGGCGCCTGATGGGTAGGCACCCCATTCGACGCCAGCGCGCCCCAGCATTTTCTTTCAGTGCATGGAGGAACGCACTTATGACTTCTTCGAATGAAGAGGTTGAGTACACTGCTTATTCTTTTCCATTTACTCCTTATTATGATGTAAAGAACAAGTCAAAAATAAAAAGTGATGGACTGGACTGGATTTTTGGGGTGAATTTAGGAATACAATCTAGAAGATCTTCATGATTTTAATTTGAATACACAGATTCCAATAGTATAAATTTGTACCTAGAAGACACACTTCAAAAGTTATCAATAGCATTGTATAACAATTGGTTTCTACCTACATATTACTTATAAGTTATCACTTCTTCAAAAGTATAAATTGAAGCCAAACATTACTCCAGTTTGATAGCAGAGTTCACAAGGAAAAGAGAACATACACAACATTATGCAATATAATGATCTTCAGCTAGTACGACAGGAACAAACAGCAATAGGTTGAGTGAGTTGAGTAAGTACTACTGTGCTATCAACTATTGACACAACACACGCTTATTTGTGTTTTATGACAGAATATTGAAAGATGACTGTACATGGTCAGAAAACAGGGCATTACAATTAAGAAAAGCTAGCTTTGAAATAAACCTATATTTCATTTGCATACACTGGAATGGTAGTCTTATTTATACTGATTGGATGATAAGCCTAAAACCTGACCAATAGATGATTATGATGTAGCAATTCTATCAGTGTTACAGGAAAGCTCATTTGGAGTGAAATTTAGTAAATAAATTAAAGACCGCATTAATTAATGTGACGCACATTGAACTCTTCCACAATTTTCGTCTTCACTGCGAGAGTCTCGCCTTGATTGATTAGGGTCCATATCAACCAGCATCACCTCTTCGGCATTATTGGGGATCATGATCTCATCCCTAAAAAACAAGCAAATAATTATTACCACAATTACCAGATTCCAATATCTCAGGCAACGAGAATTCAGTTAAGTTAAAAGGCTCCATACCTTGGAGGAAGGCATTGTTCAAGTTGAGGAATAACTGCAGGGTCAATTGTTGCTGGGAAGTTTACCAAGAACTGGATAATGAGCTTGCCTTTCTCAAATGGATTTTTGTATTGGGGCATACCTTCATTAATTATGCACTTAACATCACCACTTTTGATTACTTCACCTGTGAGAAAATAAAACAATAAAATATAATCAAGGGGGAAAAAATGTAATGGGTCAGCAATTAAGAGAGATAAGAATTACTTTCATTTGAAAAACAAAAGAAACCAATATCTGACCTGGGAGAGAAGTTATAACAAGATCTCTGTCATCAAGTGTCCTAATAACCTTCTGAAATCCACAAAGTGCTTCAACAAGCTCAAGATGCATTCTCATGATGAGATTATTTCCAGACCGCCTACAAGAGATTCATTTTTGGTTAGCAAATTGATTCAACATAAAATATTAAGTCAGAAGTTTAGAAATATAGTGCATCCCGCTTAAACCGTGGTCCGCATAAACTGTTTCCCGCTTAAACCATTGCGATTTTCGGAAAGTCGACCGCAACGCTTTAAGCAGTATGCACTGTAATAGGTTAAAACAATTATGTTATACATACTTGAATACTTCATGTTCTTTTTCATCCAGAACAACAATTATGTCACCAGGTTCAACACCAGGATCTTGGTCGCCCTCACCAGCAAACTTAATCTTTTGTCCATCTTGCATACCCTTGTCAATTGGTACTTCCACAATCTTCCGCTCAGGAATGGTCTAAAAAAAGGAGCGAATTTATTATAATATATTTTGCCAGATGAAAACAGAAGCTAATGTAGATAACCTTACCTTTTTCCCATTACACTGCTTGCAGCGATCCTTAGGACTAATCCTTTCTCCCTGACCTCGGCATTCTCCACATGTAGTCTGAACATGTTGGACAATATTAGGCCCAAGCTGCTGAACTTGAATTTGTACGCCTACACCCTTGCAACTTGGACAAGATTCCACCTTCTTTCCACCCTTGCCTGAAGGATAAAGTAAGATAATGATCATTCATGATAGCACTCCCAATACCTTGACGTCCAAGAGAAAGCCAGCAAGCATCAGATCTTACCTTCACACTTATTGCAGACAACATTCTTTTGTAATTGAAGTTTGCGGGTGGTTCCTTTGTACAGCTCTTCCAATGATACTTTAAGCTGATGAACTACATCATTAGCATGACGGGGTCTGTCACTCCTTCCACCACCTCCAAAGAAGCCACCACCGCCTCGGAAGAACATGTCAAACATGTCAGCACCCGTTGAGAAGCCACCACCTCCATTTGCAGCTCCTTCCTTGATTGCCTGCTCGCCAAATCTATCATAGGTCTTCCTCTTCTCAGGATCTGACAAGACTTCATAAGCTTGGACTATTTCTTTGAACTATAACAAAATTATGATAAAATAGTTAGGGTAAGTGTTTTATACAATTAAAAAAAAAATCCTCATTTTGTAATAATCATTTTTTTTTTCTTTTATCAAATGATAGAAACCTTGTGGCCTTCATCGGGGTTTTTGTCAGGATGATACTTCAGAGCTAGTTTCTTGTATGATTTCTTGATTTCTTCTGTTGTTGCTTGAGGTTTCACTCCAAGAATGTCATAAAACCTTGTTTCTTTCACCATCTTGACTCAGCAGTTTGCTATAGATTGGAAATAGAAATACAAGAAAAAATTAGAACTTCATAGGAAAGAAGTGGAATAGAAGAGAATGGAATAAAACTATTGCTGCACAAAAATAAAATAAAATTTAAGGTCGCAATTGTCATAAAAACTGGTTTGTTGAAGACAAATGCAAATTTAAAGTAAGTGGAAGGAACAAAAGAGAGGAGCACAAGTAATCGTGCCACAATTAATCTTTACAGAGTGAACTATAGTCAAGGAAAATATCAACTGAAGAGAGTGAATACTAGAAATTTAACCATGAAAACGTTGCCTTGAACCCACGAGATTCGCACTTATACAGTAGTAAAGCCCCTCTTTCGGCTCTAGGTTATGTAAGGACTAGCCTTGGTTAGGAAAAGTGAAGCAATTATTGTTTGAAATGTGACGCACAGACGTTTGAAACGAATTATTTTGCTCTGGAAGGAAAGAACAAGGTACCAAGGTGGGCATGACAATGGACACAAAGTATGCTCACGGAGCACCACACCAGAGGGACGAGTTTTTCGTACACTCACAGAGGGCCTAGGCAGGCAGTGAGAAGCTGAGGCAAGAAACACTCGCTTTTGGCGTCTATTATTCCTCGACGACTTGCGAAAAATGCGAAAAGACGGGCTTCCCGCGAGCAGAAGAGTCTCAGCTCTTTCCTGACAGCAGCCAACAGTAGACTGAACAAGGCAGAAACGTACCACAGGGGATTGTTCTCGGAGCCGAGAGGAGCACGGCGATCCAGAAATTTCCCGAGCTGAAAAGAGCGAGCTCAGTCTACGGGGAGAAGTGGGGGAGGTGACCTAACCTAACTCTTCTCGGAACGATGAGTTTCAAGTTTGTTTGCAGTCCAAATTAGAGTGCCTAAAAGGTCATTTCCCTTAAGCGAAATTCTATGCGTTGCAATTACACAGCATTATATAGCGCAACTGAACCCGAAACACCACTTTAAACGAAAGATCGATAGAGAACACGGGTGTCCCATAAAAGCGCCTCTCAGCGCCCTCTGTCTTCCTGTTCACGAAGCTCCCGGTGGCCCGCGCTTTTCAAACACAGCCGCTTAGGTGCTTAGGTGTCTCGCCCGACTCACCGCGTCGCCGCCGCCCGCCGGCCGGCCCTCTGAATTTCGGTAAACCTCGTAATTCAGAAGGTATCAAAAAATATAAAAAATCCCCCCAAAATAAAAAAAAATTCTGAAAATTTGTTCACCAAAATTCAGAGTTGTTTCCCCCTCGCCCTAAGTGCCTTACATGCTCACCTCACCCACTGTCATTTCAGACCCGCCCGCCACAACCAGGGGAGGGGGGTCTTCCCTCTGATATGAGAAGCAGAATCGCGTCGCGCAAGGTCCGTCGCGGCCGCCCGCCCCGAGGCGCGAACCTGTCGTGGGTGACGCGAAATCCTTTCCGCGCGTCACTTCGGAGGACAATAACGAAATTGATAAAGATAATGGTGATAAGTCCGCGCCACGCCACGCCACGCCCGCGGCGCCGCGCCGCGCCCTCCCGCCTCCCCGGCCGGGCCGGGCCGGGCCGCAGTGAGCGGAGAGTCCCTGCAGTGAAGGGCCGGGACCGGGCCATTCCGCAAACATGCAGGCGGGCGCGGGCGCGGGCGCTCTGGCTGCTGTCGCTCTCTCGTTGTTGATCGCTCTCGGCGCGTGTGGTGGTGAGTGCCGTGGTGTGAGAGGGGAGGGGGGGAGGGGTGTCATCGAGTGGGACGGCGCGGCGGCGGCGGCAGCGACCAGCAGGAGCAGGAGGACCAGGACCACGATCAGGAGGACTGTGAGGATGAGCACCGTGTTGGCGCGCTGCGATGGTCCGGTCGCCCGCCTCACCCTCAGCCAGTAGACTAATTCCGCACAGCGCGCGCAAGGGGCGTTGTCCCATGAGTGCGACAAGGACGGAGCTATGCAGAAGGTGTAGGAGAACGATGTGCGGATTCAGTCGGCTGCGCGCTGCGCGCGCGCCCTGCGTGTGACTATCGCGCCGCGAGGGCCGCGAGGGCCGCGAGCCAACGCGAGGCCGGCCCCTTAGCCTCGCGCACCGCGCCGCGGCCCTGCATGCCCTGCCCCTGCTGTGCGTGCGGCGTGCGGTCGCGTGCCGCGCCAACATGCCACCCGCGGCCGCGCGGCACGACGATCGATGGCCGAGTCGACGTCCTTTACCCTCTCTGTGTCCAGTGCCACCACCCGACGACGACTTATTCCGAAGAGCGCGCGCTTTCCTCGCCGTGTCTCTCTCGCGCGCGCTTGGGCATCGCCGTATAGTTGCGAGAGAGACAGAGCGATAGAAGAGCAGCGCTTTTCGGAATAAGGCCGGCGGCGCAGCGCCCTATGCTAGGCGCCCGCGCTCGCCCCAGAGCCCCGCCCGTCATGAGTCATAATCATCGTTTCCAAGAAGATGAACTCGTGTCCCTTACTTACTGTCCACTGTGTCAGTGCCCGACTTGCGTTGACACCCACTCTTGGAATGTTCTGTGTTGACGTCTTGACTTGTCCGCCCGCCGCGCCGCGGTTCCGCCGGTCGTATCTCGCCTCACCTTCGCGCCACACTCTTCGTAGTCAGCTGTCAGACGCGCACACTGCAGCACTGGTCCGGACAGGACCGGCGCGGCGGCGAGCACGACGCTGACGCGGTGGCCAGCGTCGCCCTCAGCAGCGTCAGCAGCGCCCTCTTTCCTCCAACTTGTCCCTCCCCGTGCCCCGGGGTTCTATCAACAGAAATAGCCCCATGCCATGCGTTGGGATGTGACTGGCCGACGCCGCTCCGTCCGGTGACGCTGCGAGGCATATGCCGATGGGGGGGATCACTTCGAGAAATCATTGTACAACCCCCCCCACCCAAAAAAAAAATCATAAAAGCGTTAAAAAGAACGTAAATTCCGAAAAATCGAGAAAAAAAATAATAATTATATAAAAATTGTAGAAAAATCAGAAATTGGGGTAAAAGATCAAACTTCATCAAAAAGTGACAGACATTTCCCTTTGAAAATCAAAAGAAAAATCAAAAGAATAACGAAGAAATTTTTTAAAAAAATCAAAAGTAAAAAACATTCTTTGTACCAGGGTTGTTTCTTTGAATGCGTAACAGTGTTGCGGAATTGCATACTCGGCAGTGCTGCAGGCGCCATGGCGCCTTACGGGTGAATGGGGTCGGCGTACGCCAGCCGTGCGCCGCACCGCACCGCGTCGCGCGCGAGCTCCGGACGCACTCGCTGTAAGGCCCCGCTCAGGACGAGCGCCTCTGCTCTTATCTCCGGGATCTGCAGCGCGCAGCGCGGCGCTCATCATACGCTTTGCTCTCTCTATCCACGGCGCCAGTTGTATGTTTTACGCTCAGTGCAGAAACATACAATCCCGGTAAACGAAAAGAAAGCAGAACAGAAGTTAGGAGCAAAGGAGAGTGCGAGGAACACGATGTGAGTTCGGCTCTTCGGTAGTACTTGGTAGTTCAAAATTGAAGTGTTTCTTACAGTTCGTAAAAGAGATTTTTTTTTTTGTAAAAAGGAAGCCGCGCTGTAAGATTGGAAACATCCTGCTGAAGCAAGGGCTGCTTACTTCACTTTGCTTCTTCTTCGTTTCGTTTTCTTTCTCTCCGATTGATCGGAATGGTCTATTAACTCGACAGCTGGCGATAGGGGTCGATAGTACCCCGCGACGCGAGAACCAGTGACAGCCCCCCCCCCTCCCCCCACAGGATATGAGTGGGTCAATGAGGTGTCCCTGTCCCATCGCATCCGGCTATCAGCCAGCATACACCTCACCGGCGCGGCGCAGGACTGTGCCGACTGATTCGCATGGGCGCTGGCTCGCTGTGGAGGGACGCGGTCGGTGCGGGGGCAGGGCGACACACACATGGGCGAGGACATGCCCGCGGCGCTGGGTTGGGCCCTACACTTTTTTTAAAAAAAAATAAATTGTTATTTACTCCTATGTTTAAGCCTGGCTCTGTAACCGAAGCAATAAACTCTTCCAGCTGAAGAGCGAGAGTTCTACCAGAAGACGGCCAGGGTAGGACCATAGGTGACCTGAGGGGTCCTGCACTACAAATTCAAGCGTACACAGATTTTTCTGATTTTTCTGGTGATTTTCCTTGGATTTTACTGTTGTTTTTTTTTCTCTCTGAATTTTCTGATATTTTTCTGATTTCTTTTTTACTTGTTTTTATTTTTATATTTTATAAATTTATGGTGTTCACTGTTTATTTTTTTGAGTGAAAGCCCCCTTGAGGTGACCCACCCGCTGCGCCCGCGGGTCGTCCCGTCCGCCTTACTGGCCTTACCCCCGACGCATCGACGGGACGAGCTTCCCCTCCATCGACCCACTAGCACGCGATCCAGCCCCAGCCGGGCACGGGCCGGCATCCACTCGATCCTGCTCGCGTCGCCACGCCCTGGGGCGGAGCGTCGGGCCGGGCCGGGCGCGGGCGCTGGGCGTCCAAAGCCAAAAGCGACAGCGTCGCGTCATGACCTGGCCCGGCCCGGCCCCCGCACGCCTCACAATATCTCAAGGCCGCTCGTGCGTCACGGCGCGCGCAAATCAGAGCGAAAATCATCAGTGCAGTGAAATATAGAGTGAGCCCCATATGTCTAACATCCGCCGTGAAAGTGCTGGGGCCGCCCACGCTATAGGTGGACATACCTATCCATATCGCCCCTGCTGCTGCTGCTAGGTGAATAGGACTTGAGTTTATCTACAAGCTGGACGCACGGACGCACGGCAAAACCGTGTGAAGCTGAGCTAAAAGTGCACGCATACCTCAACGTGCGGCGCGCCAATGCCGGAAGTTATTAAATACACCAAAAATCTTGATTTTTAAATTTCCCTCTATTTTTCCTTTGTTGTTACCAAGTCCAGTTTCATCACTTGTGAGTTGCGACCCTCATCCCACGTCTCACGCCTGGGGCTGGCGCCTCACGTCTCCCTGCTTGCCTTGGTGCTTTCTGACTGGGCTGAGCACTTAAATTTTAAGTTAAAGTTTCATGTAAAATTCACCCCCGCCAATACAGGTTTGGCTGCCCCCACAAAACCATACAGTTGAGGGGGTCGAGTACAAAACTGACAAAATTTTAGCTGTAATAATTGCATTTGAACTGATTTGATCACACACTGTAAATACTGAACTTTTGTTTGTCCAGCCATAATTAGTAAAACTACCAGGGGACCATAAATTTGGATTTGGTATATGTTTTCTTTTCTTTTTCCTACAACCTCGATTTTGGTGTTATCAAGGAACTGGTTCTCTGGGTGTGCCTTCATCCCGCTGCAGACACGACGCCCCTCACCCGTTTTTGTTGGTGCTCCTGCAGGTGCATCGGTGACCGACGTCGGGCGCCACGGCGGCGCGTCCAGGCCCGCGGCCTCCGCGGCCTCCAGCAGGACCGCGGCGCGGCGCAATGTGACGGCCACGGGGCCCAAGATCATCGGCGGCCGCAACGCCAGGCCGGGGGAGTTCCCCTACCAGGTAAGCGATCAGTGTTGACAGACGCAGTCGAATAAAGCGGGCAGCATTTGCGCCCACCAACGAGGAAAAGAATTTGGTGTTGCCAGAAAGTGTGGAGAAAAAAAACTAATAAAAATAAAACCAACCAATACACCTATGCGTAACGGGACCCTATCTCCGCCTGCCTACAAGGCAACATCTGTGCACCAGTACAAAGGAGTTGCCTAGCAGGTAGGTGGAGATATCGCAGCCAGCACACAGGTGTATTGGGCGGTTAATTGCCAGACTTTTCTGGCAGCACCGAAAGAATGAACCGTCGCACCTGCAGGTGTGTTCATGCAGTATTAGATGGAGCTCGCCATACTCCGCTGTGTTTATGCTACTTGCTCTTTGCCGACTACCCGCCGTGGCGCTCCATCACCCCTGTTGTGCTGCAGGTGTCGGTGAGATACGGCAGCTCCCACTTCTGCGGCGGGGCCATCCTGAACGCCACCACCGTGGTCACTGCTGCCCACTGCGTGTACAAGTGAGCCTGCCGCCACCCCGCACTACCCCGCGTTGTCCTGCATGGAGGTGTCTCCGAGGACACGCTCCCCCGCCCTGCCCTGCTGCCCAAGGGAGGGGGAAACAACTCTAAATTTTTATACACCAGTAAAAATTCAGAAAAAAATCAGGAATATTTGCAAATATTCAAGCAGTAAATTCAAGAAAAATTCGAGCAAAAATTCACAAAAACTCAGTAAAATTTACGAAAATTCACAAAAAATATGAAAATTTACAAAATGTGCTCTCCAAAATTTCGGGTTGTTTCCCCCTCGGCCCTGCCCCGCTCACGCTCCTTCATGCTGCCCGCAGGAAGCCTCAAGCGTTCCTCCGGCAGCTGTCGGTGATGGCGGGCTCGGTCCTGATGTCGCAGCCCGGGGCCATCGTGGACGTGCAGAGTGTGCTGGTCCACCCCGACTACGGCGCCGTGTACCAGGAGTACGACATCGCGCTGCTCTACGTGAGTCACACACGGCACACGGCGCGCCGCCGCATTGCCGTTTCAGGCCGGCGGGGTCCGGCGGCCCGGCGCGGCGAGGCGTGGTGTAGTTGTGTAGTTCTAGTTTCGTGTTTGGCGCCGCGGTGAGTGAGTGAGTGGGCGCCACGAGCCACGGCGGGAAGCTCAGCTCGCGCTGCGCGGCGGGGAGAGGAAGGCGGGGAGTGAGGATCACCCTGGTCGTGGTGATCCCTCGGGCCCCGCCCCGCCCGGCCCGCCTAATCTCCCCGCCTAGCAGCAGAGCTCCTCTCCTCTCCTTGGACGTCTCGTCCGTCACCTGGCGCAAGGCGATCGCAATAATTCAAGACCAAACTAGCGATGAGGTATAAGAGGTTCGGGCGTGGTGCGCCGTGCGCCCCCCGCGTGTCCGCGCCGATGGAAATGCGATAGGATAAGGAAGGACGCGCACACTCGCTCAGCAGACCGATTCATAGACGGGCGCTCTCCTCGCTCAGTCTCTCTCGCACTCACGGGCCGCGCCGAATAGGAGATGTGAGTGTGAGAGAGACCATGAGAGAGGAGGATCTCTCGTGGAGAGACAACGCGAGGAGAGCGCTCTTCTAAATCAGACTACAGGTGCGCGGGGGAAGACCTGCCTGCCGCGGTTCTCAAACTAAGGCACATAATGTTCTTCCCTCTCTCTAACTTTCAGCTGACGGGGCCGCTGCCGCTGCGCAGCGACATCTGGCCCGTCCGGTTGCAGGAGAACGAGATCCCCGCGGGGGCGGCGTGCGTGGCGAGCGGCTGGGGTCGCACCGTGGACGATGAGGTAAAGGGGGGAAAATCGCCCGGCAAGACCGAAGACCGTGTGAATGTCGCACACATTTTAGGTGTGACCTTCCATTCGCACGCACACTTAATCGAGTAGAGATGTATGACCGAGGGGTCCTTCACTCAAACAAATCAGTGTAGTACACCCTAAAAAAAATCAGAAAAAGGTCAAGAAAAAGACAGAAGAAGAGATTAGGGAAAAAAAATCAAGAAAAAAATCAGTTAAAATCAAGGAAAATCACAAAACAACAGAAAAATAGGAAAAATCGGTGTGCACTTGAATTTATAGTGAAGGACCCCTCCGGTGTGACTTCTCTTGGAATTTCACACACTTGAAGCACATAGCATTTGCTCCTCGCCGTCGTTGATGTCGTCGGTGGACTCCTCACCCCACCCAACCTGCTGCACGCCCTTTTGCAGAGGGCGCCGCTCCCGGACGCGCTGCAGGCCGTCGACCTGCCCATCATCGACGCCAAGACGTGCAACGACATGTACAGCGAGGACTACGACTACTCACCCGTCATCGAGAGCCAGATCTGCGCGGGATACGTGGAGGGCAGCAAGGACTCCTGCCAGGTGGGTGGCCGCGCCGGCGGGCAGGCACGTTGGGCCGCCTACCTTACAGGCGCTGGCGCTGGCGCTCACCGGCTCGAACCTTGAGTAGACAGACAGACGTGGCGACATTGTCCTGATAAGTACAGTACTGAACATTTTCTTTGGGACTCTCCTAGGGCAACTGTGTATCTTTTCCGTAATTATTCTCTAGCTCGCACTAAAGAAAAAAATAAAAATCTCGGTGAAACAAGTTTTCAAGAAAAACCGAAACTACCTGTCGCGTTGCAGGGGGACTCGGGAGGCCCGCTGGTGTGCACGAGTCAGCAGCTGCTGACGGGCATCGTGTCCTGGGGCGCGGGCTGCGCGCAGCCGGGCTTCCCCGGGGTGTACTCGGACGTGGCCTTCCTGCTGCCCTGGATCAAGGAGAACGTGGTGCTGGACGGCAGACCCAATCCCGAGCCGGTGCCGCAGCCCGTCACGCCGCGGGACACCACCACGGGCGACGCTGCGCGACCGGCTGCCGCGCGGACCCTCTCGGTCTTGTTCGCGCTCGCCGTCGCGGCCCTCGGGGTGTGAGGAGTGCACGGCGCACGGGCACGGGCACGGGTTCAGCCGAAACATCATGAGAGAGACGGATTCAACATCTTCTCCTGTCTTCTCACAGGGATAAAATTTGACTTTCGCCGCACGATTTTTGGACTGAACTAAAGACTGCTGATTTTGCTCAAACGAATTTTTCATATCAGAGAATAATTTTTGCTCTTTTTTTTTATTTATGATAATTTAAAGTAGATAAATACATTGTAGGAAAGAAAAGGAGTGTTGTTAATAAATGACAATTCTTTTGCTCTACAATGCAATCTACAGTTGTTTAATGTCAAAAGCACACAAAACTACAGAACGTACATGTGGAGTACAGTTTTTTGATACACCAATGTAAATGGACCTGACCCAAATCATGGTAAGCTGGTTAGAATGAAAGAGGATACAGAATAATCTGCAACAATAGGAGTACATCATCAATAAGTGCAATCTGAAGCATTTCTGGCTAGAACTAAGCCCGGCACCAGAAAAAATTGTGCTCTTACAGCATACACAGAGAGGTACATGAAACAAATCATGGTTTTGTGCAAGTTTCACATTGAACAGTATTTGTTTTGACAATATATGTCCCCAGCAATGTATTTGCATTCAAATAAAAACAGAGTAAACAAATTGTCATGACAAAACAAATAAATGCCAACAGAACAATTTCATTACCTTGTTTGAACCTACTTAGTATTTCCTTCAAAAGAAAGAAATATTGTCGTGGATGACAAAAACACAGCCACAAATAAAAATTCATATTACCTCATAAATACCTAACCACTTATCTTATAGTCCGGGTTGTACGACATTTAAAAGTCAAGGAGCAGAGAATCACAATGGGTTCAAAAAGGGGGGGTCTTAAAACTTAATTATTGTGGCAAGCAATATAACTAAATATTGTAAGGCACAGTACAACACTTATAGTCAATGACTAGAGAGGTGGAAAACCATCAGAGTTAAATACTGGCTTTAGTTATTTGCATTACATGACGCCATGCATGTCCTAACTTATTTCAGTTAAAAAAAAAAGAAAAAGATAAGAGAACTCAGGCAATGATATGGTAATGGAATGTAAAACTCTTTTCAAACAATCTAAAAACCTTAAGCAGTAAAACAAATATTAACAATAATGCAAAATGATTAGAGAGTATCAGATTCCAATACCACAAACACAATAAAGCTTTGAATTTGACTGTCACACTAATACTGCTAAAATACATATGAATTGCAACAGAAGATTTTACCTGGATAAAAAGTAGCGACTAAATCATTGTTTTATATACTTAAAAAGAAAACAAAAAAAAAGCAATCATTGCCATCCTCCTTTCCAGCCAATCCTAAACTTGGTTTCTAATGTTCATTACAAAAACAATTCATCAACAAACCACACATAAAAATAAATAATTTTCTTCAAACAATAACAGCACAATTAACAATTTTCAAAGCAATAGAAAAAGAAAAGGTACCTGTCACCCCTCTAATTGGACAATGCACTCTAATAAACCAGTTTAGAATTTGTACAATTGTAGTTATTTTGAAACCTACTTTTCTGTGAATGAGTAACTACTATCATGAATATTGTACTTAAAAAGAAAGCGGCAAGCACAAGAAAATTAAAATAATATACACACATCGGAATGAACAGTATAGGCAAGTTGCAAAAAGAACAGCACAGGGAATGGATACCATATACTGATACATAAAGCTGCATACCAGTTTTTCAGGGCAGAATTACACAATGAGCAAAATAACTAAAAAGCATTCATGGTGGGGTTTTAAAGAAAAATAGAAACATTAGGAAAGGTAAAGAACACACAAAACAAGAAGTAAAATTAGTGTCATGTAACACAATCTAAAGGCCAGAAAGAGGACTTCATACAGCATACGAGAGCAGAGTGACAAGTAATGTCTAATTGACTACTATAAATTAATGAACAAACTCAGTCTTCTCTCCTTCTGCTTTTCTGAGCTCTCAGGGCTACTAGACCTACGGAGACAGGTAAAGCTGAACAAACTCATATCTGCCATTCATGCACATGATGCACAATGTTTAGGGATTTTTCAAGTTTTAAAAATCTTCCTTAAATACTGCATCACAAGGTTGAATACGCTGCAGTCAATACTGTACTAAAATTCAAAAGGCATTGGTAGCATCAATTGCACAATAAGATCACTGACACGAATCGGAAGCAACATTTTGTCAATAGCACTGACAAAAAAAAACAAAAAGAAAAGAAAAAAAAAAAGAAACACAAAAACAAAAAAAAAAAAGGGGAGAGAGTATTAAAAAAAAAATAAAAAATCATGATATGAAAGAAGGGATGGACAGTTTATGATATGGCACCTATATAGAAACGGCTAATTTGTATGTTAACTTAGAGAGTAGATACAAAATGGCAATGTATTTTTAAAAGAAAAATACGCACACATCCCAATATCACTGAAAAGTTGAAGCAAATAATTTGCTTGGGGAGACTTTGGAAGGATATGCCTTAAATTTCCACCTTCCACAATAGTATAATGAAGACACTGTCTTGATCAACTACAGAATAAATATTTTTAAAGGCAAACATCTCAAAAATATTATTGACTAAGTGATTTTGCCTAGAACACTTCAACGACCTTATATGTGGCATGTGTGTATGATAGCCTCACATTAACAAAACTTACTTGGCTAAATACATAAAATTGAAGTAGCTAAGGTAATTATTGTCAGACCACACTAAACACATAATAAAATAGTGTGATATTTACTTGATTCCTAAGAGGCGTTCAGCAACACCCAAGTAATAGACTGTCTGAGCAATACCAAACAATGGAGCTATGACAATCATTCGGCAAGCTCCACCTTTGAAGAAAGCAAGAGGCCCCTCATTCTTCAAGGTTTTCCTGAAAAATTATAAATAAAAGAGAGTTTGATAAAGAAGTAAACTTGAAATGGGTCACCAAGCAAAATGTTTTCGCACTTACAAAATGCAATCCACAACACCATTGTAAGCAGCACCTTCCACAGGATTAATGGCTTGCAATCGAGTCTTCACGACATCCATAGGATTTACAGCCAAGGCAGCAAAGGAACCAGCAGCACACCCAGAAAGGAAGGAGCACCAAAACACAGCTTCCCCTGGAAGAGAAAATTTAAAGTTAAAATAGTAAGATGGTTTAACACGGCTAAAACAACTTGTAGGTCAAAATTTACCCGAGCCATCATTTTTCCTTGGACCAAGAGCGTTTAACCGTGCGAACAGTGGAAAATAAATAACAGAAAATGTGACATCTCTGAGACCAGTAGCACCAATACCACGATACAACCCAAATATTCCTCTTTCTCTCAACAAATTTCTTGTCAACTCCATAGCTGATGTATGTTTAACTTCTTTCCCAGCTGTAAGGAACACAAGACACAATTGAGTTTCCTTGAAAGGAAAGAGTTTTTGCTTAGAATTGAACTCAAAAATGCATACCAAGCTTGGCAGCAGCAGCCACGCGTCCCGCATCTTGCATCTGAATCTTCAGAAGCTCCATGGGAGTAGTGATAACAATTTGGCAAGCTCCGGCTGAACCACCAGCAATCATCTCACGCACAAGGGGCATTTGTGTGCTAAACCCCCCCCCAAAGAAGGAAAAAAAAATATTAATATTAAAATAAAAAAGAAAACTTTTTTTTGGTGCATAATAAGATTGAATTTTCTTCATTAGGAGGAATTATACCTGTTAGCAGGACGCAACCAGTGTCGAAAAAGGTCATTGGCAGTGAGCTTGATAGCTTTTCTCAGGGGTGATTAATAAAATATTCACAGCAGATCCTTCAATTAAACAAAGGCTCAAATTAATAAAAGAGACAAACCAAATTTTGGTAGACAGTAAGAATACAAACCTCTGTACATTCCAAAGTAACCCTCAGCAGCATAGGTCTTTTTGAAACAGTCCAGCCTGCATTAACATAACAGATTTAGCACTTCACATCAAATACCATAAACATGATTAAAATTAATATTACACTTACATGGAAGAGTACATTTTCTCCCCTTTAGGCCCAACAGTCTGATTTTGAAGTCTTGTTTTGACAAGGTCCAATGGGAAAACACACGATACTCCGATGATGCCAGCAATTCCTCCATTTACAATTTTGGGGAGCAATCTGAAATTGAAAGAATATCATTGGTATGGTACTCACAAAACAATTCAGGAGGAAAAATAATAGAAACTAAGAAAGATGGTTGGGAAATTGTAGTTGCAGAATTTAACTATACACCAATATTACATGAATGTCTTTACTTCTATTATAATACCAGAATACTTACGAGAACTGTTTGGGCTCAGGAGACTGAGGAACTGCAACATGAACAAATAAAAGACATTAAGCTATTGATAAACATGTGTTTTTAAATTGGCTCGAAAATTCACAGAGGTATGCATGAGGTAAAGTCATCTTTAGAATCGAGTTTCGAATCTGAACTGTGGGTGGAAGCGATTTAGAAAGATCATAATAAAAATACATTCCAAAACACTCCACATTTTTGGTCACACCAGAAAACATGCAACAATCAGCAATGTCCTTGAGTTCCATAATATCTACAGGACTTTTTACTGAGAGTTAAACGGAGGGGTTGGAGGGGAAATCACTCTTGGTCAGGAGAATTGTGAATTATAGAAGGGGGTGGGTGAATGAAAGGACATCCTAACCTCTGAACAATCACTTTCACGCTGTCAAGTGAGTGTGGTTGAGAAAAATGATAGTCTGCCAGAAACTGTGGCGACCACGCCGCTTTACTCGCTACGTGCAAAACGAATGGGAGCAGTAATCTGTCCAATATATTAGGAGGGCGAGGGGGTGGCAGCCGGGGGCCAGTGCCAAGTTTTCCCTCACAACACACGTTTCCTCGGCGATTTTTCGATGAGAGCACACAAACCTTTACTGGCTGCCATGGCAAGTAATTGAGGATCTGCGGTCGCCGCTGCTGGCCCTGGTCACGAGAAGCTCCCCGCGCGACAGTCGGACTCGGCCCGCCCGGATAAAATGATAATAATTCGATGAAGTGGCCGAGCGCGAGGCAGCAGCTCGAGTCGGGCTCAGCAGCAGCGGCAGCAGCAGGGACTCCTGAGCTCTGAGCTGAGCTCGGCGCGGCGGCGCTTCGCGGGGAGGGAAGGCTGTCTGCTGCGGGGCGGGGCGGGGCGGGGAGCGGGGCGGGGCGCTAGCCGCGGAGGGGGGGTGGGGCGGGGCGGGGGTCGATCAGCTGTTTGGCACCAGAGACTGTTGGCAAGGTGAGGGCAGCAGGGCACCGTGCCCCGGCCCGACCCGACCCGCGCCCCGCGCCGACGCGCCCGGCATCGCCAGGGTACCATGACCGTGCGTCTGCTAGCTGGTGGCGTGGCTGGTACCGCGTACCGCCGCCCCGCGCCGCCGAGCTCGCGCGACAGGCCACGAGGCGCTTCGGGCCGCGCCGCGCCCGCCCCGCCCGCCCCGCCCCGCCCCGCCCCGCCCCGCGCCGCCCCGCCCCGCCCCGCACTTGTCGCTGCTTAATGGGGCGCCGCCGCGGCTCTTGTCCTGAGGATGTCGCGACAAATAGTTTGCGCGCGCGCCCCCCGCGCTCACGCCCTGCATTCGGGACGATCCCGCGAGGAAAAGAGAAATGCCGTGTCCACTTATTTGGGCGCCATCAGCAGCGCATTAAGCAGCGGTGCTGGCCGAGCCAGCGAACGTACTCCGATTTTTCGTGAATTTTTCGTAATTTTCCTGGATTTTTACTGATTCTTTTCTGAGTTTTAGTAATATGTTCTTGATTTGCTCAATTTCTGTCTGAGTTTTTCTTGATTATTTTCTGATTTTTTTTTAAACTGATTTTATTTCAGCGTATAAACTGATTTTTTTTTTAGTGAAGGACCCCTCGGTGCTGGCTTATCAGGCGATTATGCATGCAGCGTTCCCTCTGATTCCCTCCCACTGCCGCCAGGCATCCCATCCCCAGCCGCCGGACCACGCGTCACGCGTTCCGCAGGGGCTGTATGTGCAGGACGGCCGCGGTCCTGTAAACCTTTAAAGCAGGATTGCGAGAAAAGAAGGCAGGGAGTCAGCAGGGGCGTGGGAACTAGGAGTTGCTTGGAGGTCATTGACCCATCGTGAACGCACAGCCGTAGAGGTGCCGAAAAGCTCTCCGAAGGGCGCCAAAAAGCTGCCCCCCCTCCCCCCGACCTAAAAACGTCCGTCACGCCTGGGAGTGAGGCTGCGCTTAGGCAACACCGTAGCAGTATTGCCAGAAAGTTAGGCAAAAAAAAACAACCCCAAGACACCTGTGCGTAACGGGACTGTATTTCCGCCTGCCTACTAGGCAACATCTGTGCACGAGTGCAAGGGGAGTTGCCCAGCAGGCAGGCGGATATACCGCCAGCTGCACGTAAGTGTATAGGGCGGTTTTTTGACACACTTTACGGGCAACACTCCACCGTAGCACATATGTGCATTCATGCATGTTGCTCTGTACAGACTGGTGGTTGTACGGTGGACTTTCATTGACAGAGTTACCGCGGAGCTCGAGCCGGGCCGGCGCCGGGCTACTGCTGGGCGGGCGGGGGCAGGTGGGGGCGGGTGGGGGCGGGTGGGGGCGGGTGGGGGCGGGCGGGGAGCGAGCGGGGGGCAGGCGGATGGGGGGCGGTGACGGGCCTGCTCTTTCCGCAGTCACGTGCCTGCACGTGGTCCCGAGAGGCGGCGGCTTCCTCGCGCTTATTCATTCCCACGTGGCTCCGAGAGGCGCCACGGGGGCACCGTTCCCTGAATGAGCTGCAGAGGAGGGGAGGGGGTGGTGGTGAAGCTGCCCCTCGTGCCCACCGCACCGCACCCTGCCCCACGCCGTGCAGCGCAGCGCGGGGGTCGCGGGGGCCGCCGTTGTGTCCCGGCCGGGCCGGGACCGCGCCGTGTGGTGCGAGCCGCCACCGAAATACCTGCTCGCCGCTGCTCCCGCCGCTACTGCTGCTGCAGTCCCCGCCGCCGGGCAGCTATTGATGGACCTCGACGGCACGGTGACGGTGGGCGCAGGGCGGCGCAGGGTGGCGGAGCGGGGCGCGGTGGGGTGGGGCGGGGAGGGGTGTGTCGACCATGGTGTCGCGAGCAGCCGTCTGATTCCGAAGATCGCTCTCCTGCCTCCGTCCTTGTCACACTTATGGGGCACTGCCCTCCCCAACATGGAGCACCACCATGGGGTGCGACAAGGATGGATGTACGAGAGCGATCTTCGGAACCAGACGGCAGCCCGGGCCGAGCGGGCCGGGCCGGGCCGGGCCGGGCACGCGACCCAGCGCGTAGCGTCACTGTCATCTCTTTATCATATCGCGAGAGAGATCCCCGCACTGCCCCGCCGCCGCTCCCCGACCCGCGCTTCGACCCCGCGGCTGTTGTCAGTCGGTGACAGTGGGACGGGGAGAAAAGAAAAATAATAAAAAAGGGAGGGAAAAAAAGTGCCGCGTTAGAGGAACTGAAAGTACAACACGTGCGGCACGCGAACGCGTGTTCGAATGAAGCGCCCGTTACAAATGCAATGGCGTGCAGATTACAACGACTGCGCGGCGCGGGTCGCTAATTGCAGCTGCTTCTAGCTGCAGGCGTTCATCCAGAAAACTATATATGTTCTTCATTTTTCACTGTTCATACAGTTTCTTGAAAATTTTGCTAAGTGAATTGCATTTCATTATAATCATTTTAGCTAATTTTCTCGTGAAGCACTGTTGAAATGTGTTCGTACATATACGATAATATTTTGTAATTTACCATTTACAAAATGTGTCGTACATATACAACCTAACGGGAGCTGGCGCCGTGCGCTGGCAGCGGCAGGTCGGACAGGGGCTCGGCCGAGTGTGCCTTACTTTAAAAAAAAAAACAGTGTACACCCTAAAACAAAATCAGTAAATGATCAGAAACAAAAATCAGAAAAAAAATCATGAGAAAAATAAAAAAAAATCAAGAAAAAATTAAGTTAAATCACGAAAAACTATAGAAAAAAATCAGACAAATCGGTGTACGCTTGAATTTGGAGTGAAGGACCCCCCGGTCTCCGCTGACCGCACAGCTTATTGGGCAACTCCCCCCCGTTGTGTTGGCACCGCTGCGGGGACGGCCCCGCACGGCCCGCCATGGCACGCCTCGGGAACCTCGTCGGACCAAGGGAGACTTTGTTTGCCGCGATAACGAAATCCGGCCGATCCGCCGGCGAGTTGCATGCACTATTATTGTCGTTGGTGGGCTGGGCTAGCCACCAGAAAAAAACAAGAGGGCTATAAATAAATTACTTTTATTTAACAATAATACGATCAGATACAAATAACGATGGCGATGAGTATGGCAGTGGGACCACCACGCAGCGTGCGGACTAGTACTTACCTATACGAATAATACGAATATATCTCTATCTTAGTCTATCTTGCTTAAGTTACGTCGATGTTATAAACATAATGAGGACTTACTTTAGTTACTTACACATTAAGAATTGCGTTCTGGAAGGACAACGTTACATTAGCTCACATAAAACTTACATCCTAGGACTGGAATCATGCTCCATGTTTATGTATACGATATAAATAGATATCGAGGTTATGAGGGTTTTCCTACACGACAGTAAAATTATTAATGGTAATATTCTTTCTTTCTAACGCCTATGAAGTAATGATGATAATACATTTTCACAGATTTGATAAATAATATAGTATGAGATGCGAACAACATGCAGTGTTCTCATTCTGAGAAAAACTCAAAAATTATTATCCTGATAATAATGGTTTTGGTTAATACTCAGGTCGCAAGTTCTAATAGATCTTACATAATTCGTTAACATTTTACAATTATCATTTTGTACTCAAACTTTGCTCAGTACACTCAGTGCACCATAAATAATGTGTATGGAGTTACGCTATGAACAATTATATGATTATTTATTTCACTGTTTGCCACCACTTCTGCCTCTTTAGAAGTTTTCCGGTGAGTTCGTTGAGCAAACGTCTCGATCTGAAGTAGCTTGTGTACATTTCCATCAAGTGTCCAATCTTGTGTGCATTTCTTGCCGGCTGCCATATGTCGGCCAAACTTGTCCCCTGGCTCTTTTTAACACATTCATTCACACGACGCATACATTCAAAGTGCCTTTTTAACATGCTGGGCGGAAATCAAGTATTTCTAATCGTCTCAAATGAAGCATATTATACGAGTAGTACACATATTCATGTAATATATCCATAACAATACTGATTAGATGCGTAATACAGTTTCAGCGTGGATTAAATGTTTATGATGCAGCATATATCGATAGCAATCGTCCTCTCTCCGAGAGAAATTATTTCTCTGTTCTACAATCATGAGAAGAAATTTTTTAAAATCCCCGGGTATTTGAACCTTCTCCGAAATCGGCAGTGATGCTACATTGCTCCCCGAGAGAGCGCGTGCCTCTTACAAACCAATAAGACAAATGCCAAAGAGCTACAGTGACTCATAAAAAATAAATGTTTCTCCGATGGTACATACTTAGCGCGCCAGAAAAAAAATCTTTTCTTACGTTACGAGTACCATAAGACTAAATCTTTGAGTTACATTGCGGTCCCGCCTCCCTGCACGGCACCGCGACACCTGTTCCGCTTCCGCTCCGGCTTGCTCCACTTCCTCCAGAGTTTGCTCCTTTGACGACGCCCTGGGCAGACGTCCGTCATGTTTCCTCCTTACCTCTCCCACCTGTCCCCCCGCCTCCCCGTTCCTCCCCCGTGACCAGATGGTGGTCACATGGTGGTCTCCGCGCTGGCGGCCGGGCCGCCATCCACGGATCGCTTGCGTGCCTCCTCATCGAGCACGGACAGCTTGCGCGACTCGAGCAGGCCGACGACGCCCAGCTCCGCGTCGTCCGCGTGGCGCTCCTGGTCCATCCGGTCCAGCTCGTCCTTGGACAGGTGGTAGACGATGCCGGCACCGAAGCCGTCGCCCAGCACGTTGATGGACGTGCGGATGCGGTCCCTGCGGGCAGGGCGCGGGGGGTTAGACACATGGCCAGAAAAGTAGGCAAAATGTCGCCCAAACACAGCGCGGGCTGCATCCGCGCCTGCCTACACGGCAACAGAAACGCACTTGGGTCAGGGGGTTGCCTAGTAGGCAGGCGCAGATGCAAGCAGCCCACTTTACTCCGCTGTGTTTGGGCGAGTTTTCGCCTACTTTTCAGTGTTGCCAGAAAGTTAGGCAAAAAACCGCGCAATTCACCTGTGCGTAACGGGACTGTATCTCCGCCTGCCTACTAGGCAACGTCTGGGCAGTCCCGTTACGCACAGGTGTATTGCGCGTTGTTTTTTTTTGCCTAACTTTTCTGGCAACACTGCAACTTTTCTGGCAACACTGGAGGGCAGGTGACCGCAGGCAACCCAACGTCGTCCATTAGGTTCTGGCTCACCCTGCATACAACGCGGGTGGAAGCAGGCACCACGGGGCCGTCGCTACCCCTCGCCGCGCACCATCCCCTGTCGCCAGGGGTGGGATCAACCACGCGCTGCAGGGGGTAACGACGGCAGTGGTGCCCCCCTCCTTGCAAGGCACTACATCGGCCCCGTGTGGGCAAATATGAAAAACATATCGCGTGAAGAAGGTGGCAGTGGTTTCGACATTGCTTCGGTCCGGTATAACGGCAAGCACTGAGCGTAATGAAAGCCTATAATTATGTTTACATCCCTCTCCAGATTCGCTGAATATATGAACGATCGAGCGGGAAACAACTCTTAAATTTGGTGTACAAAGTTTGTGAATTTTTAGCGAATTTTTGTGAATTTTCGATTGAGATTTTGCAATGATTCTATAAAATTTTCTGATTGTTTTGTTGTTGAAATTTTCTGAAATTTTCCGGATTTTTTTTTAATTTTTCTGAATTTTTCTTAAATACGAGTTGTACAGAAAATTCAGAGTTGTTTCCCCCTCGTGAGCGATCCAGTAGGTTTACGTACAGCAGCCAGTCGACGGCGAAGAGCAGGGACACGTCCGAGGTGGGCAGCCCCAGGGCGGTGAGCACCAGCAGCATGGTGATGAGCGCAGCGGAGGGGATTGAGGCCGCGCCAATGCTCGCCAAGGTAGCCGTCAAGCTGGAAGAGGAAGCGACACCGTGGGGAGGCAGGGCAGGGGTGACAAAGGGGTGAGAAACCGTGGAATAAATGAGTCCAGAACAGCGGCGGTGGGGCGAGATCAAAGGGATGTGATACGCCCAGTCAAGCGTGAGCCGACACGGCATGCTGAGAGGAACCTTCCCCCCCCCCTCCCCCTCCACCACCACCACCTGCCCTTTTTTTTGCGTTCCGGGCGCTCAAAATATGAATTATGAAAAATATCGTTGCTATGGAAAAAGATGAAGGAACGTCTATCCGTCCTCGAATTCTGCGCGGACTCAGAACGTCCCTACTAAACTCGAGCCCTATTGTACGTTTTCGTGGCAACCTTTATGCAGTGTCAAACCTACTCTTTGCTTCACTCGAATTTGTGATCAAAAACGATAAAATTCGGAACCGACTTGATTGTACGTAACCTTGTGCGACAAGGGGGAAAAAAAGGACTGAAAAATAAAGAGAGATTTGGATTGAAAAGTCACCTGCGGTCAGCAGCACGTTCCTCACCATCGACAGTTCGTCGTTAATTTGAGTTTGTTTCCGTGACCTAACACTAATTTGAACGACCATTAGACAAACTAGCTGTCAACAAAGCCTCCCGTACTTTCACAATCGACGAAAGTGGCCCTCTCACGCACTGTAAAAAAATATTGTTGAAGTACAAACTTTATTCTGATGATTTTGTTGTTTAAAAACAAACGAAGTCATTTTTGTCTAAAACAAATATGTGATGTTATTTTACAACAAAATTTGTTACGGAACAACAGTTTTTGTCCATTTACGAAGTTATAGTTGTTCCGAAACAGATAATGTTGTAATTTTAAAATAATTTTGATACATAAACAAAAGAGGTTGTTGTAAAACATGATGTTCCATCGCAAAAACTTTGCAAGAAATTTGTTGTCAATTTACAACAATTTTTTACTCGTTCTTTACCACCACCTCTCTCCTGAGTGGTGAAAAGAACGAGTATTGTTCTCAGTCGAGTGTAACCCTTAACTGTCCACACTTTCATCTCAGATCTCACAATACCTACAGGCATAATAGTTATACCATTCGAAACTGGAAATGCTGGTCTTTATTCCAACAATGAACTATTTTTCAAGTTTAATAGTATTATTTTGAGAACACTTAACAAATTTTGGATGTTTTCATTCTAAGTCCATAACCCAACTTATAAGTGGAGTTTTCAATCTCAGCAAGTACAATACCCACAGACATGAAACTTGCGCTGATCTCAGCTAGAAGCCTTCCTCTGCATTGCAGCAATGAACCTTTTTTAACGTTTAATAGTATTATTTTGAGAACTCTTAACAAATTTTGTGCGAGTTTTCATTCTAAGTCCCCGAGTCTAGTCGTAGACCGAGTCGGCTCGCGCCAGCTCGCGCTCCTTTATGCGCCCCAACAATCAGACCCGAGCGGGAGGGCCGAAGAAGGCCCGAGCACCCCGAGACGAGCAAGGGCGAGTGTCCCGGGAAAAACTTTCCCTGCACACACGAACGGTGATGAAATCTGAGATGAAAATGTCTTCAATCGACTCACTTAACGTTTTACACTCCTACCTCTGTAGCACATAATTATGTAAAGAACGAGTTCCATACTTATCACAAAATTCATTTTGTGTTCTATTTGGCCCTTGTTTTACAGTGCGAGAGGTGTGCGTATATGCAGCCAGTCCAGGTCCTGGTCCTGGTCCCGGTGTCCTCTGAGCGGAGCGATTGGTGGCGGCTCCCCGTGCGAGACTTCGGCCGGCAGGGGCTCGGTACTCGGAGCAGCGCCCAGCGCCCAGCAGGTGTTGCTGAGCCGGAGCTAGCCTCGCGTAGCTCTCTGATTGGCTGCCCGTCAGCCTACTTCCAGGAACCAGGCATGGCAAACCCTGTCGCACTCAGGCACGCCGCCGAGCGATTGCGGAAAACTGTATGTGCAGCACGGCGTTATTACAGGTGCTGGCACAGTTACAGGACAGTTATATTTAGTCACTGTTGTTGGCGACCTGGCGGCTGGCGCCAAACGTGACTCGACTCCCTACCTCCGGTTGGCTTCTATTCGTTTCACGCCACCCTCCACAACGCAATGGGTTGTAATTTGGTTTTTTTTTGCCAAGCACACGAACCTGATGCCTGATGCAAGCAGTACACCGATCGAGGGGTACCTCACTCTTAAAATGGGTGTACACTGATTGGAGGGTTGTATTGTGATTGGAAGGAAAATTTGACCAAATTTTAAAGAAATCAAATTTTTTTTTTTTTGCTCCAATTTGATATTTTGCAATTTTAAGGTGCTTAAAATAGATTTTTGTCGAAAAATTATGTGACTGAATAGTGACTGGAAAATGATTGGAGCTCAGGCTGTACACTGATTGGAAAAGGTGAGGTACCCCTCGACACCGATGCCAGACCGATGCTCCGATCCCCATTGATACGTGGATCTCGCATCTGATGCCATACTCAAAGAACCTTTCTCTCTCTCTCTCTCTCTCTCTCTCTCTCTCTCTCTCTCTCTCTCTCTCTCTCTCTCTCTCTCTCTCTCTCTCTCTCTCTCTCTGATTTGTAAAATAGAATTGTACATAGTCATCTTTCTACCCGCCTATGTTTCGTCAATTTTCTCGAGAGCGGGTCTACTTTGTAGTGGGACTTTTAAGTCCCTTTAAGTGGACCACAATAAACAATTATATCAATCAATCAATCAATCTCTCTCTCTCTTCTTTTTCTTTTACATGACACAAGATGCCTCGGTTGTCATTTCATGCGCATTAAATTATGCTCGAATCAAGAATAGTTTCCTCTCGGTGCGCTGCTTCTCGGGCTATAAACGACACAGCCAAACTGGAAACGCATTTTACGTAACCGACTCGGGGAGCGCGGCGTCGCACGCGTTTTGTGTGAGGAAGTGAAGGGCGGGCTGCACCCCGCGGCGCGCTCCACACACGACGTGTACTGCGCGGAGCAGAGCGTTATGCTAGGGGGGCCGGGGCCTAACCCTCCCATAAAGCCACCTTGTAATAACCGTATCCAATTGCAGTACTACATACGTGCATACCAGGTGGGGAGGGGGGTGGGGTGAGCAGCACCACACCACGCCCTACCCCAACTCCCCCCTCCCCCCTCCCCCTCGCACGCCTAATCTCACGCTGGCGTAATATTTATGGACAACTCGGCCGCACATACCGGAGCAGCGATGCGGCCCGAAATTGCATACTTGATGCCGAGTGACGGAATGAGCTGGCAGCCGACTTGTTCCGAAGAGCGCTATCTCTTTGCTCTGTCTCTCTCTCGCGCCTGTACGGCGAGGTCCATGTGTGTGCGAGAGGGACAGGGCGAGGGAAGCGCTCTTCGGAATACGTGGGCAGGTCAGGAGGGCTGAGGGCTGCCGATGCCAAGCTGAGGGGAGGGGGAGGGGCCTGCCATGCCGCTATTACATGTAAGGCGCCCAAAGCGTTGCGCCTATACTCGCCTCGCAGCCCCGGAACGAGTTTAAGAGTGAGTATATTGTGCGCTGTACCAACGTGACGTCGTGAAGCTGCCACAGTCACCTAATTTTGTATAATCCCGAGGTATACACTGGGCGGCTTGGCGATGGATTATCGCGAGCGGGAGGTGTAAAGGGCGCAGTCCGCCCGGCCCGAGCCGGCGCAGCGCGTCGTGGGCCTGGGCCGTCCTGCACTGCAAACACTTGTTAATCTGCAGTTCAATCTCGCGGTTTTAGATTAATTACACCGCTTGGGAAGGTGCGCGTACCGCGCGGTGGAGTCCCGGCGTTCCCGAGTGACATCGTCTCCACTGCTGCAACTACTACTCCTGTTACTACTGCTGCTACCAGTTCTACAGCTACTATGGCTTCGCCGAGGACCTGAGTGTATTGGAGATTAAAACCCTGCACAGGCAGCATCCTCTCATCCTGCACAGTTTGCTCAGAGCAGCCCCCCCCCCCTCTTTCTCCCCTCCAGGCGTGTCATATTCATATTCGGGCGGGTTGGCTCCCGGGGGAGACCGGGCCCGGGCCAGGGGCAGGAGACCGACTCCTGGCTCTCGGCTCGGCTCGGCTCTCCGCTCCGCGCAGCGCGCACAGCTCGCGGCGGTTAATTAAAACGAAGCCCACAAGAAGGCGGGCGAGCGAGGCGCCCTGTTGCTGCTGCGCTCACCACTCCCCGGAACTGGCGGGGCGGGGCGGGGCGCACTCCAAATGAGAAAGGACTGCCGTGTAGCGAGCTAAGATGGGCGCATCTTGATCGGACGTAGGAGCAGGTTTACGAGTCTGCCCCCGCCCGCAGCTCAGCTACAGTGAGCTTGGTTTTGTCTGTGGCCTTGAGACAATTTTGCATCCACAAGGGAAGGCCCATCTGAGCCCAGGTGCGACATTGTCCTTTCCCAGTCAGGGCGGCGGGGGGCCTCCGGGGGGCGGGGTGGAGGTGCAGCGGCAGGAGGAGGGGGAGCTGCGGCCACGTGCTCACGCGGCGGGCGCGCGCGGCGCGCACGGCCACGTGGTCAGCAAGTGCCGGCCCACGCCCGCTGATAATACGCGTCAGACACCTCAACAAAAATGCAGGTGTAAACAACTTTTCAGAAAATTTCGCCCCTACAAGCGGGCGAGGGGGTGGCCCGATCCCTCTACTGGAAACACCTCTAATTTTGATTAGAGGTAAATTTACCTCTACTGCAATATACCTCTAATAATATTGCTGCGAAAATACCTCTGCAAGATTTACCTCTACGGTTAGGAGTAAAACACAGAGTTGGGAATTTACCTCTAAAAAGTTTTAGGAGTAAAACCTCTCCTACTGTGTTTTACATGTAAACCTTGACGCGGCGTAATCACGGCTACGTCAGTAACCTCTCTACACCTTAGATGAAAATTGCGCAGTTCGGGAAAGGCGTGCAACGGTCACCCGGCGAGAGCCGCAGTTGTCGAAAAAGGAATACGTATCATGGTCGGAGCACACCTCAAATTAATTTTTATTTTTTATTTTTTAAATAGCTATTGTTAAACAGCTATTGAAAAAAAAGTTGAAAAATTGGTAGGCCCCTACCTAACTCGCAACCTGCGAGCCCCGCCTGCTTAACTTCGGAGTTCTGATGGGATCCGGTGTGTTCCAGGCGACCGCCACCCCGCGGGCACGAGAAGTCCTCTCCGCTTCGGGGAGAGTCCCCGCTTAAGGCTGGCGGCCTGTCAGGCCCGCCGTACTACCCTATTTAAACAGCGCCTTGAAGCCGTAGGTAGCATTTCAGACCAACGACTGGGCACCACCGGACCGCATGACCGGTCAGTGGGAGGTAGAGGCAAGGAAGGACGATAGAGGGGGAGAAAAGCAGAAAGAGAAGTTTTTGCGGAAGAGTAAGCGTACGGTTGGTTAGACCTGTACTGACCCGCTCCCGCACAGGTCATGGAAAAGCTGTTTACTAAGGAGCCAGATTCATAGGCCTTACTTCCCCACGAGGGACCACCCCCCGTGGCATGGGACGGAACTTCCTGACAACTCGCTTTCGCTGCCAGTGAAGAACCTACCTGGGAATTGAACCCAGGCCCCAAGTGCCGAGTCTCATGACACCCCGCGGCTTTCGTGGTACTAAGACCACTAGACCGTCGGCGATTCCACGAGGGAGCTCCGTTGAAATGGGGGGTTTGAATTCCACGCCAAGCTGCTGTCCTCGGAAAAATTTATATTTTATAGCAAGATTTGAACCCGGGTTCTGCGGCCCCCGGATCATCACTATGCCGGCACGGCTACGACGCCATGGTACGAGACGGCTTTCCACTAGGGGTGACGCTGCGAAGAGCCGTAGTCGCCGACAAACCTGTACCGGTGGCGTCATCTGTACGCCTGCTCTCCTGGCTGGGACAGCCCAGCCGCGTGGCGACTCTGGTATCCACATCGGCACCGTTAGGAGTATTGGGTAGGCACAGGTTCGAATACCGATCGCAATATTTTGTTTTCGAAGTAGCTTTGTTTCTTTCAGTTGCCCTAAGCACAAGGACAGTGGATAAAAAGGATTAAGTTGGTAAAAAATAAATCAAAACAAATCCGCACTCGACATTGATGTCGTCCCCTGTGAAATACCACCCTGTTTTTTCTTCTTTTTATTTCTTTTTATCAGTACGTAGTTTTTCCTATTATTTGCAGTTGCCCGAGGCATTAAAAAATATTTTTTCTTATTAAGACGAAAATTCACCCGGTAGCAAAGCTACTAACTTAAAAAAAGAAGAAAAAAAATAGAAAAGAAAATAAGTTACAGATAGGGGTGGCATTAGAACCTCTGTCCAACTCGTGCTTTCACAGGCGACGACATCAATGTCGAGTGCGGATTTGTTTTGATTTATTTTTTACCAACTTAATCCTTTTTATCCACTGTCCTTGTGCTTAGGGCAACTGAGAGAAACAAAGCTACTTCGAAAAAAAAAATATTGCGATCGGTATTCGAACCTGTGCCTACCCAAGACTCCTAACGGTGCCGATGTGGATACCAAAGTCGCCACGCGGCTAGGCTGTCCCAGCAAGGAGAGCAGGCGTACAGATCACGCCACCGGTACAGGTTCGTCGGCGACTTCGGCTCTTCGCAGCGTCACCCCTAGTGGAAAGCCGACTCATTCCGTGGCGTCGTAGCCGTGCCGGCATAGTGATGATCCGGGGGCCGCAGAACCCGGGTTCAAATCTTGCTATAAAATATAAATTTTTCCGAGGACAGCAGCTTGGCGTGGAATTCAAACCCCCCATTTCAACGGAGCTCCCTCGTGGAATCGCCGACGGTCTAGTGGTCTTAGTACCACGAAAGCCGCGGGGTGTCATGAGACTCGGCACTTGGGGCCTGGGTTCAATTCCCAGGTAGGTTCTTCACTGGCAGCGAAAGCGAGTTGTCAGGAAGTTCCGTCCCATGCCACGGGGGGTGGTCCCTCGTGGGGAAGTAAGGCCTATGAATCTGGCTCCTTAGTAAACAGCTTTTCCATGACCTGTGCGGGAGCGGGTCAGTACAGGTCTAACCAACCGTACGCTTACTCTTCCGCAAAAACTTCTCTTTCTGCTTTTCTCCCCCTCTATCGTCCTTCCTTGCCTCTACCTCCCACTGACCGGTCATGCGGTCCGGTGGTGCCCAGTCGTTGGTCTGAAATGCTACCTACGGCTTCAAGGCGCTGTTTAAATAGGGTAGTACGGCGGGCCTGACAGGCCGCCAGCCTTAAGCGGGGACTCTCCCCGAAGCGGAGAGGACTTCTCGTGCCCGCGGGGTGGCGGTCGCCTGGAACACACCGGATCCCATCAGAACTCCGAAGTTAAGCAGGCGGGGCTCGCAGGTTGCGAGTTAGGTAGGGGCCTACCAATTTTTCAACTTTTTTTTCAATAGCTGTTTAACAATAGCTATTTAAAAAATAAAAAATAAAAATTAATTTGAGGTGTGCTCCGACCATGATACGTATTCCTTTTTCGACAACTGCGGCTCTCGCCGGGTGACCGTTGCACGCCTTTCCCGAACTGCGCAATTTTCATCTAAGGTGTAGAGAGGTTACTGACGTAGCCGTGATTACGCCGCGTCAAGGTTTACATGTAAAACACAGTAGGAGAGGTTTTACTCCTAAAACTTTTTAGAGGTAAATTCCCAACTCTGTGTTTTACTCCTAACCGTAGAGGTAAATCTTGCAGAGGTATTTTCGCAGCAATATTATTAGAGGTATATTGCAGTAGAGGTAAATTTACCTCTAATCAAAATTAGAGGTGTTTCCAGTAGAGGTACTGGAGGCGACCCGTGGGCGAGCAGCATTCCCACCTGTGGCTCTCCAATGTAATAATAAAATCGAGGAGGGGATCACTCACACAAAATGTGTTCAGTAATTTTTTTGACTGTTGATTTTTTTTGTTGAAATGGTTCTGAGTTTTCTTTAGATTTTTCAAGGAAAATGTCACTTTTTGATAAATTTCGATCTTTCCTCCCTCCCCTTCTTCTGACTCTTTTAATTATTATTTCAATTTTTTTTTCATTTGTTTTCGCTTTTGTCGGATTTTTCTGTTATCTTTCTTCTTGATTTTATTTTGACTTTGTTTTAAAAAAATTAATAATGATTTTTTTTTTTTGGTTCGTACAATGATTTTTCGAAGTGAGCCCGTCCCTATCGAATAATGAATTGCATCTCTTGGAAGGAAACACGATGTGGACGGGGGTGGCACGAGCATTGGGACAGCTGGCGGTTGGCTTACCTGACTGTGATGATGTCGCCGATGCCCAGCTGGATGCCGTTCATCTGCGCGATGAAGATGGCGGCCACGGCCTCGTAGAGCGCGGTGCCGTCCATGTTGACGGTGGCGCCCACGGCCACCACGAAGCGCGTCACCCGCTTGTCGATGCCGTTGTTCTCCTCCAGGCACTGGAACGTGACGGGCAGTGTGGCCGCGCTGGGCGCCCGGCCACGGGTCACACAGACGTGACGGGACGGGTGACGATAACGCGCAAGAGGCGTTTCTGACAGTGTTATCTTTAAATCGGAGCCGCGCTATAAGGGGGAAACAACTCCGAAAGTTTTTGTTCACCTCGTAATTCAGAAAAATTCCAAACTGTTCAGGAAAATTTGATTTAATAGAAAACAGGGAGTTTCGGGGAAATAAAAAAAAATCACGAACATTCACGAAAATTTAAAATAAATTTAGGGAAAATTCAAGAAAAATTCACAAAAAAAAGTTAATAAAAAATTTACAAAATTTGTATACCAAAAATCATGCTTTTTTCCCCCGTCAAGCCGTTTTCATGTAGCCCCCTGCTGCACGATGGTCGGTCTTTACCTGGACGCGGTGCCCACGGCCGTCACCCAGGCCTGCAGCATGCCGCGGAAGAAGGTGGCCGGGTTCTTGCGGGTGACGGTCCAGTAGATGACGGGCAGGGTGACGAGCCCGTGCACCAGCAGCCCCAGCACCACCGTCACCATATACAGGCCCAGCTGCTGCGCCGTCGACGCCATGTTGGCGATGGACATGATCTTGCCCGCGATCAGACACATGATACCGAACGGAGAGTACCTGTTTGCCCGAAACTTCATAATTTTGGTGGGTTCCCGTGACGCGGACAGAGAAAAGGCGAGCTCGTGATGGTCACGCAAGCTGGATACGCACCACATCATAATGCCGACCAGCTTCATGATGATGTCGTTGAGCACGACAAAGAACTCGACCATGATGCGGCCCCGACGGCCCATCTGACCCGCCAGCAGGCCGAACGCCAAGCAGAACACGATCATACCTGGCGCACAGCAGGGGCGAGTTAAGTCGACCGACTCCTGATCGCTTTTCTCCATGCAGCTTTTCGTGATATCTGTACTTCTATTTCACAGTTTTCGCTTCGTCAGCTAGGTCTATAATCTCACCCATGACGTTGGTTCCGTCCTTGTATACGAGCGTCCTCTCCACAATGGCGGGCTTGTTGTACGTGGCGGGCACCTGCCGAACACGCACACACACACGCACATTCACCCACGTACTACAGTGACCCCACCGTACCACACGAGCCGCCTCCGGCCCTAATTCCATTTTCATCATATTTTTGTTTCAGACCGCCCTTTTTTTCGTGGCAAAGGGAAAGAACCAACACTCCTCTCCGGGGAAATGGAAAAAAAAATGAATGATTGGGATGAAGGGCGGGAACATATGAAAGCTGTCGCCACTCACTGTGGCTCTTGTCAGGCATTGGCGAAGAGGGGCGTGCGGTCAGGAGTGGTGGGAGCATAGCACAGCAGCAGGCCGGCGCGGTTGTGCTGCTCTCCGCGTGCAAGCAGGAAGTACAATTTCCCTCTGGGGAACTAACTCGGCTACGCGTGAGAAAAGAGTGAGGTGCAGGGGTACGTGTACGCGAGTCAGTTGATGTTTGTGACGTCATAACAAAAAGCCAGAAAGTTTCCCCAGGCTCGAACCGGGAGCACGGGGGCGTAGGTGGAGAGGTATTGCTGGCCAGTGTTGCGAGGAAATGTGGCAAAACCCGCCCAACTCATGTCTGTGTGGAACGGTCCGAACGGTCGGCATTCAGTGGCATAGACAGCGAGCAGGTGAGCACTCACTTCTTTAACCGATGTTTGCACTTGCTGGAAGCACGCCTGGACCAGGTTCTCGGGAAACATGTTTCTGGAAAAGAGCAGAGACGAGACTTTACTTGCTGCAGAGTCTCCTTCGGAGCAATGGGCGCGCTGAGCATGCCGCCGTCGCGAGTCCTCACCGGATGATATCGAGGATGGCGTCGAGGGTGGAGACCCTCGGGTCACCCGCCATGCTGCCATGCGGGATGGACTTGGCGGAGGGGTCGCCCGGGTGGATGACAAGCACCACGACGATGCCCACGATGGCGGCCAGCACGGTGGTGACCATGTAGTAGACCAGCGCGCGGAAGCCCATGCGGCCGGAGCACCGCGCGTCCAGCTGCGCCATACCTGCGCCGCAGAGAGGGAGGCTGCAGGACCGAGTGAGCGTGTACCGTCCGGTTCCGGTTCCGGTTCTACAGCCCACCCCCGAGGGGGAAACAACTCTGAAATTTTTGTACACCTCGTTATTCAGAAGAAAAAATCAGGAAAATTCAGCAAAATTCAGAAAAATGTAGAATTTTTTTTTTTTTAAATACAGCCCACCCCCGAGGGGGAAACAACACTGAAATTTTTGTACACCTCGTTCTACCGAAAAAAAAATCAGCAAAATTCAGAAAAATTCAGAAAAATGTAGATTTTTTTTTCAGACATAGGAAAATTGCAGGAAAATTCAGCAAAATTTAAGGAAAGATTCACAAAAACTCATGTATAATTCAAGTAAAAATTCATAAAACTTCACGAAATGTGAACTCTAAAATTCAGAGTTGTTTCTCCCTCGCCCTCGCCCCACCCCACATGGGATACGGCAAACGCCACCCAGGCGTTCCACACGACATCCTCCCAGATGGCGCCTCCTAAGTTTTGCACGCCGCGCTCCAATTTCCCGCGCCAGCTGTCTTCCGCGGCGCGTCTGCCCATGCAGTGTTAGAATGGATAAGACATCGCGGGCAAACGTGTTTCCGGCCGCGCTCTGCGCCCGAGCCCGAGGTGAGCAGAGTGGATGCGACAAGGAAGGTCACACGCCGCGATGGAGCGCGACGAATCGGGATGTGTGGTGGGCCCCGGCCCGGGCCCGGAGGTTTTACCGCGTCATGGAGAAGCGGCAGCAGCGGTAGCGGGGAGCGCCTGGCGTCGGGTGGATAGGCAACCCGCACGCGCACCTGTTGCGACGCCTGCCTACCTCAGCCTGCCACCCCCACCAGCAGCAGCGAGGGTAGGTAGGCGGTCGGTGGGCGGGGGGGCCGGGGCGGGGGTGAGTGTTGAGGGTGGGCCCGGCGCGAGGCGAGGCGAGCGCCTTGTTGCGTGGCGTGTCATCCATCAGCCCAGCGGTGCGGAAGCAGAGCGTGGCATCGGAGAGGAGGAGGAGAGAGGGAGACGAGCGGACTAAACGGTGCGCGTCGGCTGTTCGACTAGAAGCAGTAAGTGCTGGGTGCAGATGAATTGCAGCCGCCCGGGGCAGCGCGGTACAGCGGCGGCCTCCGAAAAATCATTATACGGACCCCGAAAAATCAGTTTATAAACAATAATAATAAAAAATCAAAATAAAATTAAGAGAAAAGACACAGAAAAAAAAATCAAGAACAAATGAACAATAAATCTGGAAAAGAAAATTAAAAAGTAAGAAATAGGGCGGAAAGATCAAAATTTATCAAAAAGTGAATGAAACTATCCTTGAAAAATCAAAAGGATAATCAAGGTAACAAATTTTTAAAAAATTAAAAGTTAAAAAAAAAAACTCATTGTACACAGTTTGATCCCCCTGCACGTCCGGCCCCGGCCCGGCCCACAAGACTCACCGGCGATGAGCGAGGAGATGATGAGCGGCAGGATCATCATCTTGAGCACGCGCATGAGCACCTCCCCGGGGAAGGACATGAGCGCGATGGTCTCCGGGGTGGGCCCGGCCAGGCGCCCGAAGAATCCCAGGATGATGCCGACGAGGACGCCGGTGATGGTGAGGCCCAGGAGGATGTTCTCGCGAAACCATTGCAGCGTCTGGAAGAACAGGCGCAGTGCGGCGTTGTTTGGTGTTTTCGAGGACAACTCCTCTGTTCGTCCCTTAGAACCCGCGCCTGCTCCCACCATATCTCCCCCAGGAGAGACGTCCCCCTTATCGTCCTAATTAATCAACCACCCCGCTGCACCCCCCCACCTCTCACCCCATCTTCGACGGAGTCTTTGGCCGAAACTCTTGAAGCGCGTAACCTCTCCTCCTCCTGCTCCCCGCGTGTTTCTCCTCCTCCCCGGCTACGCCCACAGGAGCCCGCCCGCCCGCCCCCTCCCACCCCCTCCCCCGAGCCGCCCCTTGCAAAACATTTTATCTCATCTGTACCGAGTTTCTTTTCCTTTTTTTTTCAGTGAGAGTAGAGTGACAGGAGACGTGCTGTATGTGGTCGGGGGGCCCGGCCCGCACCGCACCGCCGCAGATTAAATGACCCTGCAACTAGTTCGGCCGGGCCGGGCCGGGCCGCGCCGCTTTATCTTGTTTGACCTCAACGACACTTTGAACTTGGAGGGCAGACGGGACCGGCCCGCGGCCTGCGAAGAAACGCGCTGTCACATACCAGCGTCAGGTATTTGATGGCTTCTTCTTTCTTCCCTTTCTTCTTCTTCTCGTTTTCATCAGCGACCGCCCCCGCCCTGCAAACAAGAGTCCTTGCTCGTTTAGTGAGTAGCAGCAGGCAGGGTCGGCGGCGGGGCAGGCAGCAGGGTCGGCGGCGGGGCAGGCACAGGCACACGGTGAACGAAAACCTCAGAATCCGAAAGCGCTCTCGGATTCCGAGGTTTTCGTTCACCATACAGTAGGGGAGCAGGCAGGCGAGACGAGAGGAGGTACCGGGCGTTTCAGAGCAGACGGAGCACACAGTTGTGGGTCCGCCTATCCAAGGAGTCATGCAGGCACGTAATAAGGGGTGGGGCGATGTATCGGAAGTTGCCCACATACAGGGAGTTTGTAGCTCAAATTGCATACCTTGAGGTGGAATCTAGGAGCTGACAGAGGGGCGGTCGCGCATTACGTGCCTGGAGTCATGGTCCCTAACGCAAACCCACGTGCTGTGACGCGTGTTCTCTGAAACACCCAGTACAGGTGAGGAGCTCTCACCCATAAAAAATGTTTCCATATAGATTAAGCACTTTTCGTCTTGATCAGTTACACTTGAGATCCAAGACGATGGCACCGTTCGGTCCAGAAAATAGTCCTGTGACAGAAAACCAACTGGTCTTGCTAGCCGAGTTTCATACAAAATGTACCACTCCCCCACCCCGCACTTCTTAAAACGAATGAAAACCAAAGATTTTTGCCTGTCGAATAAAAACAGTGGCGAAGGCAAGGGCAAATCGACTTGATCCATCCATGTCCACGCACGCCACGCCGCGCCACGCCGCGCCACGCCGCGCCACCCTCACGCGGCGCGCGTCAATCTCAATGAGCACTCTGCAGGAAGCGGCACTTTGCAACGAGAATCCCTTCACTCGAAAAAAGGAGGGGGAAGGGAGCTGTGTAATGGTCGAGCTGATTCAAGCCAACTTGTAGCGGGATTTTACTATTTGATATCTAATTAGAAAACATAATTGCTGAATTGCCAGCTATCACTGCCTGATTGCTGATAAAATCAGACAGGTGTTCAAAATTTTGCATGAACCTCCTCTGCGCTCAGAAAGTCAAAACATTTCCTTTTTCGTAACGCAATCACAACTAAATCGAAATTAACAAAATTTTCGGTAGATAAAAAGAAGAAAAAAAGGGGAGGGGTGTCCGAAAATTTTCTTTACTCCGCAAAGTGTTTGTTTAAACAATTGGTTTAAGCAATTGCTTGAAGAAATTTTTAGTTAACTGAAGGAAAAACGCAAGTTTGGTTATTAGTGCGAAATTTTTCGTACAACGCATTAAAATGTCTTCGTCACAAATAACTTTGTTTTCTTGGAACAAGGTCGTTTTTTTCCCCTTTTCGAAAGTGTCCAATCCTTCATATCGGGCATTGCTGCACACTTGACGGATGATGCGCACTTGTACTTGAGACTTGAGGGCGTTGAGGGTCCGCGCCCGCCGCACCACTTATCACACTGTACTCACACGTCGTCCTGGGCGGCGGCCGCTGCGTCCTGCTCATGCTGAGCCGGGCCCTGCTGAGCCGGACCCAGGGAGCTCATGGCTCGCGGCGCTTCAGCGTCCTGGAGCCTGGCCTGCCTGGCCTCGGGGCGCCGGAGGCCTGGGCCGCCGCCTGCTGGAGGCTGAGGCTGCCGACAGGGACGGCCTGCTCGGCCTGCTAGCCTCGGGCCAGGGCGGCACGGGCCTGCACATCAGCGCGCTGCGGCCAGCGCGCTCCAGTCTGCCTGCTCCAGCGCCGCTCCAGAGCGCTCCTAGAGCTACACTAAGTGTGTGCACATGTGTGCGCCTGGCCGCACATGTCCGTCCGTCCGTCCGCGTCCGTCCGTCCGTCCAGGGCAGGCAGGCAGGCAGGCAGGCAGCCGCTGGGCCGCCCCGAGCTCGCCGTGGTGGTGGGAGGAGGTGTCGGTTCTGTGCTGACTCTGTGCATGACCGGCTCGCAAGGTAAAGGGGATCCTCCAATAAAGTCATCCTGACCCCGCCTGCCCCGCGCGAGCCGGCTCGCGGCTCGGTGGGACACCGCCGCGCTGGGGGGGAGCCCCCCCTCGGCGGCCCGCGCGCACCGCCCTCCCCTCCGTGTGCTTTACAGTGCAGGAAACCACGGTTAAGTCGCGCATTGCCCCCGCCCCGCCCCGCCCCGCCCCGCCGCACCCGCCGCTCCACCGCGAACTCGTCCCCACCCCACCACGCCTCAACCGCCGCGCCGCGCGCCCCGCGCACTGGCTCTGCCTATGGCAGGAAATGGGCACTCTCTAGGTCCCCCCCCCTCTCCGCCCCCCTCCGCCGGGCCGGGTGATGTGCCCCCGCGGGCCCCGCGACCCGATGTCTGATCCAATACCCCATGTTATTGTTTGAGTAAAAAATGTATAGTCAAGGAGCCCCGCTGTGAGCAGGGCGCTCGAGCTTTACCACCCTCCTGTCGGGCGTGCCGGTGACGAGAGCAGATACACTCACTGAGCACACTTCATCGGTATGGTGGAATGAAGGCAGAGATTCTTGTATGGCGTTTTAGCGCCTGATTCATTTTTACTTAAATCAAATAATTTGAGAAATTACAAGACAGGCCTCTCGGCTCACCTCACACATATGAAAAATAACTCGCACTCTCTCATACTTGTAGACCTTTGCAAGTATACAGAAACCATAAGTAGTGGCACAAGGAACCTGCATAAATTATAAAGAAAATGAAAATTTCATAAAATGTGGCATGACATGCAAAACAAGTATTCAAATTTATGATTAAAAAAATTATAATGAAAGTTGAGAAGATTCTATGGACTGCGCGTTGCGTGATTTCCACAACGTTCATAACTATTTAGACACCTAATAATTATATGTGAAAACCCTCCAACCCCAACCTCAAATTAGCTTGCCCTCACCTTTGTGACCATGCACGACTAGTAACGAGAATTAAACAACTACTATCAACATCAGCGTCACCATAGAACAATTAATTAGGTTACCATTTTAGCGACAGTCTTTCATTTATCAAGCTTACTGCAAACTGCCGTATGTTAGTCTCCGCAGCTCCCAGTAAAACACAGAAAAATATAGGAGATAGCTTTGGGATTAATTTATTCTATGCAATGTATTATGACTAGATATCTATTTTGTACGACGTTTTTAAAATTGAAATCATAATGGAAACAGTGCATCATGGCTGTCATTTATACATCCATAACAACCATGTGAAAGCTGAGCCAGAAGCTATAAAAATCGTCTTCTGAGTCGGAGAGACCAATTATGTCAGCCAGCCAACAAACTCTCCAGTAGAACACAAATGTTTCGTAATTAACAGTAACAAAAAATAACGACAAACAATTTTTAAAAAATTCCTTTCCATTTACAAGAAAGTTTACTTCTGATGCGCGGGTGGTACGGACAGCGCTGCGACAACTCAAGCGGAAAGAAACATAGAATATTCGGTCCCCGCAGGGGCTCGAACCCAGCTCTTGACGCAGGCACTGCCTCGCTCCGCACCGCGCGGCAACCTACTCGAGAGGAAAACAACTCTGAATTTTGGTGTACACATTTTATAATTTTTTTCTGAAATTTTTGTGAAATTTTATAGAATTTGTCCTGATTTTTCCTGAATTTTTGTGAAATGTTCTATATTTTTTCTGAACTTTCCTGAATTTTTAAAAATTTTCCTGAATTACGAGGTGTACAAAAATTTCTAAGTTGTTTTCCCCTCGAACCTACTTCAGGTAACGTTATCTCTCACTACACTGCGGCACGGGGCTGGGGCGTGGCGGGGCGAGGCAGGACCGTTCCCCCACCTAACCTCTTGATGCAGCGCGCGGCCCTACCCTGCCCTGCCCTGCTCCAACCCACCCCTAGGCCTGCCGCCGTCTCCGCATCGTGTTGAAGTCGCCGAAAGGGCTATTGAGGGTGTCGCCGCTGATATCCGTGGACGCGTTCCTCCTCTTCTTGTTGTTGGTCTCGTCCTGGTGCGCGGGCGGCTTCTCCCCCTGCACGTGGTAGCCCGGCACGAGGATCTCGGCGATGTTGGAGCGCTTCACCTTGACGGTGCGCACCGGCGGCAGCGTGTCGTTCCCGCGCTTCATAGTGTTGAAGTCGCCGAAGCCCGAGCTGAACATGTCGCTGTGCGGCCCGTCCGAGCTTCGGCCGCCCGCACCGCCGTCCTGCTGCTTGGCCGGGCCGCGCTTCATGGTGCCGAAGTTGCCGAAGTCGTCCGCGAAGGCGTTGTCTTGGAGAGACTCTCCGGGGCTGCGCTTCCGCTTCATGGTGTTGAAGTCGCCGAAGCCGCTTGTGAAGGTGTCGCCGTGGAAGCCCATGGCGCCACCTGGTGCCCTCTTCATGGTGCCGAAGTCCCCGAAACCGCTGGTGAAGGTGTCACCGTGGAAGCCCATGGCGCCTCCTGGTGACCCTCTTCATGGTGCCGAAGTCCCCGAAGCCGTTGGTGAAGGTGTCTCCGTGAAAGCCCATAGCACCGCTCGGACCTCGCTTCATCGTGTTGAAATCTCCGAAACCGTTCGTGAACGTGTCTCCGTGGAACCCCATTGCTCCGCCCGGGGCCCGCTTCATGGTGTTGAAGTCTCCAAAGCCACCGGTGAAGGTGTCTCCATGAAAGCCCATGGCCCCACCCGGGGCCCTCTTCATAGTGTTGAAATCACCGAAGCCGTTAGCGAAGGTATCGCCGTGAAAGCCCATCGCTCCGCCAGGCACCCGCTTCATAGTGTTGAAGTCCCCGAAGCCGCCGTTAAAGGTGTCACCGTGGAAGCCGAGAGAGCCTCCCGGTTTCCTTTTCCTCATGGTTGCAAAGTCACCGAAGCCACCGCTAAACGTGTCGCCCTCCAACCCTGCCCCGGCCCCAGCCGGTGAGCGCTTCATCGTGCTGAAGTCGCCAAAACCGTTTGAGAATGTATCAGAGTGAAGTCCTGAACCACCTCCGCGCTTCCTCATCGTGTTGAAGTTGCCGAAACTGTTGTCAAAGAGGTCGCCGTGGAATCCTTCTGTTCGTCTCTTCATGGAGCTGAAGTCTTGATTCGTTTCATAAGGGTACCTTCTCCGGAAAAGTAGCCTTCTTTTCATCGTGTTCAAGCTGCCGAAGCCACCATCGAAATTTACCTTCTTTCCAGGTTGTCGGTTCGCTAGCTTAAATTCGCCCAAGCCGCTTTCGAAGGTATCCCCGTCTAGTCCCGCTGATTCTGGTACCCGCTTCATAGTATTGAAGTCGCCGAAGCCCCCGCTGAAGGTATCGCCGTGTAGGCCAGCTGCGCCCGCCGGGGCGCGCTTCATGGTGTTGAAGTCCCCGAAACCACCGCTGAAAGTATCGCCATGCAGGCCCGCTGCCCCGGCTGGCCCCCGCTTCATGGTGTTGAAGTCGCCGAAGCCCCCGCTGAAGGTGTCCCCGTGGAGACCCGCCGCCCCGGCCGGAGCGCGCTTCATGGTACCGAAGTCTCCGAAGCCGTTGGAGAAAGTGTCTCCGTGCAGGCCCAGGGCCCCGCTCGCCCTCTTGTCCGTCGAGTTGCCGGCCTTCGAGTCCACACTGCGTTTCCGCCGCGACGACCCAAGGATCGCAGCCAGATCATGTCTAAAACAAAAGAAAAATCGTATGTTTGCTCGCGACTCTCCTTCCCTTTGGCGGACGATTACCGCCGGGCAACGAGCTTACTTGGCGTCGCCCCGCTTCACAGTGGAGAATTCCCCGAAGTCCTGGTTGAAGACGTCGTCGTGGAAGCCCCGGGCAGACAGGCCCTGCGCTTGCCGCTTGTGATGGTGCGGGACCGGGGCGGCCGAGGCGCGCTTCCACATGGAGTAGTACCCCGGCAGGATGTCGAATACGGACTCGTGGAAGCCCCGGGCATCAATTTCTGTTTTATATACAAAACAAGTCGTGCATTACCATAGCAATTGAAATTTCAAATCAAATTTACAGAAAAACTGTAATTTAAATTTCAATGAAACTTTAAGAGTGAGTATACAAGTTTACACACTATAACTGCAGGTAATATTATCAAAATCCTTGGAGCGGGTTTTTCCCTTCCGTAAGGGGCCATATAAAACAATTGACATACGTTTCCGAGCGATTTTAGAAGGCAACTCCGTTGCCTAAAAATGTCTAAATATACTTTCAACATTAAAGTATTCTGAAAAGTGTATGAAGCGTGCTGGCTGTTAAGCACATGGAGGTGTCCTGCGCGCGGCCGCTCGCAACGCCCGGGTCGGCTGGCGCTGGACAATCAATAAATCGGTCGAAATGGACTTTGTTTGCCGCCCATGGAAGGGAGCTTGCCCGGCTGATGAAGTGCTAGAGCAGTCGAGTCGGGGACAGGAGATTTTTCTCACTTTCACGCACCGCAAATTCAAGAGTCAGATGTCTCATCAAAAGTTTTCAGTGACAGTTCAGGAACCTCGCTCTTTGCGAAAAATTATCCAAAATATAAATTAAGGGAGATTTTAAATATGAACCCCCTCTCAAAATGGGCGAGGTTTGCAGTCATCACTCAAACAGCAGAGAGGTTTTTAAAACAATTACTCTAGTTGAGCAAGGAAACGAAACCTCGCTCTCAGGAGAGCGATCCTATCTCTGGTATTTTATATTGTGGCACCTTCCCACTCTGAGCAAAAAATTGTGGTCAAAACCCTAAACCAGAAAAACTGTCATTGTATTCAAAGTAAAAAAGAAGAAAAAAGGAAAAAAAACGATGTTTTATTTACATGCTATTGTAATTCTTATCTTGCATGTTGATGGACATTTATAGCGTCACCTTCTTTTACGGTGCTCTCTCCTTTGCTCTCTTTCTCTCTCTCACTCTTCTCTCTTTCTCTCTCTCTCTCCTATCTGTTTTTTGTGCTCAGAATGACGAGCAAGGCGGAAGGACCACGAATAGGACCCCAGGAGGTGGAAGATTGGCTATGGGGTGGGTAAAGGGAAAGGCGTTAAGAGAGTGTGGGAGGTGGAGGGTGGAGGAGGGGGGATAACAGGAGGTCCACTACGCACGGGGCCACTCGACCGCAGATCAGATGGGATTACTTTTCTGCGCGCTCTCCATTTCAATTCTGTTTTTCTTTCTTTTTTTTCTGTCCCTTACTTTGACACTCATCCTCTCTGTAGTCGTCCGTTCTCATCGGCGAGAGAGCCGATGGGCTATTATCACGCGGTTCACGCATCCCTTCCGGCACATTGGAAATCGAAGCGTCAGCGGATGTCGCTGTGAGTGAATCTTCTCGCACACTTGTAGATGCGCGACGAAGTATTCAAGCTCCTGTAAGTGAGCGATTGCCCGTGTGAACACTCTCAAGCCATTTCCGAAGTGGACGGAAAAAATAAAGGCCGCCCGGCGCCCACCTGCACGTGCAACATTTGCACTACAACCCCTCGAATCCCATTTTTCACCCGAAAGAGGAGAGCACGCTTTTGCATGCTTAATTTGAGTGAGAATTTTTAAACTCACTCTCAATCAGGGCAGGGAGATATTTCGCAACCTCGCTCTATTTGAGTAAGAACTGTTTTTTTAAGGCTCACATTATTTGAGCAAGAACTCTCACTTTATTCGGGTGACGTTAAAATTCTTTCTCAAAGAGAACGAGAAAAAGGATCTAGGGGGGAAACAACTCTGAAATTTTTGTACACCTAATTCAGAAACTCAGGGAAAATTGAGCATTATTCAGAGAAATTTAGAGAAATTAAGAAAAATTCAAAAATACGCGTACCTAAGAAAAATTCAAGAAAAATAAGAAAAAAATAGTACAATTAAAAAAACAATCACGAAAGTTCACAAAAACTTAAAAAAAAAAGTGAACCAAAATTCTACGCTGTTTTCCCCTTGCCACTCACTCACCTGGAAACTGCTCGTGGGGCACGGAGCGCGTGGACCAGGCGGAGCGCGGCCGCGGCCGGGGCCTGGGGTAGGGGTAGGGGTGCACCGCTTGTACCCGCTCGCGCTCCCCGCTTGTGTCCTCCGCCTCCTCCTCCTTCAGCCGCTCCTGCTGCCGCTCCTGCCGCTGCCACATAAAAGAAAACGATCTCAAACTTTTTGTCCCCAACAGAGGGTTTCTCCGTTTAGCTCCCAGTGCGCCGTGGTCGGACTGGACGTGGCGATCTCCAGCCTCATTATGGTCGCGAGACACGCTATGCGGAGTAGCAGGGCGAGAGCAGAGGTATCTGCCAAAGGGGGTGATTAGTCAGACAAAATGTATAGTGATTTTTTTTAAAATTTTGATTTTGTTGATTTTGATTTTAGTTGTTTTTATTGTTTTTCTTTCCTTTTGATTGATCATGGAAAATTTCTGTCATTTTTTGATAAATTTTAATCCTTTTACCCCCATTTCTGATCTTTTCCCAAATTTTATTTCGTTTTTTTTTTTTGTCCAGTTTTTCTCGAGTTTTCGGATTTTTCTGCATTTTTTAAAAATTCCTTGTTTAATTTATTATTATTTTTTTTGGTGGGGGGCGTTGTTCAATGATTTTTTTGAAGTGTTCAGCCCACCCCCCTCGATACCCGCCGAATGACGCTACTGCACCGAACCGCCGGTGCTGAGCTCTCTGGTCGAAGAAGGTTGGAATGCGCCCCGTGCCCGCTGTGCCAGCGGGTACAAGGGTACCAGCGAGTACCAGCCATCAGCCATCAGCCTGCAATATGTATCGGAATGGACCCTGAAGACCCCGCTGGTCTCCGGGCGAGGGCCACTTTTGGGTGGTATTATTCTCAGGGGTGCTCCCGTAGGGAGATACCGCCCCGCCCACCCCATATCCCACGCCAGCGCCCCGAGCAGCGCTCAGAGCACTGCGGTCAAATCTTATTGGAATCGCAAGTAACGCGCTGCGCTGCGGCGCCGCAGTTTCCATGCATGAATTAGCCGTTAAGAATGTGAGAATATCACCCGGGTAAAAAAGAAATCACGACAGCCTTTTGGCATTTTCAGTGCGGCTGCACCAAGACCCGAGCTCGGTTCGGTGTCCCCTGCTCGTTTACTTTATTTTCTCGCTGTTTGTAAGGAATAAGAGCGGAAAAAGTCTGAGCCGCCACGCCGCGCCTGTTGCTGCACGATCGCAGGGCCCCACGCCGGCCTCCTACAAAGAGAGATATCATATTCCATGTCCTCCCCGCCACAAAGCATCGGGCAAGGGGAGGAGGGAGGAGTCCGTGACTCCGTTACACAGGGCAGGACTTTGCCCTGCCCAGGGGAGGGCAAAATCATTGCAGACATTACTCACCTGTAGGTCGCGCAGGTCCTGGAGCACTAGCTCCTCCAGGGCGGGGATCTCGTTGTCCTCCAGGCTGCCCTGGTCTGCCGGGGCCGCACCTGCCGCGCCTGCCGCGCCCAGCACCAGCACCACCAGCAGCACCGCGACCCTCGGCGGCAGCATCTGCAGGGAGAAACGGTCGTAACTCCTCATCCTCTCTCTCTAAATAAATAATTAAAAAAAAACAAAAACAAAAAAAAACACCCCAAAATTTTGAGGACTCGAACATAAAACCCGCATGGCTTGCTCCATGTCACAAATTTAAGTCATTATTTTTGGCCCTATTAGTCAGATCAAATTTCCCAAGAAATACTTTTATAAACTAACTCTTTCTCTCTCCGACCGATCTCTTCTCTTCATCCTTTCTTTCTCACACCCGCGCCTCTCCTCTGCCCCTGCCATCCTTCGCGCAGCTCGGCTACTCCATGTTGCTCCTCGTTCCTTATTGCAAGTGGGAAATCTGTGCTAACTCGAAGCAGTCGTAGGCTCGACCTCAGGAACTGCACGACCCAGACCAGCCCACCCCATCTCACCTAGCAACGGGTAGGGGAGGGGGCATTAAAGGGGGGGGAGGCCCTTTGCAAACGCTACGGAGAGCAATCACGGGGAATACCTGAGTAGTACGTGCGAACAAAGGTGTGACCCGGGGGCGCAGGGAGTGGGCGACTGGAGTGTAGGAGGAAAATCCAACAACAGGCAGCGTTGCCCCCCCCCCTTTCCCCTCCCTTTCCTCACTCCGTTTCGTCGTCCCTCCGGGCAGCTAGGTTTCTCTCATCATGGGGTTATTATATGGAAAGTTAGCTGGGGACCCCTCGCATACCTACGCATAGTCCCCCGTCGATTCTTGTGCACTGTAAATGTACTACGGTGCATGGCCGGCAGGTGGACGACCTACTTTACCTGCCCGAAGAACCAGGGAATTCGAAAGTCACCAATAACCGGCCGCCCTATAGGTTCATCCAAGAGCAGCTACGGGGCAGCATCTCTGCTTCTGACACACAGTGCGAGCGGCGCCCGTAAGAACGTGTGCCAATGAGCACTGCACACCTGGCCAGAGGGGAAGCCGCGCCCCGCCCAGCCGCTTGGCAAGCTGCCGGCGCCCAGCCCAGCCCGGCCCCGGCAGGAGCGCGGCGAGCCTCCCCTCGTTAAAAGTTGGATGTAGGAGAGAGAGATGCATCTCAAAGGGACGCGGCGAGGTAAGGTCCGCGCCCCGCGAGCCGGCAGCGGGCCCGGCCCCAGTGGCCCAGCTGCCCTGAGTCTCAAAGTGGCCGGCTGCATTGCTGCATTGTTAAAGACAACGAGAGGCAGCCAGAGCCGCCCCCTGCTGCTGCCCTCAAGCGCCTCCCTCCGGTAGGCGGCACCGTCATCCACGCCGACAATATCCGTACCGGAACAGATTTCTCCCTCACTTCCGGCACACTCTTTTTCTACGCTACCCACTTTTCCTTTCACTTTCCGACCCCGCACACCTGGTTTGGGATATCCTTCTCGTCGGTGACGAGCATGGGGTTGGCAATGCGTGGCGGGGCGTGGCGGGGCGTGGCGGAGCGTGGCGGGGCGCTGGTGGCGTGTCGTTGCTGCGACTAATCTCTGCACTTCCACCGGATGGCCGTGGAGGCCCTCGGCCCAGACCCGCTGTTCCCCGCAGCGCCCCCGCCGCGCCTGACCGGCAGTAGGCTGTTGATGATGAAGGCCCCCCACCCCGCGCCCCCCGCCACACACCTCTGCCCCCGCCCCACCCTTCCCGTTTTGCTAGTTGCTCTGGGAACAGATCGCGAGGGCTGCTGCTGCTCTACAGATGCCATGAGCTGCCATGGACCGCCGCGGGGTCTGTGGTGGGGGGGAGGGGGGAGGAGAGGGCGTCGGAGACTGGGAGAAGAGGGGAGGTGGGGTCCCCTCCCGCGCGGGTCCTGCTGCTGCTGCTGTTGCTCCGACAATAAATCGGCATAGCCGACCCGCGAGATGCCTGTTTTCTATATGCGGTGTCGGGGCCGCCCGGTGGCGTCCTACCTACGCCCCCTCCTCCCCTACCCTCACCCCCTTCACACCCGCCGCAACAGCGTCTGCTAAGTGTGACGTTGTTCTTGAGCGCGGATAATGTAATGTACCCGGTACGCGGCGCGCTATACGGGTACCCGCTGGGCTTCTGCTCTGAATATTCACACCGGCGAATCTGGGCTAAACTTTACTTCGTGCGCGCGCGCGAGAGAGAGAGAGAGAGAGAGAGAGAGAGAGAGAGAGAGAGAGAGAGAGAGAGAGAGAGAGAGAGAGAGAGAGAGGAGAGAGAGAGGGAGGAGAGAGAGAGAGAGAGGAGAGAGAGAGAGAGGAGAGAGGGAGGGAGGAGAGAGAGAGTGAGAGAGGGAGAGAAGTAAGGGAAGGGGGCGGGTGAATGGAAAATCAGGCTAGTATACTTCAGAGCAGCGCACTCGCGAAGAAAAATAAAACATCACAACACACACAAACACACTCCTACGAACGTGTACACCCTTTCACACCCTCACACACATACACAACACACACACACACACACACACACACGATGACGGCGCGCGTGACAAGGGTGGTGCTTGCGTTAAGGCGTGTGTGATGGCAAGTTGGTGTGCCCCGGGTCCAATTACAGGATGCAGATCAGGGCTGCTCTGTTCGGAGCGGGCGGGGCTGGGCCGGGTCGGCTCAAAGAAGGTGAGAGGCTGGAGGGTGACCCGCTGGCCCCGCCCCGGCGCAGGGGCTGACAGAGTGGGCTCCTCTCGCTACGGGCAGGGGGCAGGTATAGCTTAAGTCCTGGATCCATGACTCTATGTACAGCGAGGGGCCCTCCACAAGAAAGTCAACCCATTTTTCTGATTTTTTAGCAATTTTTCTTGAGTTTGAGAGTTTTTTTTTTCTGAATCTTTTCTTGATTTTTTTTCCTGATTTTTTTCCTGATTTTTTTTAACTGGTGATTTTGTTAGAGGGTGGAGTACACTCAGTTTTTGTTTGATTGAAGGACCCCTTGGTGTAAAGACAGGTCCTTGCGGCTGACCACACATTGGGGGAGGGCGGGAGGTTGAAACTTGTATACGAATATAATATTGATAGTTTATCATGGGGGAAAAAAGATGGTCGCTGCTATAGACAAACGGAAAGAATGTAACATGAGAAAAATACTGCCCGTGGGAGGGAGCCCGCGGAAATAACGAGGAAGAGAGAGGTAAGTGAGCTTGGTGGGACCCGCCCCACCCGGCAGGACCCGCAGGACCCGCAGGACTCGCAGGACCCGCAGGACCTGCAGGACCCACAGGACACGCAGGACCTGCGGGACTCACAGGACCCGCTAGACCCGCAGGACCCACAGGACACGCAGGACACGCAGGACCCACAGAACACGCAGGACACGCAGGACCTGCGGGACTCGTAGGACCCGCAGGACCCGCAGGACCCGCAGGACCCCAGGACGGGTCACCTCTAGTACCTCTACTGGAAACACCTCTAATTTTGATTAGAGGTAAATTTACCTCTACGGAAATATACCTCTAATAATAATGCTGCGAAAATACCTCTACAAGATTTACCTCTACGGTTAGGAGTAAAACACAGAGTTGGGAATTTACCTCTAAAAAGTTTTAGGAGTAAAACCTCTCCTTCTGTGTTTTACATGTAAACCTTGACGGCTACGTCAGTAACCTATCTACACCTTAGATGAAAATTGCGCAGTTCGGGAAAGGCGTGCAACGGTCACCCGGCGAGAGCCGCAGTTGTCGAAAAAGGAATACGTATCATGGTCGGAGCACACCTCAAATTAATTTTTATTTTTTATTTTTTAAATAGCTATTGTTAAATAGCTATTGAAAAAAAAATTGAAAAATGGGTAGGCCCCTACCTAACTCGCAACCTGCGAGCCCCGCCTGCTTAACTTCGGAGTTCTGATGGGATCCGGTGTGTTCCAGGCGACCGCCACCCCGCGGGCACGAGAAGTCCTCTCCTCTTCGGGGAGAGTCCCCGCTTAAGGCTGGCGGCCTGTCAGGCCCGCCGTACTACCCTATTTAAACAGCGCCTTGAAGCCGTAGGTAGCATTTCAGACCAACGACTGGGCACCACCGGACCGCATGACCGGTCAGTGGGAGGTAGAGGCAAGGAAGGACGATAGAGGGGGAGAAAAGCAGAAAGAGAAGTTTTTGCGGAAGAGTAAGCGTACGGTTGGTTAGACCTGTACTGACCCGCTCCCGCACAGGTCATGGAAAAGCTGTTTACTAAGGAGCCAGATTCATAGGCCTTACTTCCCCACGAGGGACCACCCCCCGTGGCATGGGACGGAACTTCCTGACAACTCGCTTTCGCTGCCAGTGAAGAACCTACCTGGGAATTGAACCCAGGCCCCAAGTGCCGAGTCTCATGACACCCCGCGGCTTTCGTGGTACTAAGACCACTAGACCGTCGGCGATTCCACGAGGGAGCTCCGTTGAAATTGGGGGTTTGAATTCCACGCCAAGCTGCTGTCCTCGGAAAAATTTATATTTTATAGCAAGATTTGAACCCGGGTTCTGCGGCCCCCGGCACATCACTATGCCGGCACGGCTACGACGCCATGGTACGAGTCGGCTTTCCACTAGGGGTGACGCTGCGAAGAGCCGTAGTCGCCGACGAACCTGTACCGGTGGCGTGATCTGTACGCCTGCTCTCCTTGCTGGGACAGCCCAGCCGCGTGGCGACTCTGGTATCCGCATCGGCACCGTTAGAAGTACGGGGTGGGCACAGGTTCGAATATCGATCACAATATTTTTTTTTCGAAGTATCTTTGTCTCTTTACGTTGCCCGAGGCACAAGGACAGTGGATAAAAAGGATTAAGTAGGTAAAAAATAAATCAAAACAAATCCGCACTCGACATTGAGGACGTCGCTAGTGAAAGCACAAGTTGGACAGAAATTCAAGTTACAGTTATTTTTGTAGAGGTGTATTCGTTAGATGCATCCACTGAGTTTTCTTAGAAGCAAAACTCTCGTTTGTCTTAGAAGCATTTTCACTTCTTCCTGTATGCGAGTAATTTGCCTCTAAAAACTAGAAACATTTCTCTTAGATGGAAATTTTGCTCTATTCTGTAATATTGAAAATAGTTACATGGAAATAAGCGATGTGAATTCTTTTAGAATCATTTTCTTTACTTTTTAGAGGTAAATTCCCAACTCTGTGTTTTACTCCTAACCGTAGAGGTAAATCTCGTAGAGGTATTTTCGCAGCAATTATTTGAGGTATATTGCTGTAGAGGTGAATTTACCTCTAATCTAGTGGTGTGCGAATAGTTCGAAACCGAATCGAATCGAATCGAATCAAGGTAGATTCGATTCGATTCGAATCCGAATTAAATTTCTAAAATCTCGAATTCGAATTAATACCGCTACAATACAGCATTTTTCGGGAAAATACGTCACTTTTTCACTAATTTAATCAGAATTTGATTCGAATCCGAATCGAATCGAATCAGCACAAATTCGATTCGATTCGGGGAATAAAATTAAAAATTCGATTCGATTCGGCCTGAAAAAAGGTGATTCGCACACCTCTACTCTAATCAAAATTAGAGGTGTTTCCAGTAGAGGGATCGGGCCATTCCCCCAAGGCCCAAAGGACTCGCAGGACCGGCTGGATCCGCATGACCGCGGCAGGACCCGCATGACCCGCACCAGGGCCCACAGGACCCGCAGGACCCGCAGGACCCGCAGGATCCGCAGGACCCGCAGGACCCGCAGAACCCGCAGGACCCGCAGGACCCGCGGAACTCGCAGGACCCGCAGGGCACTCAGGGCGCGCGCCAGGCGAGGCGTGAAGGTGGTGACGGAGAGGCACGCTAGTCACGCCGCCCGTCCTCCGCGCCGCCCCGCGGAACGCCCCACCACCACCACCCCGCCCTCCGCCCCGCCCCGCCCCACCCCACCCCGCCGCCCCACGCCCACGCAGACAAGGTGGATCACAACTCGGGCGGCAGGGCAGGGCAGGGCAGGGCAGGGCAGGGCCAGACCACGCCGCGGCCGTCTCTCTCGCCAACGAAACAGAAATATCTCACCGCCGCGCCGACGGCGCAAAGCGGAGAGAAGAGTTAATGACTCTCTGTTTGTTTTTCTGACTGTCTGTCTTACTACCGGCTCTGCTACAAACAAAGCCGCAGCAAGTGTCGCCTCGCGCGGTTTACTTCCTTTTGGGTCAAGTTTATTTACCCTGAAAAATGTGAAAAGGAACGATATTGCGATTAGTGGTTAATGGTAGTGATGCGAACAGGTTATGAGAGAGTCGATACAGTTGGGGAAGAGGCTTCAATTTACGTCCGTCCAAAGTAATGACCTCCGCAATACGGGACGCCTCGTGCCCCCCTAACCCCCTTCCCTTCCCCCGACCACAAACGGCACAGCGCACGCGGCGAGAGCGGCCAGCAGCGAAACAGCAGCAGGGGAGACATCGCGGCAGAGCAGAGCCGTTTGGCCAACAGAAGTGGGGTCCGCATAGAAAATCCCACTGCAAATCGGAGTAGAAGCATGGGATTTGGAGCACTTGTTGATAGGTACCTAAGGGTCGATTTAAGAACGGGAGGCCATCGATTTGTCCCTTAGAATTCAAAATGGCGGCCATTTTCCAAGATGGCGGCATAATGGCCACTTAGGCCCCTTTTAGCGACCCTGCATGTGCCCTTTGGTCGATCTACGTGACCCTGAGGTCGTTTCCGACTAAAAGACACCCGTAGAAGTGTGATATGTATGTATGTATGTATGTCTGTATGTATGTATGTATGTATTTTGTATGTATGTACTTAAATTCTGACAAAGAAAATTCTTGTCGTATTACAAAGAATTCTGGGCAACCGTAATACAAAGAAAAATTTGTGTAATACAAGGAAATTTCCTGTATCTTAAGGTTGCACAGAAAGAACTGTTTGGATTATACGAAAACAAAACAATATCTCTAGAACATTTAGAGTGTGTGCCTGCAGCAGGCCATGTTAAGTTTTGTCCAATGGCGAGGCGCGATGCAGACCATTAGAGTCCTTTTTTGTAACACTGCCCGAAGGGAGATCACTCATGCAAAATGCGTATACAATAATTTTTTATTCGTTTTTTAATTTTTTGAGGAAAATTTATGTCTTTTTTTCGATAAATTTTGATCTTTTCTACCTATATCTGACCTTTTCAATTTTTTCGGTGTTTTACCTTTCTGCTTCTTGATTTTATTTTTATGACGTTTTGTTATTTTTTAAAAAAATAATTCTTTTGGGCTGCACAGTGAGTTTTTGAAGTGACTCCCCCCCTCGACATACTTCACGATCCCTCTTCCCCATCTGTCACAGGTCGCAAGACGCACCCGGCCTCGTAGGCAACCCAAACGACACGCCAACCGCACCGGTGTACGAGCTGCAGGCGATGCGCTGCGAGCCGCGCGACAGCCACAGGGATGGGGGATTGGGATAGTGAGAGAGAGACGGCGCGGGGAGGAATGAGGGGGAGGAAGAGAGACAGGCGGGCAGTTCTGGCAAATAGAAGGAGAAGGGAGAGAGGGCTGTGGAACGTAAGCCGACGACTGGCAGCTCTCACAAAATGAGTCATTGCGCCCCGCTGCACTTCTGTGTTAAGGAATAATAATTACTGCAAGTCAGTTTTGTTCAAGAGACACCCAGGTCTGAGAAACCCGGGCTGCAGACTGCAGTCTCTCTCTCTCTCTCTCTCTCTCTCTCTCTCTCTCTCTCTCTCTCTCTCTCTCTCTCTCTCTCTCTCTCTCTCTCTCTCTCTCTCTCTCTCCCCCCCCCCTCCCATGACGTTGTGCAGTGTCGCGGCTCCCAGTCCTCCCAGTGACGATATTTTTTTCTGTTGGGGCTCAGCATTATCATTAGTCAAGCTGGTGTGGTAAGCGCCGAACCCAACGCACTCTTTCACCTCTTCTGCCCGTAAAAGGCTTCAGGTCCTGAAAGAAATACCAACAAAAATTACCATAACGTAATCAACTATACTTTAAAATGAAAAGGCCATGGGTATTAACGAGACATAAAGGCAGACGCAGCCCGCTTACACCACTGTGTTTCGGCTACTTTTCTGGTGACGCACGAAAGGGAGAACAATTTATTACTCCTTAATTATAAATAGGTTGTTCCCGACAGTACGCAGCAGTGCGCATTCCGCGACACAGTTTATCTTGCACGGAGCTTTATTTGACGCACCTCGCCGCCGCAGGCCTTGAACCAACGCATATATTTCTCTCTCTCTCTCTCTCTCTCTCTCTCTCTCTCTCTCTCTCTCTCTCTCTCTCTCTCTCTCTCTCTCTCTCAAACTTTCGACGTAATATTCTCCTCAATATTTTTGTTGTTATGTTTACAGATCATTTTCTTACATGATACCTACATCTACCCCTCATTAATATGTGTTGGGGGTTAAAAAAATGATGTAACTATGTCAAATCTTTACTACTGTGTTGTTTCATTGTTTAACTGTTTTGTTTTTATTCTCACTTCTCTCTTTGAATGTTTATTTGCCGCTCTATCTCTGGGAGCAGATATGGTTTTAGTGAGGTTGTTTGGCCTCTTCGTTTCGGTCCTAATTAATTTCAATTTCAAGACCTCGATCTCTTTCTCTCTCAGGCTTCCTTGCTCCGCCGAATTCCGCATTTCACTCCCTCTCGGCCGGCGCATGAAACAAACCATAAGCCCAATCCCCAATCCCTCAGCGTCGTCTCCGGTTTTTCAAAACGCAGCAGCCTCTCCGGTCGGCCAGTTCCTCGCCGCAGACCCCATCGTGACCCAATCCAGCCCGCCCCGCCCCGCTCGTTTAATCATTCACGCTGCGGTGCCTCACTCACCGAGGCGGCCAAGTTTTGTAGCTTTGGTGCTCTGGTCAGCCCCTACCCCTGGTACCCGAGCCTAGTCGGTCATCGGAGCTCAGCCGGGGTCCGGGCCGGGATGGCAGACTCGCTGCGCAGGGCATACAACTCTGAATTTTGTTGTACAAATTTTGTGAATTTTAAAGAATTTTTCTAAATTTTCAGTGATTAACCACAATTATTTGTGAATTTTTCTCAATTTTTCGCAATGTTCCGCAATTTTTCAGAATTTGTCTGAATTACGAGGTGTGCAAAATTTTCAGCGTTGTGTCCCCCTCGGTACGCGCTCACCGAGAGCGTTCGGACCAGTCTTTTCCCTCCCCCTTCCCTCCCTCCCTCAGCCCCGCACTTCCCTCCAGGTCGTCATCGCAGCCGCCCTCCTTCTGGTCACCGGTGGAGCCTCCCTTTTGCACTGCGCTGTGCGGTCAGCAGCGCAGTAAATGGGTGCGACTAGCTCGGCGCCCAGAATAGGGGCCAGAGGGTGTCCCCGTGTCCCCGTCCCATTCTGCTGCAAGGGCAAGGACAAAGAGCGCACACACCCCGCGGGCTGGGCTCGGGCGGGGCGTTGTAGCGTGCCGCGTCACGGCTCAGTGCTGCTGCTACCCTGACGGGGCCCCGGGCCTCGGAGGCTGACGAAGAGAGAGAGAGATGGAGCGAATTACACTGTACCATGTTATCGATATCAGTCAACGTCAGCTCGTCCACACCAGCTTGGAGGAGGGCTTAGGGAGACGACGGAAAAGGGGGATATAGGAGGAAGGGGAGGGCCCACTCGTTTACTGGGAATAGGTACCCTTTAAATGTATCCACCAAAATTCGAAGAGTTTAATGAATCCCATTGGGCTGAGTTTCTCCGAAAGTACTTTTCAAAGTTTCTTAACTTCAATCGAAGTTTATTTTTAAGTTAAACCTGTCTCCGCTGAAAGATGGGACCATAAGACTTGCGACACAAAATTGTCCGCCCACCTCTCAGAAGGTGAGTGTATCACATTTTGATTTATACGTCACGCCACACTTCAAGAATGAGTCGTGGGTAGCTGATGGTTGTTCCGCCGCGGTGCCTCGTAACTCTTGCACCGCCATACTGGATGTCTAGGCCCCCCTCCCCTCCCTCAATTCCAGCGTGACGTGACAAACGCCAGGCGGAGCGATAAATGTTGATGCCTTGTCCGTAAATTGGTGTCGATTGTTCCAGGTGGAGGACCTTGCAAACCAGTGGGAAAGGGTGCGAGAGAGAGAGAGAGAGAGAGAGAGGGGGGGGGGAGGGGTATCCCTCGGACAAGGGTGGGTAGAGGCCGGGGCGAGGCGAGGGACAGAAGAAGACTCATTAAGCAATCACAACACGGAATCTAATTACCAGCAGGGCACAGGGGCTCTTCCAGCTTTACTCGATCCAGCCAAGGAGTAGGCAAGCAGACTGAGTGCAGATGGAATCCGGGACGTGCCCCGCCCCACCCCACCCCACCGCACCGCACCCCGCCCGCTCCGGACCTCCCCGCGATACCAACGCGCTGCCCTGCCCGCGCGCGGCAAAGCTGTTCCGCAAGTGGTTGAGTCGAAAGACAGGCAGGGGCAGGGCGGTGAGAGAGGTGGGGGGGGGGGGGGAACTGACCAGAAGTGTCCCACGGTCAGATCAGAAGACTTTAGTCCTTAGGCCGAGTTAGGCTGTGCAAGGCCAACGCCTGGACCCAGTGACCCTCAGTCCTATCCCTTCACATCCGCGGACACTGTTCTTCCTCCCCCCGTCACTCCATCTTGTATAGCCAGTCACCGACTTTACTTTGTGACGCACGAAGGGCGAATTTCCAAGTCCATCTTAAGTACGTCCTTGTAGTTAGATTCCACTATAAGAAGTGTACCTCTCCCTCCCTCTCGGTTTTTCCTCTTGTCCTCTCTGTCGTATTCGTGGCCCCTTACCAGCCGCCTACGCCCCCACCGCGCCGCGCCGGCCAGGAAATTAACATTCTAATGAATTCATCACTAGCCAGTCTGTTGGACCGCAGAAGCCCCCGGCCCACCGAGGCTCACCCCGCCCCCTGCCGGCCCGGCCCGGCCCGGCAGACCCTTCTCTGATTCTTCCCCTTTGCCGGACAAGGCACTCGGCCTCGCCGTTCCCACACAGCCGACCCGCCCCGCGCCGCCCCGCGCCGCCCCGCGCCGCCCCGCGCCGCCCCGCGCCGCCCCGCCCCGCCCCGCCCCACCCCGTACTGGCGAGCAGGCATCTGCGCCCGCTCCCAGCAGTCGATACTAGCTCTTTAGGTTTTCTTTCGCCTAGCTTCGCAAAGTAAAAAGAATACACAGAGCTTTTCTAGGCCTACGCTTTTCATACTGAGAATAATAAGGGGCAGCTGCTTACGCCCTTCAAATTTCATAGAGGTTTAAAATGGCGTAGGAAACGAGAAAGATAAATAGTCTTGCATTAACTTACCTTCTCTCACACACACATACACCTTCTCTCTTTCTTTCTCTTTCAGACACAGACGAGCCCAAACACACCACTTCACGACGTGGGCTGAGTTGGCTAACCTCTTCAAAATGCCGCAACTCGCAATGCCGCGACTGCAGAGGGCATTCCTCATCCCGACGCGAAGGCGGCTGGCGCTGGCGGTAGCGGCAGCGGCAAGCCCTTTGCGATTACGCAAGGCACGCAAGGCTGCTCCCCTAATGTCATCTCCCTCTATCCTCTCTCCTTTACCCCCAGACCCACCCCGTTTCTTCTAGGTATTCCTCCCCCACCTCATCACACTGTCTGTCTCTGTCTCTCTCTCTCTCTCTCTCTCTCTCTCTCTCTCTCTCTCTCTCTCTCTCTCTCTCTCTCTCTCTCTCTCTCTCTCTCCCTTCCTCTCCCTCTCCCGCTGCGGCAGTCATGATGGACATCCTCAGGTCTTGTACAACAGGGTCGGATAAAAAGAATTGCTCCGTTGTCATGGCTGCAACGCTTGTCATGGCGGCGGTGGTAAGGCGGTGATGAGATGGGATTACATACAGGATAACCCTCCGAGTTTGGGACGACAGAGCCCAGAGGGCTCGCAGAGCCAGAGCCCCCCATCCGTCAGGTGTCCTCCGCTCCGCTTCTCCGACAAAGCTTCTGCTCGTCATCCCGCCTTCGACACTTTTTCTCTTCATGCTGGAAGAATCATAACACCGCAAACAACTCCAGTTTCAGATGACTTTTCCGCGTGCTGCTTATATAATATCTGCAGACTAGTTTCTCTTTTCTTTGGCCGGGTGTCGCTACTACTGCTATAACAGTCAGGGACAGCAGAACCCTTGACGGTACCACTCTGCAGCTGCCGCCGTCCCCTCGTCTACTGTTTCAGCGGAGATGACCAAACACTTTGCTGGGCGAACCTCTCCACGTGACCGCCGCGTGGACATTACCCGCTGCGCGGAGGTAATGGGATATAAGAGCGGGGGCGAGATGGGAGAGGAATGAGAGAGGGAGGGGAGAGAGGGAGAGGGAGAGAGAGAGAGAGAGAGAGAGAGAGAGAGAGAGAGAGAGAGAGAGAGAGAGAGAGAGAGAGAGAGAGAGACGATATGGTGCCGCCTGGTGAGGCAACAGTTTTAGTCGATGCTTATTGGCCCGCATGCCAGTCACGCGCTGTGCAATAGTCTCTTCTCGGCCCCGTGCCTCAATGTTAGCTCTGACTGAGGGCTTCAGCTGAATTTTGGTGCTCCCATTTTTTGACTTTTTGTGAATTTTTAATGATTTATTTTGGTGAAAATTTGTAATTTTCAGTTGAGTTTTTCCCCAAATCTCAGTGAATTTTCATAATTTTTTCAGAGTTTTTCTTATTTCTTAAATAGAACTTTCATAATTTTCCCTTTTCATTTTCAATTTTTTTTTAATTTTTCTGATTTTTTTCTGAATTACGAGCAATTACGAGGTGTACAAAAATTTCCCCCTCGGCCTCACCCCCACAAGGCCTGATCCCGGCCCGCACTGTAAAAATTTGTTGTAAAATAACGACAAAAAAAATTACAGGTTTCGCTGTTAAATCGGTGAACAGATTTTTCCTGTAGTTTGATGAAACATTTTGTGAATTAACAAGAAAAATCGCGAAACAACAGATAAAATTTGGAAACTTACGGAATTCTTTTGTAAAGTTACGGAATATTTTTGTAAAGTTACAGAGTTTTTTTGTAAATGAACACGAATAAAAAGTAAACTCACAGTCAGTTCGTTTAACAAAATTCACAGATATTACCTGTTAATTTACGACATGTTTTTTTTTACAGTGCGCGTGCTGCCCCCGTCAGAACGCCACAGGACAGAGCGGACGCCGAGAAAGTGCCAATAAGGGATAAGCTGCTGAACCAGCAGGCTCCATGTCAAAATACTTGTTACACATTCTTCCTGCACTTCCTCTGCGCGAGGGGAAATTAACTGTAGTTGTTGTATTCCACGGGGCTGGGCGGGGCGAGGCGGAACGGGGCAGGGTGAGGCAGGGTGAGGCAGGGCGTGGCGGGGCCTGGCGTGGCGGGGCGGGGTGGGGTGGGGCGGGGCGTGGTGGGGCGGGGCCGCAGGACGATATTGAATCACACTGGCCGGGACGTCACGTAACGTCAGCAGTAAATGAAACGAGATGACGAGGAGAGACTCCTCAAAGCTCCGGACGCGGACGCCCTCCTGAGCAGGAAATTGCTGGAGAGATAAGCACGCGATATTTTTTTTTCCGTTTCACTTTGCCATCTCATTTTATCTCGCGTTGACGGCTCACCGTCCCTCTCATCTCCGCTGAGCTACTGGTCGCGTTACGCGGCTTTGTCAGTGACTAAACGGGACAGCGGTGCACGCGGCGGCCATATGCCTTCAGAAGGTCGTCGAGTGCGTAAGTGTTGACGAGGAGTGCCTGCGCGGTAAATGGGGCCATTGTCGCACCGATATGATACTGGGACCTGGGACCCTCTACCTGTGGTTTCATGTTCGCTTTGCGAAGGCTTCGGCTGCCTCTTCAGCTTTTAAAATTTGGAGACCGTTGCGAAGGATTTTGTACGCAGTATGAAGAAATTCGTTCGCAATTACAAAGCCAGCCGCAATCGCTTTTGTTTTTTGGGAGAAACAGCGCCCTTTCCACGAGCATCAGAGTAGAGACCCGCTCAAAGAGGCGTTTAGCGCGATACAGTACAACCGTCCCAGTCTCTTGGCACAATGCGCTTTCGAGCCCGTTTACTATGCAGGCAGTTGGCTGGCTTCGTGGGGGAGTCGAGTGGATTACCGACAAGAGCGATGAAGGGTTGCATGTGGCGAGGGGTGGCGTGGCTAGGCGTGGCGTGGCGTGGAGGGGGTGGAGTGGCGTGGCGTGGCGCCCTGCGGAAGCACCTGTTGTCACCGCGATGTCGAGCGAGAGGCGGCGGGTGACAGACATCCTCTGCGGGTGGGAGCGCTTGACACAGCCCCGCCCAAGGCCCCGCCCCCGCGAGAGTGAAACAACTCTGAATTTTGGTGTACACATTTTGTGAAGTTTTACGTATTTGAATTCCAAGTAGACAGGTAATGCTTTTAATTTTACGATTTGTAACTGTCATTTTACAAATCCACTTCGTGAAAAATTTTACCGTAAATCTACGACTATTTTTCACAGTGAACGAGCTTTCTTTTAAGTTTGAATTTGCTAATATTGGTCGTAGAGGAAAAGTCAAAGCTCCTCTTTGTTGCTTTAACTTTTAGAAAATCTTAGCATTAATTCACTTTCTCTCTACAACTAACATTAATATTTGCAAATTTGTTGTTGCAGGTTTATGCCTGTCAAAAAATTTCTGCCGGCGTGCGTGCGGGACAACGGGCAACCTGTGTGCATGAGAGATATGATAACTCCTGGGCCCATATCTCTCGTTCACTATAGGAACTCTAAGTGTCCGAATATAATGTCGCCCATCTGCTGCAGGTGAGTGAATTTTTCACTCACCTCTAGGTAGAGGGAGCATTGCATATAAGGAAGTTAAATGCCCACGCACACTCGCATACTAGTATGTATGAATAAAACCCGATAAAACCTCAGTTTTCAAGTAAGTGTACAAATATAGGCATTCGCTTTAAAAAATAATAATAATAAAAAAATCACTACCTTACAAAGTGAGAAACATTTATGTCCATTTAGAATCCAAACGCTCTGGTAGTCAAAGGTCGAGTAGGCATCCAACGTCACGCCGCACAGTCGCCGTGCGTGCGGCTGAGTGGGACCGCCCGGCTGGGTAGACCCGCCCGCTGCACGCGAGTGTCCTCGTGCGGCCTAACCCGCAGGCGCTCCCCGCCGACCCAAACCAGTAGAGCGGTAGGTGGGTCGTTCTACTCGAGGGAGGAATCACTCAAACACCATGTGTACAATGATTATGTTGACTTTTGATTTTACATCATTTTTGTGGTTCTGATTTTTCTTTTGATTTTTCAAGGAAAATGTAACTTTTTGATAAATTTTGATCTTCTCTCCCCCTATTTCTGACTTGTTTCAATGTTCTTTCAGTTTTTTTTTTTCATCTCTCGATTTTTTGAATCTTTATGTGTCTATCGTCTTGATTTTTTGTTTTGATTTTTTTCGTTATTTTTATATATATAATTTTTTTTAATGAATTTTTTTTGGTTGCGCCGTACAACGATTTTTTCGAAGTGAGCCCCCCCCCCCCCCCAATCCCTCTCGGTTCTACTCACAGAAACGAACCCTAAGAGTATTTCTTTCTCCTGCCTCCTCCTGACCGCCTGATATGGTGTCCACCGTGTCCGGACACACACCGCGCCGCTAGCAGCGTGGCGCGGCGCTCTCTTTATGTAGGCATGGACCGCACAAAGCGAATCCCCTTTATCAGCAAATAACGCGAAATAATAACGTTCCACGCCACACGAAAAAAAAAAGGGAGGGGGAGAAACGAACTCCTTTTTTGCCTATACACCTGAAATGGAAATTTTTGCGTGAATCGCTTAGAGAGCGGTTGCTTATAGCGCAGTATAGTCGAGGGTAGCAGGATCGCAGGGAGGGGGGGGGGTGTACACTCCATATTCGATTGTTTCTTTATCGATGTACCACGCAGCGTGAGCGGCTGGCTGGGCGGCCGGGCTGGCGGGGCAGGCCGGGCAGGCTCGCGCACACAAACATATACACGCCGCGCGAGGTGATTGATCTGGAGAAGGCGCTGCTGTCAGCGCGTAATGTATTAAATCTGTCGAATGGGGCTATGGTTGGGTGAGCGAGGGGCGCAGCCATGGCCCAGCCCAGCCGGAGGGGCAGGCTGAGGCGTAAAGTCTCCGAGAGAGCGGAGAGGCGGGGTGAGCGTGGTCGCCGGACTGCTGCGAACCGCGACGCCACGCCACGCCACGCCACTCACCGTCGAGTGAAATGTGCAACCGTAAATACAAACCCTCACAACACATGCAGCAGGGGAAAGGATAGGGAGATGAAGAAGATGAATAAGAAAACGCGTATTTACGTCCTGCTGGCCGGGCCCACGGTAAAACTCTCTCTCCTCTCTCTCTCTCTCTCTCTCTCTCTCTCTCTCTCTCTCTCTCTCTCTCTCTCTCTCTCCTCTCTCTCTCCTCTCTCTCTCTCTCTCTCTCTCTCTCTCTCTCTCTCCCTCCTCCCTCCCTCCTCCCTCCTCCTCCCTCTCCTCTCTCTCTCTCTCTCTCTCTCTCTCTCTCTCTCTCTCTCTCTATATTTCTCTCTCTCTCTGCACTCTCTGTATCTATATTTCTCTCTCTCTCTCTTTCTCCTACGTTTCTCTTGTCCCTCTCGTTACTGTAGCAGACGCCTCGCTGGCTCTTCAGCCGGCAACGACGCGACGGCCCCTCCTGCCGTGCAGTGAATGAAGTAGTGCGACTTTGTAAAGCCGAGAGAGAGAGAGAGAGAGAGAGAGAGAGAGAGAGGAGAGAGAGAGAGAGAGAGAGAGAGAGAGCGGGAAGGGGGGTAGAGTAGAGGGAGAAAGAGAGAGTGCCGTACATGGTTGTCCCTGTCGCACTGTCGCCATGTCCCGAGCGAGGCGAGCTTCTCGCTGGCAGCCTTACTTTCTGACTCGCATCGCGGCTCTTTGCGGACACACACGTCTATACGCTCGCGTGCGGAACGTGGCGGGGAGGGGCGGGGAGGGGCGGGGAGGGGCGGGGTGGGGCGGGGTGGGGCGGGGTGGGGCGGGGTGGGGCGGGGTGGAGCAAGGCGGGGCCCACCTGTGCTCTGCACGCCGCGAACTCCGGTCGGCCCAACTCCTTCGCTCCTCTGTATACCTGATTTTTGTCCAGCTTTGCCAGACTTTTCCTTTGGGCGTGGATGGTGGGTAGGATGTGCATGGGGAGCGGGGCAAGGCCGGATGAGGAGGGAGCATAGGGGCACTTCTCTGCTCTTTGCGTGAGTAGATATTTGCGAGAATCGAAGAAAAGGACGCAAAATCATACTGGCAATGTACTAGTCACATTACTTGCCCCTAATGAGCGGAGCATTTTTTCATCGCTCATAGTAAAAGTGACTTTCGTTAAAACGACTCAAATCGAGTCTTTTCTGGAATTTTTAAATCGCTCCAGAAGAGTGACGTTTGATGATTTGACTCAAAAAGAGTCCACTGAAAATCTACGAGTCATAATTTCTCGCCCCATACGAGTGAGAATTTGAGGGCAATTTTATTACTCTCTGGAGAGTGAGAATTTTTTTCCTCGCCCTTTATGAGAAAGAATTTTGAGACCTCGCCCAAATACAGTGAGAATTCGTGCTCAAATTAAGTGAGGTTGAAAAATCCTTACTCAAATAGAGCGAGGCTCAAAAATATCTCGCTCGAAAAGAGTGAGGTTAAAAATTCTAACTCTAATTTAGTATGGAAAAGTGTCCTCTCCCATTTTGAGTGAGAAATTGGATTCCAGGGTTTGCAGTGTCATGAAAGTCCATGTCGCTCTCCCAGGAGCATGAAAATTTGGTACAGAAAAGTCGTTCTCCCAGGATCGACAAAGGCGACTCCTCCATTTTCAGTGCCATGTGACAGATCATTGTAAAATGTTCGGCTGAGTCAAAGCACTGTAGGTGAACCCGTGCGCATGTGCCCCGGCTCCAGGCCTGGACCGCAGGGCGCGGGGGGCCGGGGCTTAACGGAGGCAGGCGGGTCTGCAAGGAGGATATGGTTCGTCACACCTCGGCCGAGCCGAGCAAAGCGGCCTGACACCTCTATTCATGTCCAGTCATAAGGCCCCACCCCTCCCCACCCCGCCTCATCCACCGGGCCCCACCCGGCGGGATCATGCACAGAATACCCCGGGGAGCTTTCGCCCCGCCTCCCCCCGCCTCGCCCCGCCCCGCCCCGCCCCGCCCCGGACCACGCGCTGCAGGGACCGACCGGCCCAGCCCGGCGGCCCCGGAGCACACAGTACTTTGTTGGGACGGTTACCTCGCCCATAGCGCGACTGCGGGCGGGAGGCCGCCGGCCGCCTCGCCTCGTGCAGAAACCACATCATGCTCCCTATATTGCAATCTCCTCGGCGTATGCGGTCATCAGAGTCGGTGGCGGTTCGATCCCAACCCAAAGTGCGGCGCTCACAAACGCCCCGGAAACGGCGGGATGACCGAAGTATTATTGACTTAACGACATCCGGCGCGCTATTATGAAATGTCATGAAACAGAAGGACAGTCGTGAGAGACAGAAGGAGAGAAAGGAAGTGAGAGGAAGAGAGCGGATAATGAGGAGGGAGAGAGAGAGAGAGAGAGAGAGAGATAAAGAGGAGGGGGTGATATAGATGGCAGAATTGTCCACGAGTTTGCTCCTTTTGAAGTTGTCGGTCGGTCAGCCTCGCGGCCACGCGCAGGGCTTGGCCAGGGGCTTGGCTTGGCGGGGAGCAGGAGCAGGAGCAGGAGCAGGCACACGCGCTGGCTGTGTCAGGGGGTCGAACTCTGATCCCCTCGAGCGGAGCGGACTGCGGCCGATTAGCCTCGCCGTTCTATATAAGCCCCCGCGGACCGAACCACGGGGCTGCTACCCGCATGTGGCCGCGGCACAGGGCGGGGGGACATTAGCACACCGGATATCCGTATTTCCGGCGCTGTCCGGACCTGGTCCGCCCTGGACCGGAGTGCACTGCCGAGAGCAAACACTATACAGATCAAATACAGATACAGGGTACGGCTGATGAAAAGCTGGCGGCTTTGGTGACGGGGCGGGGCGGGGCGGGGCGGGGACCTAGCGGGCCTGGCGGGGCGGGCCGGACCGGATAGGGTCGGTTTTATAGCTCATAATCACGGCCGCCACTCAAAAAGTAGCTGTTCCCGGATCAATAACACGCGAGAAATAAAGCTGAGCAGGACAGCGCCCCGCCCCCACCACGCCCGCGGGCTTTTAGGCGCTACAGGACTTGGGTTGCGGGGCGATGGGCCGCTGTGACGCACGCGCTCGGGAAAAAATTCAGTAAAATGCAGGAAAAATCACAAAAAAATAGGTAAAATTCAAGTGAAAATTCACAAAACTTTACAAGAATAATGCGCGAAAATTCACAAAGATTAACAAAATGTGTGCACCGAAATTCAGGGTTGTTTCCCCCTCGGGTAGGGTGCGGGTCGGCGCGATGTGGACTCGGTGACTCGGCGCCTCGCCTGCCGCGATTGTGGCCCGCGCCGCCGGGAGTCACGCGTGGACGCGGAGCGCGGTAATCGATCAATCAATCTGCATCGATCTTCGGCCCATTGTGTTGTGTGCCCCCAAGGTGAGCGGCGGGGGCCCTTCGCTTTGAGAACGATTCCCAGCGCGTCACGGCAAACAAACGCGACGCACAGGTGTCTCTAACTGTCCGGCTGCCCTCCCTCCCCATACGGTCGCTTCCGATAAGAGTGCTAACCTAACGCCCCATTCGATACGGTCAACAGCGCCACGTGGGCACACCAAAGTCACACTTCGGCATGAGAGTCAAAGCCGCGAGGGTCAGCCCAGCGATTCCGAAGATCGCTTTATTCATACCTCTGTCCTCGTCGCACTCATGGAGCACTACCATGGAGAGCAAAGGGCAGCGCTGTAGGTGCAACAAGGACGCGGAGATGAGAGCGATCTTCTGAATCAGTCGTCATAGAGTAGACGAGTCGCGTGTGATGAATGGGGCTTTCTGTGACAGTTTAAGCTCTCGACGTGACGCAGCGAGACGGGGAGGCAGCTCGTGGCCGCCGCGGCGCGGCTGGGATATAGGAGAAGCTCATCGCGTCTCCCAGGGGCGCGCGCCTCTCCCCGCTACACAATGAGCCGCCCCTTCCCCTTTCACGGACTCCTGTAGAGAGTGTCTCCTCAGAGGCTCGACCTATAGCCCCTCCCCCCCCCACCGCTCCCAGTCTGCTGGGCTGGTTCCGCCCCCGGTGTACTTTCCAAAGCAAACGCGCCAAGCGGGGCTCGGCAGGGCGGGGCGGGGCGAGCGGCCCGGCAGAAGAAACCAACGAGGAGACGCTGCTGGACCAACTTGCATCTGTAGGCGGATTCGGGGTATCGTTCAGTAGTGTCTTCTCTCTCGCTCCTTATGGGACTGCCCCGTGAGTGCGACAAGGACAGAGAGACGAAGACGCCGTGCGGGATCGCCCTGCCGGTGAGTGAATGGTGGTTGCGACGCAGATAGCGAACTCGAGGCCGCACCAGTCCACCTACGCCACCCGACTCCCTCTACCAAAGACCTCCTCCCTCAACCCCACCCCACCCCTTCCCCTCTCGCCCCGCCCCAGCCTCGTATACATGCTTCCAGCTTCATTATACCTCGCAAGATGCTCTCCTCCTCGTGCGTGACCTTCGGTGGCTGATGATCTTGCCACCGGGTCAGGTCAGGGAGGGCTAGGCTACGCCAGGTGGAGGCTGTCGCGTCGTAACCCCGCCCCCCCCCCGCCCCCCAAAATCCACCCTCTACCCCCGCCAGGAACCCGAGCCGTGAGCCCGACCGAGGCTTTGAGGTATCCAGTGGACGTCACAGTTAGTTTACCGGATGTTTTATAGAGTAGACGCAGGAGGTAGGGGCAGCGGGCGCGTTGTCCCGCTCGCTCAACCTGACCTGTAAGGTGCCATAGCCCCTTGAGGAATGGCAATCTCACGCGCTCTCTAAAACACCTTGATATGGGTTTTCAGGTGGTTTTTCTCAGGCACCCTGATCGTATCGTCGGGGTGTAATGTCGCGGGGTGCTCGACCTACCGCAGCCAATAATTGGACTCGGCAGTCTGATGATGTGTCTGTCGGCCGGCCGCCGGCCCGTCTCCTCGGCCGCCGCTAGGTGGGGTGCCCTGTGCCGCTCAGTCGAGGGGTACCTCACTCTTGATATGGGTGTACACTGATTGGAGGGTTTGCATTGTGATTGGAAGGAAAATTTAACCAAACTTTTAAAAAAGCTATATTTTTTTGGCACCAATCAGATATTTTGCCATTTTAAGGTGCTTGAAATAGATTTTTGTCGAAAAATTATGTGACTTGATGGTGATTGGAAAATGATTGGAAAGCAGGGTGTACACTGTTTGGAGAGAGTGAGGTACCCCTCGCGCTCAGTGCACACGCCCTCGACCCGGGCCCGAACCCCCCGCCCCAACCTGCAGGGCAAGGGCAAGGCAAGGACACCTGAACCGAGAGTTTTGCCCCTGGCGCTTCCGACCCACTATAGCAGCAGCTTCCAGCCGGTGGTGGCCACGCCCGCCACGCCCGCCACGCCACCAGACAAAACGCCACCCTGCCGCCTCACGCCGCACCCAACACACAGACCGTATTTTTCAGGCTGCCATGGCGCAGCCTGCTGCTTCTGTCGAATGACTGAGGCGATACAGACGGTGGCTGGTGTGCCACACGCCCTGCCCTCCCGCACCAGCCGATGGCTCCTGCCAAGGCCGGCCGTCAGTCCGACTGGCACCCCTAGACGATCATTTCCTCCCACCCCTACCCTCCTCTCTCTCTCTCTCTCTCTCTCTCTCTCTCTCTCTCTCTCTCTCTCTCTCTCGTTCTCGTCCACAGACAACCACCGACAACTCGGACCTCACGAGCAGTGCTGCAGCACTACTCTATGCGCGGTGGGCGGACGTTGAAACCGAAGTACAGCGCACAGTGTGGCCTCCAAGATACTCTACGGTTGCACCCACATGGTTAATCCTTGTGCAAGACATCGGGCCGATCGCGCTAGCAGGGGTGATAAGGGGGGTACGGGAAGGGGCTGGTGGCAGGGTGGGTATAGGCACGGCAGCAGGGCAGGGCGGGGCTCGGGTTGCGGACACATTCCCGACATTCCCACCCGCGTCGTATGTCGCGCTATACGCTATTGGTGGTTGGTCTTGTCGTCCCGACCGTCCGGCCTCCCGACTGCAGATATTGCCCGTCCCGTCCAACCACCTCCCCGCCCCGCCCCGCCCCGCCAACACGCCACAGAGAGCCTCGCCGCCTCGCCCTGCCCTGCGCCAAGTATAAAGTAGCACGGAGGAGAATCTTGGTTGCGCATTTGGTTGGAATGCCGCTCGCGAGAGGGGGAACAATAAATATTATACGAGAGGAGGAGGTCCGGGCGGGACGTGGCGTGGCGTGGCGGGGCGTGGCGGGGCGTGGCGGGGCGGGGCGTGGCGGGGCGAGGCGGTCAGCGTGGCGTCACTCGCTCTCCTCCACCACCGCCGTGCTCCTCCACCCCAAGCTATGACTGCTGCGCCGCCGCGCCCCGCCTCGTCCCAGTGCGCTGCTCGTCTTGCTTTGTCGACGCCTTGGGCGACAGCTGCGGTCACGATTGTACTTTTCCCTTGGCGGCCCCGGCCCCGCCCCGCCCAGCATGCACGACATGGAACTGCTCGTCCAACTCATAGACGTACGTGCTGAGGGGGACAGGGTAGAGCGGGGCGAGGCTCTCGCTGAACATGTATACGAAACTTTGAGAAGAGATCACCAGGAAGTGCGGAGCAAGACACTGGCTTCCTTCTAGGGGTTTTGCATTTTCAGAATTTGAATTAATTCGTCATAATTTATGAAGAAAGAAAATGAAGAAGAAACTACCTGTAGGTTCCAGAGGAGCTACGAGCGGCAGAGCTGCGGCGGCCCACCTCCCACCCGGAGGACGCTCGAGCTCGACTCGGCCGTCGAGAAGCCGAGATAATCAGACCTTCGATCGGCTGTCGCGCGAGCAACTGCAGCGCACACCCCTTTCCACAACGGCTAACCCCTATAGAATGCAAAACTACGCGCGCATCCAAATTTTAATTTTCCATTTATACTCCCCCCCCCCTGTCCCCTCAGGCTCGAAACCTAGAAGAGAGGACGGAGTGTAGAGAGATTGGGGGTGATTTGTGAGGGAAGGCAGGCCGATTCCTATCCCTGCATACATCCTTGCCAGGACCTCGTCGTCCCAGGCCTCAGGCAGCCTACTGGGACGAGCAGGGAGGGAGCAGGGGTGTGTGTCCTCCGCTCCGCTGACTGCAGAGTCTGACGGGCTGAGTCCGTGTCTTGCACTTTGAGCCTTGCAAAGGCTTGTGGGGTGGGGTGGGGGCGGGCGAGCCCACTTTTCCTCAAGGAATGAGGCTGGCCTGGTCCGGCTGGTCATCCCAGGCGGCCATGGGCTAGTCCGAGGGGAACGCGACTCAACCGAAATGTGTACACAGATTGCATGTTGCGGTGGTTTGCGCAGCCTAATATTTTAATTGATATCTTTATTACGTTTTTATGTTGTTTTTTTTTGTTTTTTTTTAGGGGGAGGGGGGCTGAGAGTGTGAAAAGATGATGCATTGCAATCATGTGTTTTGTCTTCAAATAAGCAGATTTTCTTAGCTTGATTGCAGAGATTGCACCGATTGCGTCCACGATTGCGCACCCTCGCGGGCCAGGCCCTTCCTGCCTGTGAATGATTCTCCAGCCATTCTTCCAGACCGCGGCGCGCGGCGCACCCCGAAGTCTGTCGGATATGCTTCCCCATCCCGCCTCGCTGAATCCTGTCCTATCCCGCCCCGCCCCGCCCCGCCCCGCCCCGCCCTGCCCCACCGCCACACCCCGCCCACCCCGCCGTGCCTTGTCCTCCTTTTCCCGTCTCGTTCCGCCCCGCGGTGCCTGCTGTATTTCCGGTCGCTCCGCCGCCCCGCAGGTTGGACCGGGCATGTACGACGCACGGCGATGGAGCGGCAAGGACCGCTCAAGCGCCCGCTTGCGGCTGCTTCAAAAACACACGGATGAAATGGAAGCTCTCTCTTATTCATTCCATTACAGAGGAGATTACTCCTCCGTCGCGTGGAGGCCCTGGCGGGGCTGGGTGGGTGAGGGGTGGATTAGGGGTGGGTGAGAGATGGACCACTTCCACTATTCCATGTTCACATCGGATATTTTTCATTTCAAATATTTAAAATATTCTTATTCTAAAAATATTCCCCCAACAAAATAATGCCCCCAAAAGTATATCTTGCGTCTATTTTTTTTTAAGTCGAGCACCTCAACCGGTCCTTTAAAATAAAATTTAAGGAAAAAAAGAAGGAAAAAAAAAACGTTTTCTCAGCTTATGAAATGTTGTTCCCCTGGCTTCAAAAGACCCCAAAAAGAATATCTGCTTGCTGACAAATGTTTTCGAGCCGACACCGGGGTAAAATTCTGTGCGCCCAATAAGATACTTTGGACTATTTGTAATGTTTGCAATAGGGCGCAGCTCGCCGGTAGAATCTAGCCTCTGCTTTATCGTGCCTTCTGCAACAAGTGCATCCAGCCCATCGGGTTCCGCGGCGCCCTCGCATTTCAAAGGGCGTGGGCTGCGGACGGAGCGCCAGCGCGCCAGCTGCGGCCGTATTACTGGGCGCGGGTATGTGATACGGTTTGCAGATGCATGCGGGCCTCGCCCCGCCCCGCCCCGCCTGATCCCGCCCCACCCCGCCCGGCCCCGCCCCGCTCAGCCACTATCCGCCCCACCGTGACCCGCCCTTTTCTTTCTAATTCCGAGTGGCCAACTTTACTCCTGCAGGAGTAAATTTTTTTTTGTAGGATAGGCCCCCGTTAGGTGTGCCTGTTGCTCATACGCCCGTGAGTTTTCTTTTTATTGATTCTTGACGATGGCTGAAGATGGCCCCTTATGGGCGCAGCCGATCCTGCCGAACCAATCCACACCAAATTCTAATTAAAAAATACAACGACAAATTATTTTTTATTTATTTATTTTGTCTTTTCCCCCCGGCGCGCTGTGCTGCAGGCAGTGGTCGCCTTACTCAACTGTGTGGTCGAGTAGTCAAGTCCACCAGCGCGCAGTCCTGGTCCCTCCCGCCCCGCCCCGCCCCGCCCCACCCCGCCCGCACGGAGGCGTGCCGACCACTGCTCGGGGCCGTCCGGGACCACCACCCCGCCCCGGATCACCCCGCCCGCCGCCCCACCGCGCCCTACTCCGGAGCCTCACCCGGAGCCTCACCCGGAGCCCGGGCCGGAGCACTAGGCGAGCAGCTGCCGGCCCCCGGCGCCCCCGGCGGCCCCCGGCCTCTCAAACCCGGCGGCCCCGGGGCGGCAAACGAGCACAAGAGCAACAAAAGAAGTCAAGTTGATTTACTTAACAGGAAGACTCCTCCTGGTAATGAAGTGCAGCGGTGCGAGGTTCAGCTCCTCCTCGACTACGCCCCGGCCCGCCGCCGGCCCGTGTAACAAGTGCCTCGCAACCCTCTCGCAACTTTTCCTCGTGTATCGAGTTTCATCCCTTCCCTTATAGATAATTTACGGCGCTCTTGGATCCGGTATTATTGCATCCTCTCCATGGCGGGCGTTTTCTCTCTCCCCCTCGTGATTTAACACGGTAGAGTGACCGGACAGAGGCCCATGCAGTAATCAATGTCCGACGGCCAGCCCCCAGATTCCGAAGATCGTTTTGTAGTGCCCTCTCACTCACTCCCAGTGGCCGAGACCCATGCGTGTGACAAAGCCGGAGATACGAAAGCGCTCTTCTGAATCTGACGGCTGGTCTGGAGAAAGCGTGTGGCTGGGCGCGAACGCGTGACCTCTTGGCCTTCCCCTCCCGCCCCCGAGCCTCGAGCGTTCTACGAGCATGCGATGTGCCATCTCCTCTCATCCCGGCTCTATAATCTTGTTGCACATTTTCAACCCCTTTGCCACCGCCTCGCTTTCCTCCTGGTGACGTGCGTCCCGCCCGAGCTGACGGCGCGTCGGTGTACGGGATGGGCGGGCCGGGCATAACTGCTGCTAGCCAGAGGCTGAAAAACTCAATCAATACGCCGCAAACGAGTCACATGAATAAGTCATGAGCCAAGATACTGTCGGGTCCGGTCGGGTGGGGTCGAGCGGACAAACCCAAAATCATCGTCGTCAACGGCGACGAGGTCTGGGGCGGGAACGAGGAGGCGGGGATGTAGACAGGTGCACGCTATGGACAGCCCAGGCATAGCGCATAGCACACAGCTTCGGCTGGGCACGCTGTTGCATTTCTGTCACACTGTTACTTTGTCGTTTATTCGCTCGCTCACTCACTTAAGGAGTGCCTAGCCTAGACTCTGACGTCTAGTACTAATAATGTCCAAAACTGGCAATGTAAGTTCAGTGGCTATAAAATCAAACATTTAAAAAAAATCGAATAACTCACTCACTCACTCACTCACTCACTCACTCACTCACTCACTCACTCACTCACTCACTCACTCACTCACTCACTCACTCACTCACTCACTCACTCACTCACTCACTCACTCACTCACTCACTCCCTCCTTGTTCCTACCCGCAGTCGCACCGGGGGGAAAACAAGAAACAACTCTGAAATTTTTGTACACTTCGTAATTCAGGAAAATTCAGAAAAATACTAAAATTCAGGAAAAGTTGGAAAATTCTACAAAAAATTGCAAAAATTTCGGAAAGTTCATTGCACTTTACAAAAATTGAGGGTAAAATTAATGTGAAAAACCTAAAAAAAATGTTATAACAATTCACGAATATTCACAAAAATTCACAAAATTGATAGACGAAAATTCAGATTCGTTTCCCTCTCGAGTCGCACTCACACGCTCACTCACCGTGAGCTGGGGTGAAGATGAGGGGGCACTCGGGGTAGGGGCGCGGTGGTGACCGCCCCTAACAGAGAGGGCTGTGCTGTGCTCGGGGCGGCCCGGCTCGGCTCGGCTCGGCTCGGCTGGGCTCGGCTCGGCTCGGCTGGGCTCGGCTCGGCACCACCCTGCACGTACGAGCGAGGCGCCGCCAACCGGAGGACTGACGCTGGGTCCCCGCAATACAACACTTATATACCCTCGCCTGGCTGGGGGAGGGCGGCGGCGCGGCGGTGCAGCGCAGCGGGCCAGCGGGGTGAGTCCGAACAGCGTTTAGTGGTGTCCTCTCGCTCGCACCTGACGGCCGTGTCCCACTAGTGCGACAAGGACAGAGTGGGAGGTAGATGCAAAACTAAACCACTAGACCGTCGGCGATTCCACGAGAGAGCTCCGTTGAAATAGGGGGTTTGAATTCCACTCCAAGTTACTGTCCTCGGGAAAAATGTATATTTTATGGCATGATTCGATCCCGGGTTCTGCGGCTCCCGGGAGAACACGGCTACGACGCCACGGTACAAAACGGCTGCCCACAAGGGGTCACGCCGCGCGGAGCCGTACTCGCCGACGAACCTGTTTTGTTAATCTTTGTGAATTTTCGCGCACTCTTGTAAAGGAGTCTACATCGGTTGTCCGACCTTTTCTTGTCCGACCTCGGGATTTTTGCGGCCGCCACCGTCACACGTTTCTTTTTGTCCGACCTCATTTTGTCCGACCTGGCAGTCTGGGTGTCATAGTTATTTTTTTGTCCGACCTCGTTTTCTCCGTCCCCAACGAACCGTTAGAGTCACCTGCTATCCTCTGCGATGCAGCTCGATTGTCCGACCTGATACTTTCCCCCAAATCTGAAAAAGTGCCTGGATTTTTTCCGACCTTGTTTACACGGAGAAAAAAGATTAGCTGTATATGGACAGCTAACTTTCGGAGCTATGTAGCTAAAGATTAGCTATATAGCTAAACGTTTTGCTGTGCAACGAAAAAATTTAGTAGTGCAGCTAAATTTTAGCTGCATAGCTAAAAAAAATTAGCTATCCATATATAGCTAATATTTAGCGACGCAGCTAATTTTTTCTCTGCGTGTACACGGGTAAAATGGAGAAGGAATATGTATCATGGTCGGAGCATGCACCGAAGAAATGGTACAACACCTCAAATTCAATTTATTTAAAAGACATTTAAATAAAAAAAAAAATTGAAAAATTGGTAGGCCCCTACCTAACTCGCAACCTGCGAGCCCCGCCTGCTTAACTTCGGAGTTCTGATGGGATCCGGTGTGTTCCAGGCGACCGCCACCCCGCGGGCACGAGAAGTCCTCTCCTCTTCGGGGAGAGTCCCCGCTTAAGGCTGGCGGCCTGTCAGGCCCGCCGTACTACCCTATTTAAACAGCGCCTTGAAGCCGTAGGTAGCATTTCAGACCAACGACTGGGCACCACCGGACCGCATGACCGGTCAGTGGGAGGTAGAGGCAAGGAAGGACGATAGAGGGGGAGAAAAGCAGAAAGAGAAGTTTTTGCGGAAGAGTAAGCGTACGGTTGGTTAGACCTGTACTGACCCGCTCCCGCACAGGTCATGGAAAAGCTGTTTACTAAGGAGCCAGATTCATAGGCCTTACTTCCCCACGAGGGACCACCCCCCGTGGCATGGGACGGAACTTCCTGACAACTCGCTTTCGCTGCCAGTGAAGAACCTACCTGGGAATTGAACCCAGGCCCCAAGTGCCGAGTCTCATGACACCCCGCGGCTTTCGTGGTACTAAGACCACTAGACCGTCGGCGATTCCACGAGGGAGCTCCGTTGAAATGGGGGGTTTGAATTCCACTCCAGGCTGCTGTGTTCGGAAAAATTTATATTTAGCAAGATTCGAACCTGGGTTCCGCGGCTCGCGGGACAACACTGAGCCGGCACGGCTACGACGCCACGTTACACGACGTCTGCCCACTAGGGGTGACGCTGCGAAGAGCCGTAGTCGCCGACGAACCTGTACCGGTGGCGTCACCAGGAAACCTGTTCTCCATGCTGCAACAGTCCGGCCGCGTGGCGACATTGGAATGCACATCGGCACCGTTAATAGCCCTGGGTAGACAGAGATTCGAATACCGATCACAATTTCTTTCTTTTTTTTCCCCCCTGCATTTTCTTAAAGAAGCTTTGTCTCTTTGCAGTTCCCCGAAGCGACGCGAGTACAGTGGATAAAAAGAAAAAGTAAGTTTAATAAATTAAGTCAAAAAAAATCCACACTCCATAAATACTAGTCACAATTTATTTCAATATGGAGTGTGGATTTGTTTTGACTTAATTTATAAAATCTACTTTTTCTTTTTATCCACAGTACTCGCGTCCCTTCGGGCAACTGCAAAGATACAAAGCTTCTTAAAGAAAGAGGGGAAAAAAAGAAATAAATTGTGACCGGTATTCGAACCATTCTTTGCAGCGTCACCCCTAGTGGGCAGGCGTCGTGTGACGTGGCGTAGTAGCCGTGCCGGCTCAGTGTTGTCCCGCGAGCCGCGGAAGCCAGGTTCGAATCTTGCTAAATTTAAATTTTTCCGAGCACACCTAACCTGCTCTCCATGCAGCAACAGCCCGGCCGCGTGGTGACATTGGCATGCACTTCGGCATAGGCAGAGGTTCGAATACCGATCGCGATTTCTTTCTTATTTTCCCCCCTGCTTTTTCTTTAAGGAGCTTTGTCGCTTGGCAGTTGCCAGAAGGGACGCGAGTACTGTGGATAAAAAGAAAAAGTAGATTTTATAAATTAAGTCAAAACAAATCCACACTCCATATTGAAATAAATTGTGACTAGTATTTATAGAGTGTGGATTTGTTTTGACTCAATTTATAAAACCTACTTTTTCTTTTTATCCACTGTACTCGCGTCGCTTCGGGCAACTGCAAAGAGACAAAGCTTCTTTAAGAAAATGCAGGGGGGAAAAAAAGAAAGAAATTGTGATCGGTATTCGAATCTCTGTCTACTCAACGGTGCCGATGTGCATACCAATGTCGCCACGACCCGGCCTGTTGCAGCATGGAAAACAGGTTTCCTGGTGACGCCACCGGTACAGGTTCGTCGGCGACTACGGCTCTTCGCAGCGTCACCCCTAGTGGGCAGGCGTCGTGTAACGTGGCGTAGTAGCCGTGCCGGCTCAGTGTTGTCCCGCGAGCCGCGGAACCAAGGTTCGAATCTTGCTAAATATAAATTTTTCCGAGCACAGCAGCCTGGACTGGAATTCAAACCCCCCATTTCAACGGAGCTCCCTCGTGGAATCGCCGACGGTCTAGTGGTCTTAGTACCACGAAAGCCGCGGGGTGTCATGAGACTCGGCACTTGGGGCCTGGGTTCAATTCCCAGGTAGGTTCTTCACTGGCAGCGAAAGCGAGTTGTCAGGAAGTTCCGTCCCATGCCACGGGGGGTGGTCCCTCGTGGGGAAGTAAGGCCTATGAATCTGGCTCCTTAGTAAACAGCTTTTCCATGACCTGTGCGGGAGCGGGTCAGTACAGGTCTAACCAACCGTACGCTTACTCTTCCGCAAAAACTTCTCTTTCTGCTTTTCTCCCCCTCTATCGTCCTGCCTTGCCTCTACCTCCCACTGACCGGTCATGCGGTCCGGTGGTGCCCAGTCGTTGGTCTGAAATGCTACCTACGGCTTCAAGGCGCTGTTTAAATAGGGTAGTACGGCGGGCCTGACAGGCCGCCAGCCTTAAGCGGGGACTCTCCCCGAAGCGGAGAGGACTTCTCGTGCCCGCGGGGTGGCGGTCGCCTGGAACACACCGGATCCCATCAGAACTCCGAAGTTAAGCAGGCGGGGCTCGCAGGTTGCGAGTTAGGTAGGGGCCTACCAATTTTTCAATTTTTTTTTTTATTTAAATGTCTTTTAAATAAATTGAATTTGAGGTGTTGTACCATTTTTTCGGTGCATGCTCCGACCATGATACATATTCCTTCTCCATTTACCCGTGTAAACAAGGTCGGAAAAAATCCAGGCACTTTTTCAGATTTGGGGGAAAGAATCAGGTCGGACAATCGAGCTGCATCGCAGAGAATAGCAGGCTACTCTAACGGTTTGTTGGGGACATGACACCCAGATTGCCAGGTCGGACAAAATGAGGTCGGACAAAAAGAAACGTGTGACGATGGTGGCAGCAAAAATCCCGAGGTCGGACAAAAAAAGGTCGGACAACTGATGTAGACTCTCGATCTTGTATTACTCCTGTCCGGGGGGTTCAAATACCCGGGTCGATCTTGTACCGCCCGGTACAAATCTCCTGTGATAATTGTACCCTGGTCGTCGAAATGGGGGTACAGTTATTGTCCCAGGGGATTTGTACCTCCGTCACAAAGGGGTTAAATGCCCTGCGGATATTGTACCGGGGGGTATAGCAGTAGCTACAGATCTGCTGCGACACCGTGTGGCGCTGGAGCGCGCTGGAGTATGCTGGACCGACGCACTCTAACTGCAGGTGCTACAGGTGACGTGTGGTGTATTATTTTTGCGTGGAGGTGTTGACACTACAGGGTGGGGGGGGGGATGGAGGAGGAGGACGAAACGAGGGAAAAGGGGTGAGGAAAAGCAATGTGAGGAGGCGGAACGCGCTCCGGCGGAGACCACTGCAGCCACTCGCAGGCTACCAAGCTTCCTCCTGGAGGGGAAAGGAAAAAGGGGGGGGGGGGCGTTTCATCTTCGGTGCTCTTCAGATTTCCCTACTCCAGCCCGTCGGCGTCGCCACGGCCTGCACGCTTGTCTGTGCGCCTCTCCGGCCACCCTCCAGCTTGGGACGCCACCGAGGGGTCCGTCACATAATAATAATAATAATAATAATAATAATAATAATAATAATAATAATAATAATAATAATAATAATAATAATAATAATAATAATAATAATAATAAAATAATAATAATAATAATAATAATAATAATAATAATAATAATAAAATAAAAATCATGAAACAATCAGAAAAACAGAAAACATCAAGAAAAAAAATCAAAAAAAAATCAGAAAATCGAATCAGTAGCAATAAAAAAGAAAAACACGGAAAACTAGAAAATTCAGAAAAATCGGTGTACGCTTGCATTTATTGTGAATGACCCCTCGGACCCCGCGGGCCCGACGCACTCCGTTGCATCCGGACTCTGCTCCCTCCCCCAGCTCCTATCCTGATCGCGCCCTCTTCCCCTGCCTACGCGCCTGTCTCGCCCACAAAGGCTCACCGGCGAGATTAAAGAGTTGCGGACTTTGGTGAGCAACGCGCGCGCGCGCGGCGCCAGGACAGCACTGCGGTGAGCTCCGCCCTGCTCCTGCTGCTGGTGTCGCGGGGGGCAAGGAGAAAGGGCTATGAGAAAATCGACGTTATCAAAGCTTGGTGCAGAGCGGGGCGGGGCGGGGGCGGGGCGGGGCGGGCGGGGCGGGGCGGGGCGGGGCGGGGCGGGGCGGGGCGGGCGCGGGGCGGGGCGGGGGGCGGGGCGGCGGGGCGGGGCGGGTCAGACTGGAGCAGCACGAGCGCCGCGCCAGGGTGGAGTAAAAAGGGTATACTCGAGAAAATTATTTGGTATTTGTGGTCGTTTTACATTATCTTCGGGAGAAATTTAAATTGGTGATTAAAGGGGTAGGGAGCGGTGAGGGGAGCGGTATAAAGTAAGGCCTGGGAGCGAGACTGGCGAGACGCTACATATTTTTTGCACGTGGTTTTGCTAATTGCTTTCGTTTTGAATAATTATTGTTGGGGAGGAAAGATATAGAGCCGGGGGGTATAGCTTGGTGTGCGGCGGCGGCGTGGCAGTCCGACATGGCTCCTTATGGCTGCCCACTGCAAGCAGGTGCGCTTCGGTGGCGGCAGTTTATTGCCCAGCTTTTCTAAAAGCTCGGCGCGACCAGCTCTACGCCTCCCCCGCCCCCCTCCCAACTCCAGCAGCAAGCTCTACAGTCTTGCGGTTTCCCCGAGGTAACCGCCGAACTCAACCTTCGTTGTAATGGCTGCGACCGTCCCAGAGGCCGTGCTGCTGTCTCTCGGGAGAGGCCTTGCCCTCGCACCCCAGAAAACTATCCCCACCACCCGCACCCCTTGATCGACCCCACCCGCCTCCGCCTGCCCTGCCCAGCTCTCGCTCTCTCTCTCTCTCTGTCTCTGTTTCTCTGATCGGGCCCAACCGCCCCTGAAGCCGATACGCAATTGGATTCAGTTGCATCCGGCCCGTCGACAAATTAGATAACAGTAGCTAAGCAGCAAGACGGGCGTGCGGTGGCAGCGGCAGCTGGTAGCCATGACGACAGACGTCAGGTCAGATCCCACCAGCGTAGCGTGCCTCCACTGGGCCCCGGCCCCGGCCCCGGGCTGCTGGTCAGGGAGCGCCGTGTGCGTAGGCCACCCAAACCGAGGGGGAAACAACTCTGCATTTTGGTGTACAAATTTTGTGAGTTTTTGTGATTTTTTGTTAATTTTTATAAACTTTAATGAATTTTTGCTTAAGTTTTTTTTTTCTAGAGTTCCGTGAATTTTCCTGTTTTTGTCTTAATTTTTCTGAATTTTCCTGACTTTGACCTGGGCCCGCAGCCCGGGGTGGAGTGGAAGGGTTGCCTAAGTCACGGGCGCTCCGGCCGCCTAGCCTAGCCGTGCCGGCCGTGCGGGGGCGGGAGGGGGCCTCGCCGGGGCAACCGAGGAGCAGGGCCGCGTCAAGTCAAGCAGCCAAACCCGCCGCGGCGGCGGGCGGCGTGCGTCTTGGGGGGAAAAAATTAGCCTGCTTTGCAAACACGGTTACGGCAGTCTTCTCTCCGCGTCTCGAATTAGATTGGACCGGACCAGCAAGTCCGGCACTCCTCCCGCTCGCCCCGCCCGCCGCGAGGCCGGAACTCCACCACCCGCACAGCGCGGCCCGCGCCGATACCAAAGTAAGAGAGGTGGACGGGAAACAAAGTGGACCGAGACAGCACCAGAGATGGACGGAGAGAGAGAGAAAGAGAGAGGCATGTGTGTGTTCGAGCGGAGGAAGTGTGAGGGAGAGAGAGGACGCGGACAGGAGGACGGACCACGGACTTACTTAATAGAATTTCGCGGGCCCCCGCCGCGCCCCGCCGCGCCCCGCCCCGCGTGTTGGTTCGCCCCTCCGTCGCATCAGTATGAGCCCCGGCGCCCCAGCCGGATAATGGGAAGAACGAACTCGGGGCGACAAAGTATTCCCTTCCCTTGCTGATGGAAATGGGTGGTGGGGGTGAGGGGTTGGGGGTGGGGGTGGGGGCAGGCAGAGCCTATGAGTGTGACTGGTAGCGCAGGGGGCGGGGGTGGGAGCGGGTTGAGGGGGGTTGGAGGCGTCCGGCACAACATCGTTATCTGCTGCGGTGGAGTGGGCCCGGAGGAGAGGGGTAGCGGCCGTGGGGCTGGCTGGACAGCAGCGGTAGTATTGACGTAGAGCGAAAGAGTTGTAATGGAAACGTGTTTGAGAAAATATTTGGATTTGGAGCGTGGTTTGACACGCCAAGATGAGAATGCAAATTTCATCAGAATGAATAAACATAAATGAAGCAACTTTACTTCCTTTACTTTCAGGGTAAGTGCAAGCATGCGCAGTGTGTTCCAGCACCCAAGCCTGTTCTTCGCGCAAGAAATACACGTCGCGCTAATTATTTCAATTTGGTTCAAGGTGAAATTCGGTACTTAGGCCCCGCGTGTTCTTGTGCCAGAGAACGTCGTCGTCCTTTCGAGAGCAGGGTGCGTCGCGTCCCCGTTGGTGCTGCTAGTAGTAGTAGTTGTTGTCGGTGGCGTGCAGGTAGTGGTGCGAGGCGTGGTGCACGCGCTGGGGCTGCCGCCGCCGGCCCACGCGCTCCTCGTGGTAGCGGTGCTCCTGCAGGTCGCGGTCCAGGCCCCGGCCGCGGTAAGTCTCGGGCTGCGGGCCCAGGTCCGGGTCCACGTAGTCGTCGTCCTCCTCGGGCGCGGGCGCGGGGCGCTCCTGCTCCTCCCAGCGCACGCGCGGGCCGCGCGGGGCCGGGGCGTGCGGGGGCACCGTCACGTGCACGTGGTGCTCCTCCGGGATCAGCACCTTGTTGATGTAGTGCACGACGCCCTGGCGGTTGGTGCGGTCGCAGGTCAGCACCGTCGCGTCGTTCACCTGTCAGGAGGCGAGTGTTATAGTGTTATTAAGTAAAAGAATAAGAAAAAATAGGAAAAAAAGAAGAAAAATCAGGAGAAAAAAAAACAGAAAGAAACAGTGAAAATCTAGGTAAATTACAAAACACCAGAATTTTTTTTTTTTTTCCAAAATATCGGTGTACGCTTGAATTTATAGTGAGGGACCCCTCGCCTTTATGCCTGTGATTTAACAGAGGAAGAGTGTGACAAAATATTGTTCGCACCGCACCTTAAGGTGTCCGTCGGCCCTGGTCACGTGGAGGCTGCTCTGCCTCGACGGCACCGTGTATTGCAGGTTCTCCCGGAACGACTCGGTGCCCACCATGTCGTCAACTACATGGTTCTTGAGCGTCTGAAAAAAATATATGATGACAGTTTTCAGTACAGTCTATCTGAGCTACCAAAAAAAAAGTAATAAAAAATAAAATAAAATCGCCAGCCGTCTTATGGTTATACATCAGGGGAACATCACAATATCATTGTTGAAACAAAAATATTATGGTTGTTACCTCTTCAATTCGATCGTCCCAACCACAACATTACTCTCTTTACCATGGTGGGTGACGTACCCGGGCGAGCAGGGTGGCGTTGGACAGGAGGCTCTGCAGCTTGGCGGCGCCCAGCCGCTGGAAGGCCTGGTCGGACGGCACCAGGAACGTGTAGGCCGTCCTGCTGCCGCGGAACTCGAGCGAGTTGGGCGAGTCCTCCCGCAGGCGGTCCATGGCCCGGAGGAAAGTCCTGCAAGCGGGGCGACACGCAGTGCAGGGCAGGGCACTAGTGCCAGCGCGAGGAGATCCCGCCCCGGCCCGGCACCCCTATAGTAACACCCAGGCAAGTGGGGCAAAAAGCGCACGCACAGGAGGAAAAAAAATTTAAGAACGAGAAGATCGAGCGGGAAACAACTCTGAAATTTTTGCACGTCGCCATCTACTTCAGAAAACTTCAGAAAAATTTAGAAGAATTCACAAAAATTCCGGAAAATTCCCAAAAAACAATTAGGTAAAATTCAAGTGAAAATCAACAAACATTCTATAACAATTCACGAAAATTCACTTAATTTCTTGAGAATTCAAAAACTGTGTACACCAAAATTCAGAGTGGTTTCCCCCTTGGAGAAGAGGGACTCAAAAGGAAGAGCCAAGGAAATTAGCGCTGGTTGCGGCGCGCACTGGCCCGCGGCAATCCCAACACCCAGAGCGGCGGTGTAACCTTGAGGGCCGGTGGCCCGCCGGTGGCGCGCCGCTGGCGGAGGGTCTTCTTATCACAAGAGGAGGCCTGGAGACGGCCCTATAGGGTTACCATTAGCGCTCACTGGGGACGCTGCGCTCGCCTCGCCCCGCCTCGCGTGCGTCGAGGCCGCCGCCCGCACGCCACGGCCGACACGGGCACGGGCACGGGCGTGCTGAATTAATGGACTAATCAGACGCGCTAAACTGAGAGCCACAACACCTCCTCTCCCCCTCCTCTCCTCCTCCTCCTCCTCCTCTACTCTTCCTCCCTCTTCTCCTTCCCCTTCTCTTTGATTGCCCTCCTCCTCCTCCCGCTCCTCCTGCATCTGTCCTCGTCGCACACATGCGGCTCTACCGTACCAGGACCAGCACAGGGGGGCACGGCTGCAGGTGCAACGAGGACGGAGATACAAGAGCGATCTCCTGAATCAGTCAGCTGCTCCTTTCCCTCCACCTCTTCCTCGTCGTCCTCGCTCTCGACCTCCCCATTGCCCCTTTTCGCCGACATGGTCCACACCACAACATACTAAGAGGGGCTTATTCAGAAGCTGGAGCAATAACAGTAGCGAGAGATACGAACGTTTGCAAAACCGTCGCATAATCTTGAAAACCTCATTCTGAGTAAGCCGTCATCAGAAACTCCAAGGGAGCGGGGTGCAGTCCGGTGCAGGCAGGGCTTTGCTTACGTGTAGTTGCCGTCCTGACGCAGCGTCTCCTCGAGCGTGACGTTGGCCGAGCGCAGGCACTTGCTGATGACGTGCAGCACGCCGTTGAGCCCCTGCACGTCGGCGCGCTCGATGAGGGCGTCCTCGACGCCGTAGCCCTTGCGGTACACCTGCAGCCGCAGCGAGTCGGCCTCCAGCGTCTGAGCCACCTGTCGCCGCCCGGCACCCGGTCGCGTGCATCAGAGTTTAAAATGAGGGAGGCGATCGCGATGCGGACAGAAGAGACTCCTCCCCGCCCAGAGCGCTGACCTGGTTATCCGTGATGGTCTCGGTGAGGATCCTGCCCCTGGACATGTGCAGCATGACGAAGTTCCTGGCCGCCGCCTGGTCCGCGCGAAGCCTGTTGAGCTGGCCGTACGCCAGCGCTGCGAAGGGAAGGCAGGTGGTCACTACGGCGGTGGGGGTGGTAGTAGGTTACAGGGACGAGAGCACTGGTCAAGACCAAGAGGCGAGGGCGGCGAGGGCGAAAGGGGTGAGGCACTCATACAAAATATGTTCAATCATATTTTTTTTTCTTTTTAACTTGGGATTTTTATTGCCTTTTCAAAAATATTTTTGATTTGTTTCGATTTTTCATAGAAAATTTCTGTCACATATTGATAAATTTTTATGTTTTCCTCCCTATTCATACTTTGTTCATTTTTTCGTTATTTTGTTCGTTTTTTTTATTGTTTGGAATTTTGTATCTTTTTGTATCTTTCTTCTTGATTTTATTATGATTTTTTGGACTGTTTTTTTTGAATGATTTTGTTGGGGCCGTACAATAATTTATCGAAGTGAAACATCCCCCTCTCCCCCTCCCTTCCCCCGTTCGTTCGAGGGTCAGCAGGTTCTCGCCGGGGTTGAGGTGGATGCGGAGGAGCAGAAGCTCTGCTGTGACTCACAGGCCATGGCCGCCTCGGACGGCGCGAAGAGCGTGTAGTCGCCGGGGCCGTCCAGGAGGGTCTCGAGGCCGGCGGTGCGCACCACCTCGGCGAAGCTGTGCAGGCGCTCCTCCTGCACGAGCTGCAGCAGGGTCTTCACTGAGGGCACCGACACCGACCGCGCCACCGGGACCGAAAATTCAATTTCACAACCCCAAATGTGCGACATATTTCATGTTTCCACACTTGGCTCTCCCAGAGCGTGTGATGCGGGACTGACCTCGGTTGGGCAGGGGCACGTCGTCCAGCATGTAGAGCACGCCGTCGGCGGCGAGGGTCATGTCGGCGTCGGCGTCGAGGCGCATGCCCTGGACGGTGGCGCCGCGCGCGTCGCAGTCGAAGGCGAGGCGCTCCGGACCGCGCGTGGGGAAGCGGTGCGGGCCGACCACGGCGCCGACGCACACGGGGTGCGGCAGCACCAGGTGACGCAGCAGCGCTGTACGTCAAACGGAACCGCGGAGCCGCGGGGCGGGGCGGGGCGCGTTAGCCACGGCGTCATATTAATTGTAGAGGCAAGGCGAGCACTACACCGTCGATCCCGAGAAGCGACCAGCTCTTGTATTTCAGTGTACCGGCTGTTTCTTTGAATGCGTAACAGTGTTGCGGGTTTGCCTATCCCATTCGCCCGTAAGGCGCGATGGCCCCTGCAGCGCTGGCAAAGTATGCAATCGCGCAACACTGTTACACATTCAAAGAAACACCCGATACACTTATGGCTTTGTGTTTTACGTATTTCATGTATTTTTCTTGCAACTTTTATGGGTATTTCAATATAGTGCTGTGAGTTTTGAATTATTTAATTGCACTTTTCGTGTCGTTTCAAGTATTTCTGTGAACGCCTCTTTTTTTCTTTTTTCTTTCTCTTTTCTCTTTCTTTTTCTTTTCCAGCCGGACACTCCTTGATCAATCCATCGTCCTGAGTGACTGATTTCGTTGTCCGAACCCGCGGGAAAAACGACTCAAGTAAGTCGGATTAAAAAGAAAGATCGATTTACCTGGAATTACCTGGAATTTTCATCTAACAAAATTGCCTAATTTACGAAAACTTTGACCCTATACTTTCCTTCCTAGGAGCCACTGATTCAGCGCATACCTTCTCTGGCCTCGTCGTCCGCCTCGAGTCGCTGCAGGCGCGCTGCGGGCAGCTTCTGGAAGGCCTCGTCGTTGGGGGCGAGCAGCGTGTAGGCCACGTTCTGGCGGCGCAGGGCGTTGAACAGGTCGGAGCGCTGCATGAGGCGCGAGAGCTGGCGGAACCGACCGTCCTGGAGGCACACGGCGAAAGAATTGAAAAAAAAAGTAACGCTTCAAAGTCATTAGTCCTTTGTTCTCGATTTTTTTTTCCCATGCGGATTTTCCCGTACCTGTACTACGGCCGTGGATAAGTCGGAGTACGTCGACCGCTCCGGATCAAGCAGAGCGTCCACGATGTGCACCACGCCGTTGGCCGCCTCCTGGTCCTTCCGGGTGATGGTGGCACAGTTGACCGTCTCGATCTGCGACAGGCGACAGAGTGAATGGGGGAGGATCTTATGTACGGTACGGGGGCACAGGTGCGGGACAAAATCAATGGAGACGGTTCTGAAACCTCTACCCAAAAAATTTTGAGTGAAGTAAATCGTGGACGTAATCTTCCCACGAATCTTCCTCACACATATTGTGGGGGTAAATTTTCCTCCACGCAAAGTACTCCCTAGGAGTGAAGCAAAATCTCCGCGAAAACCTCTTTTTCGATGAAAATTTGTAGCAATTAACACAAAAAACCTGCGCAGTTATTATTATTTTCATGCACAGTTGTGAGAGGGAGTGGAACTCAGTGAACCGGGCAGATGGCAGCGACGCGAGGGGGGGATCACTTTGAAAAAATCATTATTCGGCTCCCCAAAAAATCGTTTAAAACACTGAAAAATAATCAGAGAAATAAAAATGAAATCAAGAAGATAATTACAGAAAAATCTGAAAAAATGGAGAACAACTGATCCCCTCTCGGCTGGCAGTGCCCAACTGATTGGATCCCCTGGGACGGGAGCCTCACCTTGCTGGAGTACTTGTTGACGCGCAGGCTCCGGCCGCGGAGGCGGCTGGCGAGCAGCTGGTCAGCCCCCCACGACTTGGACAGCTGCTTGTTGGCCACGATGTGGTGGTTGAGGATCGGGTTGTCGGCGCGCGCGCCCCTCAGCGCGGCCAGCTGGCTGGACGTCAGCTCCTGTGTGGGGCAGAAGGCGCAGAAGGGGTGAGGTGGTCAGCGTGAGGCTGTGACGTCACACAGGTACCGGTCCACGTGTCCACGTGTCCACGTGTACTCTCGCATGTATCTTTATTTTATGACGCCCCCCCCCCTCTCTCTCCCCACGGTGATGACAAGCTGCCGCGCGTACAGTACCCTTTGGTCCTTTCTCTAACGAGTTCCCCGCGCACTTTTGCATTTTCATGAGTTTTCAGAAGTTTTATATCCCTTGCGTGTTATTTTCCCTCCGCCCGCCCTAACAACTGCCCTTACATCCATGGCCTGGTCCGAGGGCGCGAACACCGTGAAGGCAGCGCCCTCCGCGCGCAGCTGGTCCGCCAGCCCGGAGGACTCGAGCAGCGCGGCGAAGCGGGCGGCGCCGGCGGCGCGCGCCGTCAGCACCACGTCCTGCAGCGGCAGCACTGCAACAGGCAACAGGACAGCAGGCTCGAGGGGGAAGGGGGATCACTCAAACGAAATGTGTACAACGATATTTTGATTTTTGATTATTTTGAATTTTGATTTTGATTTTTCTTTTGATTTTTCCAGAGAATAAAGAAAGTGTCCGTAACTTTTACAAAAATTTTGTTTTGTCTCTCGTTTTGTTTCCGTTTTTCTCAGTTTTTCTCGATTTTCCGGATTTGTTTGCAACTTTCTACTTTATTTTATTTTGATTTTTTGGATTTTTTTAAAAAACTTTTTAAATGATTTTTTGGGTCTGTACAATGATTTTTCGAAGTGATCCCCCCCTCGAGTAGGCTGATTCCGCAAGGCGATTTCTGTCTTTGTTACACGCATGGAGCGACGCCATAGGGTAGGGAGCAAGAGAGAGGACACTAACTGCTTTGCGGAATCAGTCTATAGGCGACAGGCGCGCACACGCGTCAGGGAAGAGCGAGCCACCCGACGTGCAAAGACACTTCTCACCAGTGTTGCCCGAAAAATATGGGCAACAAGTAGCCCTAACAAGGAAGACAGGCAAAGGAGGAAAGCGGCCAGCCTACTAGGCAGTAAGCTCGCATCTGAGCTAGGGGGTTGCCATGCCAAGTAGGTAAGATATAGCTCGCTTTCCAGAACTGTGTTTGCGGTACTTCCTGCTAACATTTCTGGAAACACTGTTTCCCACTAGGGAGGGTCCTATGGGTGGTGGATCTTAATACTTTCTGCGATCTGCTCATCTCACACGACACACATGCGTGTGACCGGCGGCGTTGCCTCCCCCCCCCCTTTACCGGGGACGGTGCCGGCGGCGGGGGGTCGCTAGCGCGCTCCCGACAAACTTTCTGAAATTTCTCAAACTTTTTCGTGTTACGTTGTGTAGGGATTAATGAAAGCGGGGAGGTGAAACAGAACTCGCGGCCGCCGCGCCCCGTGCGCGCGCCCGTCTCAGGAGAGAAGTGAGCGGGGGGCCAGGCGAGGCGGGCAGTGCCAGGGGGCCAGGGGCCAGGGGGTGGGGCGGGTTTGGATGCTTGAAGGTCAGCTTGAGAATCGAGGAGAAAGAGCGAGTACTCAAGTTTTCAGAGAAGCGCCAGCAAGGAGCTTCCTGTCGGGGTCTCGCAGGGGGCCAGGCGGGGTGCACGTTACAGGTGGCGAGCGGGGAACACAGGCGGGGTGCGGGTGAGGGGAGGGGTGCAGGCGGGCTTTTCATCCCGGGCTTGACGGGAGGGGTTGACCAAACACAGAGTTTTAGTGCAGCCCGAGGGAGGGCCTCTTTTTGCAGGTGCCTTCCTGAGACTAACGTGGGAGGAAGGGGGGAGGGGGCAATCGAGTTCAATAAAACTGCCAGTGACAGGGGGGTGGCCCGATCCCTCTACTGGAAACACCTCTAATTTTGATTAGAGGTAAATTTACCTCTACGGCAATATACCTCTAATAATATTGCTGCGAAAATAGCTCTACAAGATTTACCTCTACGGTTAGGAGAAAAACACAGAGTTGGGAATTTACCTCTAAAAAGTTTTAGGAGTAAAAAATCTCCTACTGTGTTTTACATGTAAACCTTGACGCGGCGTAATCACGGCTACGTCAGTTACCTCTCCACACTTGAGATGAAAATTGCGCAGTTCGGGAAAGGCGTGCAACGGTCACCCGGCGAGAGCCGCAGTTGTCGAAATAGGTTCTGTGAACCAAGTTGTCCTCCAGCCATGCCTAAGATAGGCAGCCGTGCCTGACACGCGTGTGTTGCAGGCTGAGCCCGGCCACCGGCGTCGCCCTGTTTTACCGACACTGTTCATTACGTACACTCATTTATTCGCACCAGGGTTCGTATTTTTACGGGAAAAGAAATTTTGTGGAAAAGAAGTGGATTTTCTATCCGATTTTTTCTTCCGGAAAATTTGGAAAACGTTGGAAAAATGGTTGATTCCATGAAGTCTGCCTTTTCTGATGACAAAAACGATGCAAAACGGTCTAATAACGTTCCTTCAGCTTCTAGTAGTATGCGTGCAAAAAAAAAAAACGTTGTAAAACGGGCTAGGATCGTGGAAATTTCAAGATTCGATATAAAATGTTAACGAACATCAAAATTTGACAAAGAAAACCTTATTTTTTTTAAGTGAATTATGATGATGTCGCATTTTTCCACCCCTCTCTTAAAGCGTTTGCCATCGTTCTGGACAATGAACACGTAGCAAAAAGTGTGCTTCAACACAATTAGAGTTTTCTTATTTTTCCAATTTTTTCGACACCCACGTTTTTTTTTTTTCGGTAAAAAGAAAAACGGATTTTTTTGTTAATTTATTTTCGGATAAGTTTTCGAGCTGCCGAACCCTAGCTCGCACTTGGCATACAACACATTTTTACTAGTACGTGTATATATTATGAGCTCAGTGTCAGCTGTCACCATTACCCTTGGCCGCGGTCCAGGCCAGTAGTACCCCGCGCGTACCCGCGGGGTAAGGTGACCGGCCTTACCTCCCCGTGGCCGTGGCCCTGGAGCGTGTTAAGTTTAGTACTCGTGAGCTCGATTGTCCGACCTGATGATTTCCTCAAAATCCAAAAAAGTGCCTTGCTTTTTTCTGACCCTGTTTAACGGGTGAAGTGGAGAAGGAATAGGTATCATGGTCGGAGCCCATCTCAAATTCATTTTTAATTTTTTTAAAAGAGCTATTTTAAAAAAATTGAAAAATTGGTAGGCCCCTACCTAACTCGCAACCTGCGAGCCCCGCCTGCTTAACTTCGGAGTTCTGATGGGATCCGGTGTGTTCCAGGCGACCGCCACCCCGCGGGCACGAGAAGTCCTCTCCTCTTCGGGGAGAGTCCCCGCTTAAGGCTGGCGGCCTGTCAGGCCCGCCGTACTACCCTATTTAAACAGCGCCTTGAAGCCGTAGGTAGCATTTCAGACCAACGACTGGGCACCACCGGACCGCATGACCGGTCAGTGGGAGGTAGAGGCAAGGAAGGACGATAGAGGGGGAGAAAAGCAGAAAGAGAAGTTTTTGCGGAAGAGTAAGCGTACGGTTGGTTAGACCTGTACTGACCCGCTCCCGCACAGGTCATGGAAAAGCTGTTTACTAAGGAGCCAGATTCATAGGCCTTACTTCCCCACGAGGGACCACCCCCCGTGGCATGGGACGGATCTTCCTGACAACTCGCTTTCGCTGCCAGTGAAGAACCTACCTGGGAATTGAACCCAGGCCCCAAGTGCCGAGTCTCATGACACCCCGCGGCTTTCGTGGTACTAAGACCACTAGACCGTCGGCGATTCCACGAGGGAGCTCCGTTGAAATGGGGGGTTTGAATTCCACGCCAAGCTGCTGTCCTCGGAAAAATTTATATTTCATAGCAAGATTCGAACTCGGGTTCTGCGGCCCCCGGCACATCACTATGCCGGCACGGCTACGACGCCACAGTACACAGTGCCTGCCCACTAGGGGTGACGCTGCGAAGAGCCGTAGTCGCCGACGAACCTGTACCGGTGGCGTCATCAGTACGCCTGCTCTCCTTGCTGGGACAGCCCAGCCGCGTGGCGACTTTGGTATCCACATCGGCACCGTTAAGAGTACTGGGTGGTCACAGGTTCGAATACCGATCACAATATTATTCTTTTTCGAAGTAGCTTTGTCTCTTTTTTGTTGCCCGTGGCACAAGGACAGTGGATAAAAAGGATTAGGCAGGTAAAAAATAAATCAAAACAAATCCGCAGTCGACATTGATGTCGTCGCCGGTGAAAGCACGAGTTGGACAGAGGTTCTAATACCACCCTGTTTTTTCTTATTATTATTTCTTTTAATCAGTACGTAGTTTTGCCTATTTGCAGTTGCCCTAGGCATTAAAAAAGATTTTTTTTAAAGAAAAAAATTCACCGCGTAGCAAAGCTACCAACTTAAAAAAGAAGAAAAAATTAAAAGGAAAAGAAGTTACAGTTAGGGGTGGCATTAGATCCTTTGTCTAACTCGTGCTTTCACCGGCGACGAAATTAATGTCGAGTGCGGATTTGTTTTGATTTATTTTTTACCTACTTAACCCTTTTTATCCACTATCCTTGTGCCTCGGGCAACTGAAAGAGACAAAGCTACTTCGAAAAATAAAATATTGTGATCGGTATTTGAACCTGAGCCCACCCAGTACTCTTATCGGTGCCGATGTGGATACCAAAGTCGCCACGCGGCTGGGCTGTCCCAGCAAGGAGAGCAGGCGTACTGATGACGCCACCGGTACAGGTTCGTCGGCGACTACGGCTCTTCGCAGCGTCACCCCTAGTGGAAAGCCGACTCGTACCATGGCGTCGTAGCCGTGCCGGCATAGTGATGTGCCGGGGGCCGCAGAACCCGAGTTCAAATCTTGCTATGAAATATAAATTTTTCCGAGGACAGCAGCTTGGCGTGGAATTCAAACCCCCCATTTCAACGGAGCTCCCTCGTGGAATCGCCGACGGTCTAGTGGTCTTAGTACCACGAAAGCCGCGGGGTGTCATGAGACTCGGCACTTGGGGCCTGGGTTCAATTCCCAGGTAGGTTCTTCACTGGCAGCGAAAGCGAGTTGTCAGGAAGATCCGTCCCATGCCACGGGGGGTGGTCCCTCGTGGGGAAGTAAGGCCTATGAATCTGGCTCCTTAGTAAACAGCTTTTCCATGACCTGTGCGGGAGCGGGTCAGTACAGGTCTAACCAACCGTACGCTTACTCTTCCGCAAAAACTTCTCTTTCTGCTTTTCTCCCCCTCTATCGTCCTTCCTTGCCTCTACCTCCCACTGACCGGTCATGCGGTCCGGTGGTGCCCAGTCGTTGGTCCGAAATGCTACCTACGGCTTCAAGGCGCTGTTTAAATAGGGTAGTACGGCGGGCCTGACAGGCCGCCAGCCTTAAGCGGGGACTCTCCCCGAAGCGGAGAGGACTTCTCGTGCCCGCGGGGTGGCGGTCGCCTGGAACACACCGGATCCCATCAGAACTCCGAAGTTAAGCAGGCGGGGCTCGCAGGTTGCGAGTTAGGTAGGGGCCTACCAATTTTTCAATTTTTTTTTAAATAGCTCTTTAAAAAAAAATTAAAAATGAATTAGAGGTGTGCTCTGACCATGATACCCATTCCTTCTATTTCTCTTAGATGGAAATTTTGCCCTATACTGTTAGATTGAAAATACTTAGATGGAAATTAGCGATGTGAATTCTTTTAGAAGCATTTTCTTTAGATGAATCGGACCCATCTCTCACAGAACCTATTTCGACAACTGCGGCTCTCGCTGGGTGACCGTTGCACCCCTTTCCCGAACTGCGCAATTTTCATCTCAAGTATAGAGAGGTAACTGACGTAGCCGTGATTACGCCGCGTCAAGGTTAACATATAATACACAGTAGGAGAGTTTTTACTCCTAAAACTTTTTAGAGGTAACTTCCCAGCTCTGTGTTTTACTTCTAACCGTAGAGGTAAATCTTGTAGAGCTATTTTCGCAGCAATATTATTAGAGGTATATTACAGTAGAGGAAAATTTCCCTCTAATCAAAATTAGAGGTGTTTCCAGTAGAGGCACTAGAGGCGACCCCAGTGACAGGGGGTCTTCAACTTCAACTTGGGTTATACTTCAATCAAAAAAAAATCAGTGTGCACCCTTAAAGAAAATCAGTAAAAACTCAGGGAAAAAAAATCAGAAAAAATCAAGAAAGAACGGAAAAAATCGAGAAATAATAAAAAAAATCAGTTAAAATAAAAAATATCACCACGACAAAAAAAAAGAAAGAAAAAAAGAAGATACAGAAATATCGATGTACGCTTGAATTTATAGTGAAGGACCCCTCGGTACAGGGTCGCGCGCGGCCGGAGCCGAGCAGGAGCCGAGCGCACTCACCGCCAGTGCAGCCGTGCTGACCCTCCACGCGGCTGAAACCTTCGCAGCAGTCATAGCGGACCACCCTGCAGGGCCAGGGGGGAAAAAAAAGTATGACACGACCATTAAGCACTTGTCCTTGTAGGTCAGCTCCGGTCCAGACCGGAAGTGAGGGCGACGGGACGGAGACTGCCCCGCCCCGCCCACCCCGGCGGTACTTACGCCTTCCGGCCACAAATGTCGCGGTCGGCCCAGTACTTGCACTCGGTCCATATCTTGTGCTTGGTGCCCGGAACCTCCTCAATGACGCATGAGTTGGGACTGTGAAAGAGAGAACTCAGTGAAAATCCGATGGCAGAGGGATTGACAGTTATGCCAAATAACATGACTGTATTTGTTTTCCCGCCCTCCACTCCTGCCCCGCTCGCCCGCCTCCACCACCGCTCTCTGTATCCGCTTTTGTTCTTCGCAGTTCCGGGCAGCGCTCCATTGAAATACCCTATTAATCGAGGCCGTCTCTTTGTGATGATGTTGTCACTTTTTATGCTGTATGACTGATAATTCAGTAGAAACTTTTTCGCTCCGACACAGTGAGAGCCTACGTACAGTAGACAGCTAGATCAATTTGAGGCTGATTTTTAACTCGTCCCCCCGCGGGCGATGCGATGCTTCGCGCAGCGTGGCGGGGCGGGGATCACAGGCTTGACAAGGTGAAATGAGGGCCTTACTGGGGGTGGCAGGTTGGGGTAGAGAGGGTGTGGCCCGGCCGCTTGTGTATGGGGAATTGCTGATGAACGCCCGTGGCACTCCCATGTCCTGCGGCAGGCTGCCCCCCACGCCTCGCCGCGCCGCGCCGCGCCCAGCGCTAGTCATTTTGCATGCCAATAAGCGGTAATACCTCATAATGTCAGCAGCGTTGACTCCTTCCTGTCCTTCACGTCCTGCTCCACGCCCATTCATCAGCCGTTCGTCTCGGCGTCAGCCCCTTACACTCCCCTCACTCCCCCTCCCCCCTCTTCCTCCTCGTCCTCTCCCCCACACACCTCCCCACTCCCTCATTCCTCCCGTCCCATACTCGCGAAAGAGTCCCCAAGGGACTCGGGGGGAATAATTCGCAACTTTCCTCTTCGTTTGGTTTGAGTTCCTCTGTGCTGAATGGCACGGTGGCAACGGCCGGCGGGTAGCGTGGGAATAGATATTGTTTAGCAGCCAGAGCCGGGCCAGCGGGGCTCAGTGGTTCGATAACGGATTAAACATGTACTGAGAACAAAAAAAAAAAAAAAAAAAAAAAAAAATGAAATAAAATAACAGCCATCTGCAGATGACCTTTCTGTCGTCGAAGAGATCCGACCCCACCCTTCACGGTTAGCTTGACCTAGGCTGCAGATACGCCCATCGACCGGTCCGCATCAAACGGGCAAGTCAACGGCGAGTGGCAGACACGGTGACTCATGTCACTTGCTGCCTTTTAATTATGCGCAAAAAAAAAATTGTTTCGACTTTCTTTTTAAAATTCTAGAGTAAAAAATATGATGTGCGACAAGCACGACAAGAGCGGGCAACAGCTGCGATGGCTCGGCGCTCACTCACCCCTGCTCCTGGGCGATCCTGATGTTGACGTCGGAGACGATCGAGGCGCGGGCGGGGGCGGGCCCTGGCACCACCGAGGCCGCGGCCAGGATGGCGGCGACCAGCACCGCGGTCACTCCCATGGTGCGGGCTGAAGTATGCGACCTGCCTGCACGCCGAGGAGGAGGATGAGGGGGTTGTCCTGCACGAGGAGGTGTCCTGAGAGGTGTCCGAGGAGGTATCCGTCCGAGGAGGTGAGGCCGAGGCGTGCGCGTCGCGTCGAGCGGAGCGGCCGAGTGGTCCGCGGCGATCCACCCTGCGAGGTCCCCGTGGACCTAGCAGACGGCTGGGGCTGCGGGGCCCGCGCCGGCCCGCGCCAGCAGCCAGGCTCCCCTCGCCCTGTCTCTCTCGCGCTCATGGGGTGCGTCGTATGGGTGCGAGAGAGACAGGGCGAGGAGAGCGCTCCTCTGAATCAGTCTGCTGAGCAACAGAGGTGGGGCGCGGAGCGGATCAGATCGCGCGGGCCACGCGCGCGCCCACACGCACCTCTCGACGCACCTCACTGTCGTAGAGGGGCGGGGCGCAAATGGTCTGGAGTTTGTCTATCGCCCCTTTTCGCTCCCGCATGTAACGATTCCTCCTCAAAATAAATCTGCTAGAGGAGCGAGGGTAAAACAACTATGAATTTTGGTGTACCTCGGTGTACACATTTTGTGGATTTTCATGAATTCCACTGAACTTTTATTGAGTTTTTGAGAATTTTTACAGTGAACATTTTCTAAATTTTCTGAATTAGCCTAAATTTTCCTGAATTTTTGGAAAGTTTTCTAAATTTTTCTCATTTTATTTCCTAGATTTTCTGAATTTTCCCGAATTACGAGCTGTACAACAATTTCAGAGTTGTTTGCTTCTCGTAGATAGAAGAGCGTTTTGTTTCAGAAGTACACACTTTTTTCTGTTTTCTTTTCGTTATGAACAATTCCACCCGGAAACATGTCAGCTACCTTCGTCGCTGGTGTGAACAAAACCAAGCGCCATAGCGCAACGGTCTCGCCTCCGCACCGAGCGTGTTTAAATTTTTTTGGGGGTGTGTTGGCGTCTGTCGAGCGCGTTTCTAGGCTTTCCCCATCCGCCAGGCTCGAGGTGGCTCGAGGTCGACCCGCGAGTCTACGAGTTTACTAGTAGGCCAGCGAAATGGATAAGCGGCGGACTGGTGCATAAACAGTCAAGTGTTGCGAGTCGAAAACAGGGCCGAGGGCCAGGAGGGGAGAGAAGCCGCGGGCCGCGGGGGCCTGGTCCTCGCCCTCGTCCAGGCCAGGTCTGCCTCTCTAGGGAGCCCTCGAGTCTGTTCTCGGCAGCAACGTCAGGCGTCAGGTCAATTATTTGCCATGGAATAAAAAATAACCATTGACTAAATAAAAAAGTGTGAGCTTATTCAGTCAGATTTATTACCGTACAAAACTTATATGGGACAAAAGTAAAAAAATATTTACAATTTACATCAATTATCAGTATATATACAAAAATGTCAATTTGTCAAAAATAGATTTAGTTAATTTACACAATACCATTCTTCCTTATGACTAGTAAATATATTTTCCCCACTAACAGAAATTATAATAATAAAAAAAAAGACGAAAAACAGGCCAAGGAATTTCAATAGTCAAAAGCTAGTGAACCTTGAACATTATGAAGAAAGGGTCACAGTCTTTCATGGAAACATTGATATGTATCAATGAGTATGATACATGTGTAAATTTTCAAACTCTCCAAAAGAAGAGGAAACAAAAAATACTTCAGCTTTTTTGAAATAATGGAAGATATTTGATAAGTAGAGACTTTCCTAAATTTACAGTAAGATATCACTTATGTAGGAAAAATTGGATTATAAAATAGAATTCATCACAGAAATTAGTTAGAGAAATTTCATGTTATGAAGGATAGACTACTCTTCCTGGATGAGCTTGTTGTCTGCGCCACCAAGGTGTCCCACTTGGGGAGAGCAAGACATCTTGAGGTCTACCAAACATGGGATTGAAGCAACACACTCAGTATATTGATGAAGAAATTATCATTCAATCTACAAATGCCCAAGAGTCTTACCTTGGATGTTGTGGCTGCTGTTGCTGTCCTATCATTGGTCTTGCAAGAAGTGGTTGAAACTGCTGGGATAGGTGACCAGAAGGAGGAGCCATGGGGATGTTAGTTTGTTGCATCTGTGGCCCAGTCCCAGTAGGTCCAGCAGGGAACTTGTGAAGTTCTTGAAGGGGAATTAAATCAGTGGTATTGCATGCTGGTCTTCTCAATGTTCCACCCACTCCTATTAAAATAAAGAGAGAGAGATAGAATACACAAGAATGATAGTAAGTGCAATTGAAAGTGATAAGGGTTAAGTCTTGTTTTCATCCAGTTCTATAAGTTACCTGCTGCTCGTTGGTCACGCAAATGTTGGAGCCTACGCTTCTTTCTTTTCTTTTCATTCCGTGCAAACCACTGAACTAGTAATAGGGATCCGGCAACAATTGCTAACATTGCGCCAATGTAAGGCATGGCAGACAAGTTGGCTGATGCTGCAGCTCGAGGAGGTTGTCCCTTGAGTACTGCAGAAGCTATTAGGAGGGATAGTCCGGCTAGAGCTGCGATGCCCAAGACACCCTGAACACAATAGTAACACCAAGTGTCCAAAGCATCTCCGCATCCTCCACAGCCACTGGAAGTACCACCTCCATTCCCCGATATCTGTGATATTCCACCAGGGGTCATTGGTCTATCTGACCGATGAAGTGTTGTGCGATGGGGAAGTGTACAGACAGCCTGGGGATCCACACCACCACCTTCAGGAACTTCATAGACTGGAGCCTGGAAAAGACAAATACATATCTCATCACAAGACAGGACAATATTCACACATTTATTAAATATACGTAAGGAAATTAAAACATACGGCTGAATCAACATTATGATGTTGGCGCCACAGTTGAGGAGGCTCTGGGGCATACTGGTCATTAACTGGAATGTACCCTTCATATGTAGTAGATCCTGAGGAGTGGCTGCCTGGGCCTGGGCCTGGCCCATGGCCAGGGAGAGCTGCAGGGCCATCTAACCAGGGATTCCTGCAGTAATGAAATCAATATTAAATCGAAAATGGATGAGGATTTGGCTATACAATAGTAAGGTGAATGTCAGATCAATTGGCTTGTGTCACTTGTATAATGAGACATGAAAGATAAATTTCAAGTGAAAACAAACCTTAATGCTTGATGAGCTCCAAAAGTTCCCTGTGTAGCACGAGGGGCAGTGCGATGGAGCGGTGGCTTGGCCATTACAATACCGTTTCATGTCACCTAAATATTAAAAAAGTTGTAAATATTTGAAGAAAGTCACACAATACTAATGTTTGATTGCTAAAAATTATTGAATACATGGCATACATTGCTGTAATGTAATCAACATTAACACGCAAGAAATTTTTTTTTAAAAAAAAATTGTATCACACAATAAAGGAATAATCTTGGAATAGCATCAGATCAAAGTGTGCTCTTAACCTTCAAAACCAACCTGAGATACTGATCGGAAGTGAGTAACAAACATAATTCGCTGTTCAGAAAACACTGGTACCTTCATAAATTCATACTAAATTGGCATCCCGAAATTGTCAATTGGTATAATAACACAAATCATATCTGTGGTAAATGGGGCAGGCTACTGCCTGAATCTTGTCCTTGGTCCTCACTCATGACAACATGTAAGAACGACTACATTGAACGACAAGAAAATTTCTACAGAATCAGAGTAAAATTCATCATTCCTTTAAATGTCAAGTAAAATCGTTTCAACGATAACATTAAGGAAACAACAATCCTGACAGCTAAACCAAGAAGGTAAACAACCGCGTAGCGAGATCGCTTGGTTGGTCCAGACAGCGGCAGCTGTCGTGTGTATAATTCATTGTCTGCTGCCAATAATAAGAGTGAGTATCTGAGTTCTGAATTTCTCATACCGACGGGCATGAGTCGGGACAAGTACAGTTTTGTTTGAAACGTTTTGCAGAAGGCGTACGGCTGCTGACAAGTAAATTTTGTCTGAACATTCTTTTCCACTGGAGCTCTGATAGGTAAATACTCCTTTTATTGTGTCGGTATTACTCACACATTATTGCATTCATTCGTCTTTGTCGTTCTATTGAACAAATAGTGACCATTTTCTTTCATTTCATCATGTTCATTACGAATCGTTTGATGTAGCTGAGGTTATGTCCATTCTTGAAGCTTGTCTTCAAACCTTAATTTATGTTAATGGTCCTTTTAAAATAGTATTTTTTTTTGTTTTGCAAAAATATGAATACTTCTGTTTTTGCGCTTGAATTCTCCGTAATTAAGAAATCACTCTCCCCCGTCAACAGTTATTAATAAATATGTGCACATCATTGGATGTACCTGTCACATTATTGTTTTTACTTACTGAACTATCCTGTGTCTTCTTTCTCAAAGTGATATCTAATCCTGTGAATCCCTTTGTATTTGATAACAAGATCTTTTTCACATATCATCAGAGGTGTATATTATTATTAATATTGGTAATATTCTATTCTTCTTTGTTCCTTTTAGGAAACATTCAGCGTCACAATGACCACAGATAATTCTCAGGCCAATGCCAATGGCCAAATAATTAAGATGGAAGTAGACTACAGTACTGTTTGTGATGAAAAAATACCCCAGTGTAAGAAAATGGCCAGTGAGGGGAAAATGCATGATGCATTGGATGCCTTGCTTGTATTAGAAAAACAAACGCGTACTGTAAGTCATCATCCTGTAGTTTTCCTACCTCTAATTATCTGATCTATTAAGAAGGTCTATTCTTCATATCAATTATTCTCTCTAGGCTGCTGACATGGGGTCTACTGGACGTGTCTTAGTTGCCATTGTTCAAATTTGTAAAGATGCTGCAAATTGGGCTGCTCTAAATGAGCATATTCAACTGTTAGCTAAGAGACGCTCTCAGCTCAAACATGCTGTAGTGAAGATGGTCCAAGAGTGTTGCACTTATGTTGACACCATGCCTACCAAGGAATTGAAAGTACAGCTCATTGATACACTACGAACTGTGACTGAAGGAAAGGTACTGAAATTTCCACTTCATTCACCATACCATCATACAATTTTAAACATATTGTTTTTACAATGTGAACTTTCTATTGTATTCCAGATCTATGTTGAGGTGGAACGTGCCCGTCTAACCCACATTCTGGCCAAAATGAAAGAGGAAGAAGGCAATGTAACTGAGGCTGCTAATATTATTCAAGAGCTACAAGTTGAAACCTATGGGTCTATGGAAAAGAGAGAAAAGGTATTAATGTTTTGGTGTTATATGATGAATCTTTTCAGATTTGTTGGTTAGAGAATTTTTACTGAGGTTTTCTTTTGTAGGTTGAATTAATCTTAGAGCAGATGCGACTGTGTTTGGCCAAAAAGGATTATATAAGAACGCAAATCATTTCAAAGAAGATCAATGTTAAATTTTTTGAGGCAGAAGATACTCATGATTTAAAACTTAAGTATTATCGGTAAGATGAAATATTTAGGACATTTGATTTTAATGAATGATATGTTTGCCTTATCTTGTAGTGAATGAATGAGATAGAAACAACTCTCAAAGGATAACTGTCTATCTGTAATGTGGATTCATCACCTCTAGTTATTTTATTACTTGTTCCTTAGTTTGATGATTGAGCTCGACCAGCATGAAGGATCCTTCTTGGCTACATGCAAACATTATCGAGCAGTTTTAGACACACCATCTGTTCGAGATGATGCAGCCCAGCGAACCATGATCCTACAGAATGTTGTTCTGTACCTTGTTCTTGCCCCATATGACAATGAACAAGCTGATCTCACACACCGTGTACTGCAAGACAAACTCATGGAGGAAGTTGCTCCTTATAGGTTTGTGCAATGTTACCTTTTATAGTTTCTATTCCTTTCTGAAGAAGATGGTTGATATCTTTGAAGCTGATATATATAAAAATTATCATATCATTATTTCAGAGATCTGCTGAGGCTATTCATCAATCCAGAGCTTATTAAGTGGTCAGCCCTAGCTGAAATCTATGAAAAAGAGTTGAAGTTTGGATCTGCTAAGTTTCCAGCAACAGATGTGTTCAATCCTAAAACTGAAGAGGGACAGAAGCGGTGGAAAGACCTTCGTAACAGAGTTGTTGAACATGTAAGCATTTGCACAGTAAAGCTTTACACAAAAGTTAAAAGTAAAACTAATCTAATTTTATTTATATTTTTTTCTAGAATATCCGAGTAATGGCAAAATATTACACAAGGATAACTTTGAAACGGATGTCAGAACTGCTTGACCTGCCCATTGAGGTGTGTTTAAAAATAAATTTCGTACAGCCTGTAGACTTCTCTTCTGTAGCCCTATCAAATGTATCTGTGTGCTTTTTTACAGGAAACCGAAGACTTCCTTTCAAACATGGTGGTGAGCAAGACAATAGAGGCCAAGACAGACCGACCTGCAGGTGTGGTAAGCTTTACAAGAAGCCAGGATCCCAATGATGTTCTTAATGCATGGGCAACGCACCTCAGTGCTCTTATGCAACTTGTAAATAAAACAACACATTTGATTAACAAGGAAGAAATGGTCCACAAGCACCTGCACCTAATGTCAGTTGGAGACAAGAATTGATTGAATTGATTGAAAAATTAATAATATTATTGATATCAAGGTTGTGGTATCTGCACCTAATGACGTCTCCCTTAAACTTTCTTTTCCCTTTCAGTGAAAACTATGAAATTTTCAAAGAACTGTATTTTTACTAAACCTTTTCTCCTTAGCAATATACCTATAATACAAAGTTTTACTGTCTTAAGTACTAAGTCCTAAGCATTTTTCATTAAAGAGATGAAGTATATCTATATGACTTTTTTCCTTGTTTGGAAATTATTTGACATTTCACCTTTAAACTGAGTCACAAAGCCACCACTATCTCAACCTCAATCACATAATCTCTGCAATGGCGCTCTACAGGATGGCTGGAAAATTGAAATTGCATGTTGACTGCAAATGGCTTATCTCCCACAGAAGTTTAGAAATGGTTGATCCAAGTGTGATCAAAACTTAGCTGCAAAAACTGAGCCATGTCTTTAGGGCAAAATGTAAAGAAATGGGCAATATTTTTTTTTGTTCCTTTCTTACTTTATTTGCATTATTCTTCCCGATAATTATATCAACAGGTACAGTGGACTACAAAAAATATATGGTCACACAGCATTCCAGAGAAAGGGATCACCTGATAAATCGTAACTGCATCTCGCTACATTTATGTTTTTGTTTTTTTCTTTTAAATTTTCAATTTTAACAATTGATAAGACTACTGAACAATTTACTTTTCTGGGGTCTGAAACTGTAACACGACTGAGAAATGCAAAAGTATTATTTTGCAGAAATGCAGATAGACAAATTCAGCCTTCGAATAAACAATTGGTAATCACAGGCAAAGACATTTTTACATTATAAATATGGACTACAATGTTCATTCCCTACATAGTTATGTCCGCACACATAACTTTACTGTTCAATAATACATTTAACAAAGCAAATCCATCATCCGTAGGAAAATTTTGCTTGATTCAAATATGATAAATGAGGCTGGTAATTTTCAGCACAATAAGATAAGAGTCTTTTTGGCAGTTTCTTTATGAGCTTTTTGTCTATGCATAGTTGTCTTTAACAAATACACATTCACTTCTAGCAAGCATTGCACTGGTGAAAACAATACATATAAAAACCCTGTTATTTTTTTCTTTAGTTCTACCAAATTAATTTTTTTCTTTTGTCAAATGTGCTTACAAGAAGATAAACTATTTTTTTTTCTTTTTTTTTCAGTTTTTAAAAATATTATGCTATAAATTATCACAGTGTCTTTGTTAGACACATCACATAAACTAAACCATTCAATCACTATCACAATCTCATTACACTTGGGTAATAAGGTAAAGTTACATATACATTAACATAGTTTTCGGAACAGGAACAAATGATTATTTCCTCATTTAATCATCATACCAATGGTCTATGGTTACTCCCAACGAATCATTGCGGTCTTTGTCATAAATAAAGGAATTCAAACTCTTCCTCCCCTCTTGGTAAGTTGCATGTGGATATTGAGGATGCCACCAATCAAGAATCTGTACATTAGTTGCAGGATCCACGACTATATCATGATTGTCAAAAGCAAGAGTAAGTTTGTTGGCCATCATATCTTGGGATACAGTGATAAGTGCTCGTTTTAAGGTGAGCCCATGGACTGCTGGTAGTGGGAGATACTGGAGACTGGTCACCTGGATTTCAAATTTAGAGAAGAAAACAAAAATACTACTGGTACTATTGTATTCTTTGATTTAATTGTAGGTATTGAATAAGAAGCTTCACCTGGAGAACTTTTGAAAACTGTTCCTCATTGATTGAGATCTCTCTTTCCATTTCTAGCAATTTTTTGTTGCTAAGACTATACAGAGATTGACATCTCCCTTTGCGAACATTAATTTGTTTCAACTTGAACCAATAGGTCCAAACTTTACCTTTCTGTAAAAGAAAATTTTTTAAATAATGACAAGTTAAGTTATGAGGATGGCAAATTGAGGTGGTTTTCTTAAGAACACTTACATGTGTATACCACGTATTGATGCATTTCCTACGGAGAATGGGTTGTAGGTCACATTCCCTCCCAATTCTTGGTTTCAATCTCTCAATAAATGGGGGATACATAAAGAACAATGAGCGTATAACATTGGCTTTCAGACCACAAATTGTCATGTTTTGAGGCCTCAGTCTTACAGGTAAGAGCTGCAAATCAGACTTTTTGTAGTACCTGAAAAATTAAATTTTTACTTAGAAATTCACACTAAATGTAGCTGTGTAAAAGCAAAGAAACCAAGGAAAACTTAATACCTTCTGTACAGTGCAAACCAAAATCTAGCACTGTAAGTTACTTTTTGGGTGCTTCTGCAGATCGAAGCAAAAGCCTTAACACCTTCTGGTGGAATGTGTTCCCCTATTGCAAACCAAATATCCATAGGCAAAATAAGGTACGGTTTAGAAGAATCACTGTCTTCTACAAAAACTGTTGTCCTTCCTAGAAAACAAAAATCAGGTTTATAAAAGTAGCGTTTAGGGCAAGAAATCAGATGAGTAAAAATAACAAGAGGAAAAGAAAATCTGCTCACCTTTAAGATCAAAGTCTTCCACAGCATCTCCCTCCTCGAGCCGCCGCTGACGCTGCTCCCAACGCAAGCCACCGCAACTGCCTCCCTTCGCCAATATTTCCACTAGAAAATGTGAAAGATCACATTAAAATAACTCAGTCCTAAAGGCCACACCCCGAGCTAAAAATCGATGACTACCTGCTGAAATAGACGTCGCTACGGATTTCGACAGACGACCCTTCCTCCCGATCACTTTGGCGTCGGCGTAGTCATAAATACTGACTTCTGCAACAGCAAACGCAAGAAAATAGTAAGCGACAGGTCATTTACGGCCCGACCGGCAGCCGGGATGTCCGATGGGTTGCCTACGCCCCGGGCGGCAGGGACGCACGCGGACCGGGTCGTCCCGCGGGCGGGAGGCTACACTATACAGAGACTCGTGCGGGGGTCGGTGGCGGAGAATACGGTGGCGGGGGGGGGGGCTGTTGTTACAAGTGCGGCAAGAGACCTGCCTTAGACAGTTGCCACACGCTTCCGCGTATTCCCCGAGACCCATCGCCAAATATTGGGGCCAAATAATGTTCTCAGCCGCTGGGCGTACATACGTCAAATTCGTGTCTCTCAAGGCATAAGTGCGCAACACAAAAAAGAAAAGGTTGCGTATTTTTCCCCAGGCAAGCCAGGTCAGCAGGTCAGTAGTGCTACACCAGGCCCCGCAGGGAGGGGAAGACCACTGCGCTGCAGGTGGGAGGCGGGGGGGGGAGGGGGGGGGGAGGGCAGGGGCAAGGCTGGTCTGGGTGCGCTGACCGCGCCGCGCGCAGGCCCAGGGTTGGAATGAAATGGCGTGGCGTAGCGGTGCACGCGACAAACAGGAGCCAAGGGTATATCATCACGCGGTCATACACACACACACGCCTGTCCTATACGTCCCTTTCACAGGGTTCTTTACTTTACCCCGCCCCTTCTTTTTTTTTAACGCCCGAGATTTTTTATTACCGCTCCGACCGCGCAGACAACACAAACGGCGCGAAGTGACACGCGTAGGAGCGGCGCACTGTGGAAATAAGTTGTACGTTCACGGGCAAATTTTCCACGAAGTAGAGCTGTATATAAAATTACAATTCGTAAAATTACAAGCTTTACAAATCGACTTGAAATTCATTCACGAGCTAGAATAATGGTCTGTCGAAAATTTACAACATTTTTCGTAAATCTTCAAAGACATTTATCACAGTGCGGTGGCGTGGGTAGCTTTTAGCGCCAGGGTGCGGAAAACCGAAAACTTTCCCTGCCGACAAATGCGGCCATAGGAAAGAGGCAATAAGGAGAGCAGCCCAAATACAGTGTGGAGTATAAAGTGGGTCGCATTTGTGCCGGGCGTGATAGCAGTGTTGCAGTGGGCTTGGGCTGCTTATTGCCTAGACATTTTGGCAACACTGCTCACGACTACCTTCACTTTGGGCTGGAGGTAGATTAAAATTAAAAAAAAATAAAGTATAACAAAAACCATATAGGAATATATACGACAGCTTGAGTGACGCGGACTGAAGGAAGTCCAAGTCCACCGCAAGCCATGAGCAAAGCGAATGATTTGCATCAATTTACCAACCAACCTTCCCCCTCCCTTTTACTAAGGAAGACGGTCAAATCAAATAATGCGACAGTACGCACACTGTGAAAAATACTCGTAAGGGTTACGGGAAAATTTTCCATGATAAAAGTCGTAAAATTACTATTTGAAATTGTAAATGTACAAGCACTCCCTATCGACTTGGAATTGACTGACGAGCATGAATGGGCTGTCGTAAATTTACGACATATTATGTTGTAAATCAAAATAACAAAAAATCTCGTAAATTTACGAGGATATTTTTCACAGTGGCAGAAATGCAATACGCAACTTCACGTGCGACAAAGATGAGCTTGGAACGGACGCATAATTCACATCCCTATCCGATTCACGCTGATTCATTCAAAGAGATAAACAAATGCGGAGTGCGGCATCACGCGACCTAAAGGTGGAACAGCGGCAAAGCCATATCGCAAAGCCAAACCAGTAAAAAAAAATAATAAAAAATAAAGCAAAACATAAAAGTCATAGAGAACGAGAGAGGGAGAGAGAGAACGAGAAAAAAAAGATTCCACACCACAAACTGGGCACGCCAAGGACCCGTGGTCGTGGGTTCTCACTGTATTCTTGACGTCACCTCTCTCGATCAGCAAGCCATTCCCCAAACAAGCGGCGAGCGACTTAGCCCAGCGTGAGCCGCACCTGACAAGAAGCCAACGCGATAAAAACTACGCAGCTACAAAATAAGAACGAAGGAATAAAAACACGACGTTCATTACCGGATGCGTGATAAGCAATGATAAAATAATATAACTTAAGACAATTAAAATTAAGCAGAAAAAATAAAGAAATTCCAAAATTTATTGACGACGCACCTGGCTTGGATTCCTTGAGAAATAATTCATGCCTTTTTAAAGAATATCTAAACTTAAAAATCTAATTTCAAAAAGGTGTTCAGTTATCCGGAACGATATGGATGTATACATAGAAACCGCGCGGGAGGAGACCACGATTCTTGACTGTAATAACACGATCAAGGTGCCGCGTCTGTGATTTAAGTGTCGGCCGTTTGAAGTTGTTGAAGAAGAGTGTTCGGCCCGGCCCAGCTTCGCTCGCACACACCTGACCAACCTACCTGACCAGCCCAGCCCAGCCCAGCCCAGGCCGGGTGGTCCGGGTGGCCTTCAGTCCCGGGCTGACTTTGAAGCTTATTGTTTTGAAATGGGCGGGTGGCTTGATACGGCATGGCAAGTCTTCTCATTATCAACGGCACAACCAAAACACGGGGCACTCGCGGCCGTGCTCAGAGAAGAGAAGATAGACCGAGAGAAAGGGAGAGGGAGAGACAGAGGGAGGCAAAGAGAGGGAGGGAATAAGGAGAGAGAGAGAGAGAGAGAGAGAGAGAGAGAGAGAGAGAGAGAGAGAGAGAGAGAGAGGAGGAGAGAGAGAGAGAGAGAGATGAAGAGCTTTAATTTTGACTTACGATTTATTGGGGGACTTTGTTACCAAAGAGTGAACAGGCGAGTTTTAATAAATCACCGATGAGTGCATTTTGGGAGGAGGTAAAGGGGGAGGGGGGTGGAGGCAAGACAGGGCGATCGGCGCACGACGGTAGGCGACGGGACGGCCTGGTGATGCTGCTGAGTCACACTGCAGCTGCTGCGGCTGAGCACTGCTGAGCTGCGCTGCTGAGCCGCGCGGTATGAGTCTGGTTTCGGTCCCGCCCCGCCCCGGTCAGCATCTCGGTTGCCGAGCGCCGTGCAGTCTGCAGTCTCGGCTCAGCAGAACAGCCCGGTCCCCGGTCCCCGGTCACGCCCCTCAGACCGCCCCGCCCCGCCCCGCCTTCCGCCCGCAGCGCTCAGCTGCTGCAGCACACCGATTCCGCTGCTGCGGCCCTCGTCGCTCTGTCTCTCTCTCGCTCTCAAGGAGACTACCAAAGGGTGCGAGAATGCTGTCTTTTTCGCACTCGAGGAGAGAGGAGAGCGCTGTGCAGGAGCCGCGCCTCCTCAGTGGAGCGGAGCGCCTTCCGTGGAGAAGGTAGGCAACGCGCCGCACCGGCCTGCGCACGGCCCGCCCGGCTGCCTACCCTGCAGGGGCCCCGCCCCGGCCCGCGCCCGCCGCCGTGCCGCGTGTGCGTGACATGACACATGACAGGGTTGCCAAGCCACAGAATTGGAATTGCCGATTTTCCTTACAACTTCCTGACAAACTCCTGACAAAAACTGAGGGTTTTCCTGACATTTTCAGACCACATACCCGGTAAAATAACCGTAAAAAGGCGTCGTGGCTTGGGTCGTGGGGTGTCGTTTAAAAAAAAATTGTGCTGTCAAACAATTTTCAACAGAGAGTAAAATAGCTGCACTGACCCCTTAGCAGCTGACAGGCAAAAACTTAGGCCTGAGCTCATTTTTCCTGACGCACTTGAGCCAGTATCCTAGCATTTTCCTGATTTTCCTGACAATTTTTCAAAAACCTGACATTTTCCTGATTTTCCTGACAATTTTTCAAAAACCTGACATTTTTCTCATTTTGTTGACTTGTGGGAACCTTGCAAAAGCGTGGTCCCGGCCCAGCTCAGCTGCACGACACTAGCATCAGGATCCCAAGTGTGGGAATGTCACACACACAGGTTTGCGAATTTCCACTTAACTCTCACTTTGTGTTTCCAGTGCATTCCCCTAAATAGAAGAATGGGTATGGGTGAGTCGAAGTGTACGTCTACACTACGATCAGATTTCTCCCAAAGGGCGGCGAGTTTTCTGTAAAACCAAGGGTCTACCACTTTGAAAAATCGTGTACGAGGATTATAATCAGTCACTTTTATGGTGACTATCAATGATTATTTGAGTTTATCTTTAACATATTTACTGATTATTGGCCAGTAATCACGCAACTTTTGGTCAAATTTGATAACATTTCTCCATATTTGTCAAAATTTGTCAATATTTGGAAATTTTACATGATTATGATTATGTGATTATCAATAATCATCTAGGTGTTACGACGATTAGGGAAGTGGTAGACCCTTGTGTAAAACAGACTATTGTGAGCCTCAGGGACACGCAGAGCCAGCCGGCCTAGACTATATATGCGGCCTAACGCAGAGGCTGGCTGATAGCGAGATTTGGGCGCGAGGAGTGGGCGGGGCTGGGCGGGGTGGGGCAGGGTGGAGTGGGGTGGGGTGGAGTGGGGCGGGGTGGAGTGGGGCGGGGTGGAGTGGGGCAGGAGACGCGTGGAGACCAAGGCCGCTCCGTCCCGATCCGTCGACTATAGAGTGGAACTGGAAGGGGACCACCGCCGCGGCCCGAACAAAACACCTGGGGAGTCGGAGACGGGACGGACACACTACGCGGGGCGGGGCGGGGTGGGGTGGGGTGGGTGGGGTGGGGTGGGGTGGGGTGGGGTGGGGGTGGGGTGGGGTGGGGGTGGGGCGGGGTGGGGCGGGGCGCCGCGGGGCGGGGATCCGCGGGGCGGACAGGACGAGCCGAGAAGAGGAGCGGCTCGAGCTCGAGCGGGCCGGGGGGGCCGGGCGAGGCGCGGTTACGCTTTGCGTCAGCCACCACACCACACCGCCGCTCGCTATGGCCGCTGCATGGCTCCAGCGCTCGCCTCGCCCCGCCCCGCCCTCTCTGCAACCACCGGACAGTGTAACCCGCAGACCCGACCACCGACCAGCCCTCTGCCAGGCCAGGCCGAGCTGGCCGCTTTATCAAGACAGATAGGACGGACGTGAAAGAGAAGAAAATAACAAAAATAAAAAGGACAGGCAACGAGGAAGGACGGGGCGGAACACTACTGCGGAGGGGGAGGAGGGACTCTGAATTTTGGTGTTTGTAAATTTTGTGAATTTTCAAGAATTTTCTGAATTGTTAGTGAATTTTCACAAATAATTTCTCTAAATTTTCTTAAATTTTTCTGAATTTTCCTGAATTAGGTGTACAATAAGTTCTGAGTTGTTACTCCGTCGACTACTGCCACCAATCCCATCAAGAGAGTGTCGGTCACACACGACACATATCGTGTGGAGCGCATAGGGTGGGCAGACCCGCGCGACGCAGCGGCAGCAGGTCCTGTATATAGTCAGAGTCAGGCGGAGTCAGAGGCCAGACCGCCGCCGGATTTGACATTCAAATGAAGCAGATCGCCAGCAGGGAGCTGCTCCGCTGCTCACGCAGAGCGCGAGGCGCCGCGCAGAGCTGCGCTGCCCAGCCGTGCATGACGCATACCGCTCCGGTCGTGCGGCGTAATGTAGCGCGCCGGGCGGGGAGTTACGGCGCAATACGAACAGACCAGACGTGAGCGCTAAACTTGGACATACCGAAGGCGTTATGCATACGCCGACCAGGTGATCTGAACTGCGCGACAAACGGCAGCCGAGCCGGGCGCCGGGCGCCTCGCCTCGTGACGGGACGGGCCACGAACCAGGAGGAAACAACTCTGAATTTTTGGTGTACAAATTTTGTGAATTTTTATAAATTTATGTTGAATTTTTATCAGTTTTTGCTTGAATTTCGCCTACTTTTTGTTAATTTTCCTAAATTTTTCTGATTTTTTCTTATTTTTTTTTTCAACTTCTTTTTTTAAATTTTGCTTAATTTTATTTTGAAAGTCTCTGAATTTTTTGCGATATTTTTTGCGTTTCTGTTTTTTTCTTCTTTCTGAATTACGAGGTGTACAAAAATTTCAGAGTTGTTTCACCCTAGGTAACGAATGAGAGGAGCAAGAGGAGAAGAATAACGAGAAAGAGAGCAGGATAGAGGAGCGTGATAAGAGGATAGTTGGGGGAGAGGAGTGTGAGGAGGAGACGATTGAACCACCGAAAACTTGAGAGAAGAAGAGTCGGATGAAAGTCCATCCCGCCCAGCCCAGCCTATGCCGCGACACACACCTAGTGGGGTCAGGTCCCGTTGGCGGCCCCGCCACGCCTCGCCACGACGCGCTAGGACATGAAATGGCGATGCTGCCAAAAAATAAAATCTGCTTTTATACAAATAAAATGGGAGGGGTCAGCGATTGGACTTTGTTCCCAAAGTATTTGACATTGGGTTTGAGAAACTCAAAATCCAAGTCAAAATATCGACAAGTCTCGAAATTTCGCGCCACACACACACAAAAAAAAATAATAACAAAGGAAAAATAAAGACACAGAGATGTGGGGGACAGAAGAAAGGGAGCGACGTCCCCAGCATGTTTACACGGCAAAATTTTTATCGGGGGAATTCTGTTTGTCTGAGGGATGGCAGCGCAAGGCTTGCACAAGAAGGGGTCGGTGAGCAGATCGTATTTTGTTATGAAAACAGCAGTAATGCGTATCAGCGGAACTATGCGGACAATATTTCACAAACCAGCGAGTATAACCCTTTCTTTCCCATGACGTAATTTCTTTCCCACCTCCTGGGCTAGTATGGTCCGGGCCGAGCCCTACATATTTGAATGCCCCCCCCCCTCCCCCCCGGCCCGTGCCGTGCCATGGGCTGGGCGCCGCTGCACAGCGTTTCCCCTCGCCTCGCTTTCCCCGCGCCACGCCTGGCTAGTGACGCCCACTCACATTCGAGAGCCTTTCCATATTTCAGTATGACTGACGAGGGAATTCCACTAGCGGTTCAATGCTCGGGACCTAGCTCTTACATTTTCTTAGAAATCGGAATGCACGGCGTGAATATATGTGAGTGCGCATGTCGTTCGAGGAGGCCATAGAGACCTAGAGAGTGGTGAGGGCTGACCGGGGGCTATGGCGGAGGGTTACCTTGGTTCACAAGCACTTTCTTTGATGGTGTTTGTGTTTGATACTCTATGGCATGGCCTACGGTCCTTCCGTCCGAGTCAAGCCAAGACATGGGGGCCTAAAGCGTAGAGTCCAGGCGCAGTGACTGCGCGCCAGCAGCGCTGAGGGGTCGGGGACATCCTTGATAGGGTCCCCGAGGAGCCAGCGGTTAAGGGGGGGGGGGGGGCAGTACTGTGCTGCCTGTGCTCGGCATGTATGGGGCTCACTATCACGTGGCGGAGGCAGGCGTCGGGCTAGGCGGGGGGTGGGGGGTGCGGCGGCTCGGTCCCTATTTAGGCTCAAGGGCCATCGGGCTATCCACGTGCCGTCGATGCAAGTGTTACCCGCAGAACATTCACACGGTACCCGTCCATATATCGGTCCGTACAAATGCCCAGCAAAATACTCATCCACCTGGAGATCCGCTGGTTTCGGTACGAAAGGCACGTATAGATATTTTTATTTCAATTCAAGCATACTCCTGTTTCAGTCCAAAATCAGCCACATCTTCGTATTGAAAAAAAAACAACAAGGAAAAAATAAAAGCATGCTTTGCTCAAAGGACTATATGCTTCCTTCATAAGACAAAAATTTTCCCTCGAATTTTCCTGTGCCCAGCGCATGTATTGTACAGTTATGATCATGAACATCAACCGTCTTATGTTGTTTTGAACAAACGACTCTGCGAGGAGTAGTGTACCGCGACGCAAACACTCGTTATAAATACCCGCGGCAGAGAAATGAAAAGGCTGGGAACAACAGGTATCTTTCACACACATGGCGAGTCACACAGGATAACCCGGCCCTGTTTGGCCTAGAGGCGCCTGTTGCTGCCGGCGCTTCCGTCCCCCACAAACATTTACGCAACAGGGTCGGCTCTTGGCGCAGCCCAGCCAACCCCCCATCCTCGCTTCACATGGCTCACGGTTAGGGAGATCTACGTCTCTCCCTCTCTCTCTTCTAACTCCTGCCTATCTTTGTATCTATCCGAAAAAAATAAAATAAAAAGAGAAGCGGTGTGATGCGTATTTTACGAAGAGCCGCGCGGCTCTTTTAATTTTGTGACGTAGTTTTGGGTAAAGGGTGGGTGGGTGAGTGAGAGAGTGAGTGGAGTGAGAGAGTGAGTGGAGTGAGAGAGTGAGTGAGTGAGTGAGTAAGTGAGTGGAGTGGGTGAGTGAGTGAGTGGAGCGGAGTGTGTGAGTGAGTGAGTGAGTGAGTGAGTGAGTGAGTGAGTGAGTGAGTGAGTGAGTGAGTACGAGTGAGTGAGTGAGAGCGAGTGAGTGAGAGCGAGTGAGTGAGAGCGAGTGAGTGAGTATGAGTGAGTGAGAGTGTGAGAGAGCGAGTATGAGAGAACAAGTGAGGAAGTGAGCGAGCGAGTGAGAGAGACATCCATTCCGTCCCATCCGCTGGAGACAGCGACGAGGATGGGCAGGTCAATAAGGTAAGGTGGCAGACGGACACACTAGACGGCCGGGCAGACAGCGGCAACCAGGGGGAGTTTGTCGCGCCGTGACGTTGGTGGGTTCAAAGTCCACCAGACTACACACTAGCTCTGGGCCCTTCACGTACTGACGATAGGGGCCCGGCCGGCCCAGCCGGTCACGTGGTATATCGGTCTATCTGTCTGCCGGTACGTCACACCAACCAGAGCCGAGTGTTGCAACCAGCAACCCGATCTCCCGCTGCTGCTCGGCCCGGCCCTGGCCCTATGCACTGGTCTGCCCCGCCCCGCCCGGCAACCCGCCCCGCCCCGCCCCTGACTATGCCCTACACAGCACAACCCGACACACTGCGCCAACTCGACGTGAACGCGGCAGAAAATGTGCAATAATCACGCGAGGTGCGTCATGGGTCTGGGCTGGGCCCCCCGCCCTGCTGACTCACGCGGAGAAATGGAGAGAGGGCCGGCCCGGACGACCGGACCCGGCAGAGGGAATTCCACCTCACCTCATCTCGTTGCATCAGCTATCAGAAAAGTTGACGTCAACTGAGGCGACTCCTTTTCGGGGTATGTCGAGCGGCGTTAGGATTTAAAAAGTCACGATTTTTTCCCGGTTTTTCTGGACACCTTGGTTAACAAAACGTCTGCTGTGTCCGCGCGCGCTCCCGCGCCCGGGGCACAGCCTTGTGGAGCCGGCCGAGAGAGGGCGCGCAGGGCGCCGGCCGGGAGGCTCCGCAGCCAGCGGCAGCAGCCGCTCTCGACACTTCTTCTACTGCTCGGCTCCTGTCACCATTGGCAGGTCCGGCAGTAGAAACCCCGTGTGTGTTAGTCGTGTTAGTCTGTGTTAGTCTGTGCGAGTCTGTGTCAGCCTGTGTCAGGGTGTCGATATTAGTGTCTGTGCCATCAATGTAATAAATAAGTCTAGTACGAGTAGCGAACGTGTCACTGTCCCTTACCCCTGGACATAAAAGTGGCGACGAGGTGAGTTATTTTTTTTTTCTTTCTCCGTCCGGATCGCGAAGTGCACAACGCCGCGCGGCCCGGGCGGACAGGAAACAGGAAACTGCGGGCGGTTTCATTTTATTGACTGACCATTGTGACATTTGTCGGTTTTACCTGTAACTACCACGGCTGCTGCCGTGGTTTGTTTTTACCAAACGACTCTCACCGAGCCAAGACGTCGTCGCCGCGTGCGGCGCTAGCCAGTCCATGCGCACCTGACTGTCAACAAACACGGAGAGTATCTACCACGTGGGGTCAGTCAGGCGCAGCGCAGTCTCGTTTGGACATAGTCAAACCCAAATCGCGAAGTGCACAACGCCGCGCGTTTTGTCCTGCATCACGCTGTGGATTGGTAACGGTCGGAGCGTATTTACCACGACCCCCAATCAACAACATGGCTCGCTTCAGGTTTGACTCGTACCTGTCCCCGGCGGTAGCAGAACTGCAGTTCTTAGACCGCGTACAGAGACCTGGCGAGACGGCTAAGGAATGGCTCGCCGCCCTGCGCCGCATCGCGGTCTTTTGCGACTTTGGGCCAAATGTCAACGAGAAGATTCGGGGACAGCTGGTCAGAGGCGCATTGGACCGTGAGGCGCGAGCGAAGCTGACCAGAGAAGGAAGCGAGTACACGCTGGCGATGTGCATGGACGTGCTGAGGGCGCATGAGCACAGCAAGCTCGACCCGTGGCTCATGATCCACCTACCAAGCCAGCCGGCCCAACCAACGAACGCGCCGCCGGCCCAAGCATGCTTTGTGCTGAAATCCCAGCAAGCGGGCCCGGGACGTGGAAACCCATGGCTGGTGATTTATCTATCTACTGTTCGGTCAAGTCAACAGCATTCGCCGGGCGCCCACGGCTGCCCTGCTACCGGCCAGGCTGCGTTCGTCGTGAGCTCAATGCAAGACGATGCGCCACCGGGCCAGACAGTTTTTGGAGCCCGAGGTAGGGGCGGCTCAGTTGACGAGCTCCTCCCGGCAAGCACGGACACCGGCACGCTTGAACCGCCTCACTCAGACGCACCTACTCATGTCACACCGGGAGAGCAACATGCCACCGGTCCGCCCAAGAGAGAGCGCGGTGAAAACGTCACTGTGCTGGCAAACGACCTAACCTCGGACCTGGGAGTGCACAATGCCACCAGGGAAGCAAGTCCCTACGAAAACAAACAGTACCCTCCCGGCGCCCGGGCACGGGCCGTGTGGCGCGCGCTGAAGCACACCAAGAAGGCATGGCGGCCACGGGGGTGCGACGGTGGCGCGACCAGCCCTGCGAGAGTTGCTAACTGGGCAGAGCCGCTCGTCCTGGTCAGAAACGCGAACGGGTCGCGGCGAGTACGGGGAAGCACACCATCCCCCACGCCTCTAACAACCAGGCCCATGCGTGACCGGGACAGACGCGGCCGGGTCCAAGGCAAGGACAGCGACGCACCCCCAGGATGTGACCGCGGCTGGAGAGCACAACGCCACAGCCGCGTGCATCGGACCCAACCAGGCCTGTCTGTAACCAGACGGGCGCTGACACGAGAGCCTCACGCACTGCAAGAGGGAGAGCAAACTCAACCCACTGTGCGGGCGGGTAGCAGGCACTCGTTCGTTGGGGGAGAAGGGGGAAGGGGCGACATGGGCTCTCCGCACACCAACGCCATGTCGAAGTGCCGGTGGAAAGGGAGGAAGAGGAAGCGCCCCGCGGGGGCCTGGCGCGACGAGCTCTCGAGCGCCGCCCTCCTAAAAAGTCGAGGACCCCCGCGAGGAATCCCGACACCTAGGGGGCAACCCAGGGGCTCCCCCCCTAAAGGGGGAGGGATGCTGTGTCCGCGCGCGCTCCCGCGCCCGGGGCACAGCCTTGTGGAGCCGGCCGAGAGAGGGCGCGCAGGGCGCCGGCCGGGAGGCTCCGCAGCCAGCGGCAGCAGCCGCTCTCGACACTTCTTCTACTGCTCGGCTCCTGTCACCATTGGCAGGTCCGGCAGTAGAAACCCCGTGTGTGTTAGTCGTGTTAGTCTGTGTTAGTCTGTGCGAGTCTGTGTCAGCCTGTGTCAGGGTGTCGATATTAGTGTCTGTGCCATCAATGTAATAAATAAGTCTAGTACGAGTAGCGAACGTGTCACTGTCCCTTACCCCTGGACATAAAAACGTCTAACCTCGATTCCGAACTAGAGCACACTGGAAAAACTAATGTAACATGAGTAACATCAATTGATGTGACCAGTTTATGTTGCATTTCAAAACGTTACCAAATTCTCGGTCACGTTTGGTAATGTGACATCACGTGCCACGTGTTATGTCTGCCTATAGTAATAACATGGAGGATGTCACATTACAAACGTTACCGAAAATATGGTAACATTACGTGATGTTACCTAAACTGGTCACATGTGCACATGTGACATATATGTCACATTAGTTTTTCCAGTGCAACCGAAATCAGGAACGCATGCCTAAAACAGAGTAGACTTAAAACCAAGTTCATTTCCGAGCAAAGTCAACTAAATTCGAGTTGCAGCTCCTCTAAATCAAATTCCACTCTACTTTTACGCCCAGCAGAAATCAACAAAAGTCCGGCACCTTTTTTTTTTTCACTTTCTGATTTCCCATTATGAGGGTTCACGGGTTAAAATTCGTTGAAGAGTTATCCCGAGGCGTATGGATAGGGACGGAAATTTAGGACCGGAATTTTCCCGTTCCAGTTGAATTCCTGGTCGCTTGGTCACCCTTGCTTTTACCCTGACGGCCCACCCCGGAGCGGTGCTCACTACAGCAGCCCCACGCTAGGCTGCCTGCGAGGGGGCATTCACTCTTAAAATCCAGGACCCGACTAATACGTCTATTACGCTGTATTACGCTCCGAAAATTTACAGATTTAGCCAAAGTCAGGCAAAAACGGGCAAAAACGGGCAAAAACAGCCTAAAACGACCCAAAAATGAGTTAAATATGGAGAATTTTGGCCATTACCTTGGCCATTACACTCTTCTACGCATACTATTACGCCTTTATTACGGATAGAGTGACCCGACTAATACGCGAGTGCATGCCCCCTCGGCTGCCTGCTGATTAGCAGTGCCCTCTCTCTCTCGCTCCTTAAGGCCTGCCCCATGAGTGTGACGAGGACAGAGAGAATCAGCCTGCTGCTGCTGCTGTGGGCCCATCATAACGACACGGGTGCGCTCCCCTCCGCGGGGACGAGCAGCGCGCTGTCGACAGCAGTGCGACCAGGGGGACCAGGGCAGGGCAGGGCCGGCAGGGCCGAGGAGGAGCTCAGATCGGGACGGGGTCAAGCTCAGCCCGCGGTGTGTTTACAAGCACGCGGCTAAGGGCCGCCCGCAGCCCCACGGCCCACGGCCACGCCCCCGCGAGCCCCGGGCGCCCCGCCCCGCCCCGTCTGAAATAGCAGCTGCTGGCGCGGCTCCTCCCCGGGCGGGCCGGGCCGGGACCCTTGCGTGTGATTGCCGTCACACGGCACGGCCGTGACGGCCACCGCGCCCATCAGTCAGCTGAGGGGGGGAGGGCCTATGGCGCGGGGCGAGCGGGGCTGGACGCCTTGACCGCGTGTCCACACCGGCACCATCCTCAACAACACATCACTGCATACTCAGATGTTTCAACGAAAAACAGCGATTTTCTTCTCTACTCAGGGAGAGTAAAACATCCCTGGCTAGGGATAATGTACTCTCCCCGGGACCGGGGGAGTAAGTAATATTCCCTGGCTGGGAATAATGTACATTATCGGCCCAGAAAAGAGGAAGTAAACATTCCCTGGCTGGGGATAAGAAACTCTCCACCGAACCGAGGGAGTTAAAAATCCCTGGCTGGGGATAATGTACTCCCCTCTGGCAAGGAGGAGTAAAAATTACCTAACTGGGGATAGTGTACTCCCCCCTGGTAAGGAGGAGTAAAAATTACCTGGCCGGGGATAATGTACTCCCCCCCCACGGGGCCCGGGTGAGTAAAAGCTTATTCCTGGCTGAGGTTAATGTATTCCATTCTAGCAAGGATTACCTAGCTGTGAACCATGTACCTCGCCATGTACTCTCCCCCAGCCAGGGAATGTTTACTCCCCCGGGCCGGGGTGGAGTATATTATCTCTAGCCGTGTAATTTTTACTCCCCCTGGGTCCGGCGGGAGTACATTATGCCCAGCCGGGTAATTTTTGCTTACCTGGGTCGTCGGAGAGTATGTACATGGCCCCCCTCCCCTAGACAGGGAATTTTTACTCCCCACCGGGGGGAGGAGAAATTTTTACACCCCCCTTTCCGGGGGGGAGGACATTATCTCAAGCCGGAGAATTCTTCTCCCACCCCTACTCCGCCTCCGGCCGGGCGAGGAGTATCACTGCCAGAAAAAACCACAGTGTTTGGTACGGTATAAAAAATGGTCAACAATTTGCCTTATCAGGCTGTGCTTGATCGAGTACGGTCTCTGAAGCACGGTCCACAGTCATTTTTCACATGGTGTCTTATGGGGGCTCAATGAATGAGGTACGGTGATGCTGTACCTTGCCTACCACAGTTTTCCGTACACAGTCCTGTACTTTGGTACAGTATTTTTGACAGCGTACATTATCATCGTATTCGTATTACAATGTATTATGTCGCTATGTAAATCACGGTATTACTGTGTGTTACAGGACCGCTCGTGCAGTGTATCACGCGAGTGCATTCCCCCTCGACAAGACTCTTCGCAAGGTAAAAACAGTGCCTTCATCAGCTGAAATAATTTTCAGATATTATTGAGGGGGCGATCGCCCTCAAGTTGCGTCTCTTATCACACGCGCCTCAATTTATTTTCAGACCCCCCGCCACGCCACCGCACTGACCCAGTTCTACGAGCGAACCGCCCCGCGCGTCCCGCGGCGCTGTTCCGACTGCCACGGACGCCTATGAGGCGGCCGCTGACCCCGCCTCGCTCCGCCCCGCCCCGCCCCGCCCCGCCCCGCCCCGCCGCGACCAGACACTGTCATACGAGGCTCGTACTGTAACTCATGCATTTTCTAGAGGAAAACCATGCACCAAGGATTTGGCGGAAATTTCACGACACTGACACTAATCTTTACTGTAGTAAAGAAAACAATTAGAATAGGTCTGAGAGAGTAAGTATAGGGCGCTTAAGACTGCTTAGACTGCTTCATGGCCGAGCAAACAAGAAAAAACTTTGACCTTGTTTCCCCACACATGACTCGAAAATTATATTGTTTGTGCGGGACTGCTAAAGGTACGGCGCCCCCGAGGACAGTGGCACGGGGGCTGATAGCCGGCCCGGCCCCCGGCCCACCCCACCTCACCCCGCCCCGGCGAGAGTGGCGCCCTGTTCGCCAACGGGGCCAGGGGGGGAGGGGTGGGGTGGAGCTGGGTGGGGTGGGGTGGGGTTGGGGCGCGGCGGGGCGGGGCGGGCCAGAGCGCCTCACAAATTGTCCTTCGAGGCCATTAGCTCGGGGCACGTCAGCCTTCGAACCGGACCGATTCCACGCCAGACGAGCCGCGCAGCGCATACATGCCCGGAACTAGACCTCTAGTGTTAAATAATTCTAGACCATAGAAACTCCTCTGTGCGGCATAAACCCAGGAAAATGCGGTCTCGAAATAAGGAATACTTGCATTAAATCAACTGCAAACCGCAAACCTCGCATTGGATGCTTCGTGGGAGGCAATTGCCATATTAAAATAATGATCAGACGGACATAAAAAACGAATGACTTTGAATCGCTTTGAATTTAAGTTTAGAAAAGTTGAAAGAAGTCAGTCAAGAAAAAATATTTCTTGCTTGAAATTTTAACTAACCAACGAACCCGCGCGAACCTCGCAATCATATGGCGATGAACAAAACTTTCTTGATTTATTAGAAAAGTGAGCATAATTTATGATTCTTTAAAAGCAAGAAGTTTTCTGACGTTAATAATTCGGGAACGCTTTTGCTCTCGATGGTAAGTTTGTATATCGACTGACGACGACGCTCAATGCACCGTTGAATTTTCGACGTGCCAAAGGAAAGGGCGACATTTCTACCGAGGCGCGCGAGCGAAAGCGAGAAATATCTTGAAATAAAAATTCGATGGACGTGCGTCTGAGGCTGGCAGGGCAGGGCAGGGCAGGGGGCCGCGGTGCAGCCTCCAAGCAGGCGCGATCAGGCGAGCGGAGGAGCTGCCAAGAAACACGCGGGAATGTCGAAACGACCCGCGGCCCCGCCAGGACCGGAGCCCAAAGCAGGGGGAAAGGTAGCTCCGCCCCGCCCCATGGGCACACTATAGGGTGCAGCGAAGAACCACGTTTTTCGATCCTGTAGGCTTGGGCGAGAAAATGCTCTATCAGGTGCCAGTAATGAAAATTTGAACGATTTAAATTTTTATCTAATATCTTTAGCTCCCACATCGCCATGGCTGACTTCACCTAACAGGACTTCGTCCGAGGGGCCCTTCACTCAAAAGAAATAAAAACAAAAAAATATTTTAAAAAATTAGAGTAAACCAATCAGTCAAAAATCAGTAAAAAAACATATAAAATCTGCAAAAAATCAGGATATAGAGGAAAAAAATCAGTAAAAAAAACATAAGTAAAATTCACCGAGGAAAAAACATTTCAGAAAAATTGGTGAACGTTTAAATTTAGAGTGAAGGACCACTCGAATTTTTCTCAACCAAGCCGATCACTTTAGAAAAGAGGGGTTTTTCACTGCACCTTAGGGCACAGTTCAAGCGTGCGAGAGAGTGCAAGGCAGTCTCAGACTGCAGGCGGGCAGGCAGGCTGCCCTCTGCTCTCTTCCGCCTGCATCTCCAATGCCTTCCTGCAGTCCCCCTCGGTGCTGCTTATCGCGTAGGGACGCGCCCGGTGGAGATTCTTGCCTCATCCGTAGTCAAGGAGTTCGTTTGTGACATTCAAGTGCTATCCCATTTCAGAACACAGATTCCTCATCGCTCAAATACTGTTAGTGATCCTTACATCTTGTATTTTACTGCTGTTCATTCCCTTGAACTGAGAGTTGTCCGCGGTCTATTGCGTCAGATCATTGGCCTCAAATTTCGAAATCTTGCTGAATGTTGTTAGCATTTCTTAGTCGCCTTTTCTGGTTTTCTTCTGTTGTTTAATTCGCAACAAGTGCAGTTTCGTGAACTTTCCAGTTGAAGTCAAATCTGTTCTCATTAATCCTCGTAATCCGGAGAAACTCCTAGAAAGTGGCCTATTGTCATTTGACACCCCTACTATTCTTTTTGGTTGAGGTCTCAATAGCGCTGTATATTATTGTCTTTTGTGCCCTTTTCATTGCCTTTACCCACATTTTTTCTCTTATTTGCCTTGTGATAGCTCCGAATGTCGTTTTCTTTGTACCTTAAAATGACTTGAATCATCCTCAAGTCCAGTGTCCTTAGGTCTGTATGAATGACATCATTGTTACCTTTGTTGTGGAAGTTAACACTTTCGTAGCGTAGAAGAAAATCAAATTTGAATTTTCTGGAAGATTTGTTGTTTTTAGATTAGTTCAGATTAGGTGTATGTGAACTCCTCTGAAGCATTCACTAGTTTGGCCGGTGAGAGGGACTACTTTTTCGCGCGCCCGCGTAAGGGTCCTAGAAAGCCGTTAGAAATTTTAGTATCAGCTGACGCTATCCGGTGGTTCAAACTTCAGACTGATTTTGAGAAAGATTAGTGCATCATTTTTTCATCATCATGGTGTCACGCTGATTGGTAGTCTATTATGGTGCGGTTTTTTAGCATTATTTGTAACTTAGTAAACACAGAGTAAAAGCCTTGAGTTATTAGTTTGGTGGTTTCATCAAACCATTTATTTCTCTTTCTAGTTCAGGAGAATGATAGCCTCTGTTGTTTACTCTCAGAAAAGTTAGCTTTTTTCTGCATTATGGGATACTGGTCTCGACTTCTCTCGTTTCAATTTTAGGTGGATTCTCTCAATCATTTCCCGCTCTTTTCTGCAGCTCTTAAAGCTTTTCTTCAGCTTTGTTACTTCTGTCATACTTACCTAATTGATGTTTTAAAATCTGCTCTGCTTGTGATTTCCTTTAAACCTGTTATCTTAATTTTTCCTCTTCTTCTGTTTTAGGTCAAAGGCCCTAGCTTGGCCCATTCTTGTGGTGTGACGGGAGTTACTGAGGGTGACATCTCAAGAATGGACCTTGTCCAGCCGGACAGCTACGCAGCTCAGACACAAGATTTCACACATCTAGTTGAATCACTTAATATCACTATGGAGCAAAATCTGTCTGAAGCTATGCTGCCTGCTTTCAAACAACTTGAAGAGGCCGTTGCTATGGAAGACAACTTTGTAACAAACCTGGAACTCCCCAGTTCAGGAAATGTAAGTCTGGATTCATTCTTTTATATCATGGCAATATTGTTTTTCTTTGAGTTTTCTTCATGACATGCATTATTGATGCTCACTGAATGGGTTGTGTTTTGTTACAGGACAAAAATCTCATTACTGATGGTATCCGAGATGGATCTGCTCATGTCCTGCGCTGCCTCAAGGTTTGGTACGATTTGCCTTCAGATGTTCTCTTTGTTGCCATCAACTACATGGATAGATTTCTTTCTAAAATGAAGGTGAGCTTTATAACTTTCCTGTTTCTGTTTTGTCACGCTATTTGGTTTTGTAAAGAATATTTGGAATTAATGAAGGCTTGGTAACTTCAGGTGCAAGCTCGACACATGGCATGTGTGTCAGTTAGCAGCTTTTCATTAGCCGTCCAGCAAGTTGCACTCCATGGAGGCTGTCCTGAGACAGACCTGAAAGACTTAGCCCTTATTTCTCAATCAAAATGCACCTCAGGAGATCTGCAGCGAATGGAAAGCATCATTGCACTGAAGCTTGATGTGAACAGAGTTTCAGCATGTGGACTTCCAACCACTCCTCTCAGTTTCTTGCGTTTATATCATTCACTTTTTATCTCTTCTGGTGAGTAGTTTTTCCATACACAATTACATGATCCTTTCTTTGTTGCCTTTAATTTATTCAATGTAATTATTTCTCCACAGAACTTGGGGTGCTCTTCCAAAAGACGCTTTCTGCTGGAGCTCAGGGACCAGATATTTGGCAGAGATTGGAAATTGTTGTATGCGATTCCAAGTGCTCAACATTCAGGCCAAGTGTCATTGCCCTCGTTCTCTTGTGCTCTCAATTGCAAGCTGGAGTAGAGGCATTGGGCTCACAAGACGACCCTGCCCTCTGTGCGCAACTGGTCCAGCTTATTTCATTTGCTGTGTGCCTTCAGAAAATATCTCAGGTAATTCCCAGATTTTATGAGAAACTATCCTGATCGTGTACCTCAGAGGTAAAGCTAAAGATATAGAGTCAAGTTCTAATTTGTTATTTTTCCTTTAGATTTCAGCTGCATCTTTCTCCATTTGCTTGGAGGCTGTAAACGATGTGATGACTAAGTACAATGCTCAGTCTCAAATGCCACACAGACAACGTCTTGTTTGGAAACTGTCCCACCGCACTAGGCGTCTTCTTCGACCAATTGATCGTCTTGCTGCTCAGTTGCCAACCATTGAAGAGCATAAACAATTTGCCGTTTCAGAATCTCGACCCAGGTAAATTTTGAATGAAAATCTTTACTGTATTCTTATTTTGTAAATGTTTCTCTTTATTAAACGTTCATGGTTTTGTTTTCAGATCCGGCAGTTTGAGTTCAGAAGAAAGCTCAGAATCAGAAAAGGAGGAGTCCTGCAGTTTAAAAGAAGGCTCACACATGTTGCAGGATGGCGTAGAAGAGATGCGTTGGTTTAAAATGAAGTCTTATCAATGAAAACTGACAGGTTCATACCTGGATTGTATGTTCATTAGAAGTGGGCCTCTCGTGTTCTCTTTGTCTCTTGTCAGCTTTTCATCCATGGAATGCTGCTTTACTACATTTAACAGTCATATCAACCTTTCTTTGTTTAAAATTTTATCTAACTGCTGACCTTTGAATATTTATTTGATTGACTGCACAATATACTTTATATTGCGTTAAGCAGAGCTTTTATATTTTTTCTTAAGGTTGGATTAAAATCACTGCTCTTCATATTTAAAATCTTCTTGCTGAAAGACTTGATAAATTTGCATTTTATCAGGACACTCTTCCATAGAGCATTTATTGTGTAAACCATTGACATAGTTCAGTGAAGAGGTCTTAATAAAATGCTTCTATAACCTCTGTTGAAGCTGTGCTTCAGCAGGACAATATTAATTAGGTAAGCTTATTTATGTTGCACTGTCAGTCAATTACTGTATAGAGAACAATGAACTGAAATCTTAATTACTTATTGACCATCTGTGGGCTGTGGAGGAAAATATTGTGTTGATTTCGTGATGTGGAGAACTCCATGTTGCTTATCTTTCCACAGTTTATGCTTCTTTAAAGTAGGTTACCACAGCATAAAAATCAAATAAAAATTTTAAATGTTAAAATATGAGTATTAAAAAGAAATAATTAGTGTAAGCTAGTTTGTAAGATATGCATTTTGTGATCATTTCTAACACTGCTCTGTACTCTTGTGAAAGAGATATTACAGCTGTAATGGTATGCATTTAGATCCTCTGTGCGTGATGTCACTTGGCCAATACTTGTTAGCGTGGCGCCAGAGTCTTCTCATGCTTACTATTGACCATACAGAAAGTGTTCTTTTGAAATTATGCAGCCAGTGTACCCGCTAGTCATCTTGTGTTAAGTTACCCTCATTTTTCATTGCCCACCAATGTTAGTCAGGTTTATGTATGACCGGATGGGTCATTTGACAGGCTTCCTTGCTGTGAATGATTTCTGTTGACTTATAACTTTATTGTCACCAGTTTTGCAGAGATCTGATGTTCTGGCTATTGTGATGAATGGGGACGTTTGAAAGTTCCTGAAGCCTTAGTTTGACTTAAGTGCAGGGTGTGACTTGACTTCATTTTTGAAATATTCTATACTTGGAGGACCACTTCGAGCTGTTTTTAAAGGTTGCAACTGCCTTTTTAAAGTGATAAAGTACAAAAAAAATATATAAAGCATGTAGAAACTACAAAAAAATTCCTTCCAAAGGTAAGATCTCAATAATCTGTCTATGTGTTGTACTTGTATGTGACAGTGTGTGTGAATGTTATGGTGCAAAATGTGCTTTCATTTCTATGTGTTTTGTGAGGTCTTGATTATATTGAATGTTGAGCGTAATACTTCTTATACAGAAAAGGAATTAGTAGGAAAGTTATTGGTTATTTTTTGTTAGACTGTTAAGAAATTTTTATTTGTTAACTTGATAAATAATCTTTCTTTTTATTTCAGTTTTTTTTTTTTCCCCTCAGTTTTGTAGAAGTCTTCTGTTTTAGGAAGGAATTTAGATGATCCTCTTTCTGTTTTGAAGTATTACAAGATATTTTGCTGGATGAGCTTTTGATACATAGCTCAAGTTATGATGGTGTGAGGTTTTCTCTCTCCTGTATTATATATTTAGTTTTATTTATTGACATCTAATTCACTCTTCACATGTTTGTCTAAATATCATGTCATATGAGAAACTGTAAGTGCCAATATTCTTTCTTCACCCAACATACACATTGCGTATGAGACCATGAAAATCACCCATGTAATTCATATCTTAAAATAACTGACTGATGTGGTGTCAAGAAACGAATCAATAAACATCTGACATGGCATGCGCCATGTCTCCTCCCGTCAAAGAAAGCATCTCTTTTCTCTCCCATTCCGCTTACTGATATGTGACCGCTCAAAACAGTTAGTGGTTATATCTCTCTCCCTTTCCAAATCGTTTCTGATGAGAACTAGAAATAACATCGACCGTTCTGTCCTCACTGCACACAGCACCAGTCCAGACAGCTCAAACCGTTTGAACGAGGCGCCAAAGCGACAGCGGCAGCCCCCTCCCCTTCGCCTCTGTCCGTCCTCTGTCTCACTGCCTTGTGCTGCCCTCTTTGCGGCCTTTTCCGCTACTACAGAACGGGCATGAAGTGACCACCCCTAACCTGTGTAGAACCGTTGAGTAAAGAAGGAAGACACCCCGTGACGTAGCTCAGTCATGTTTAGTGAATTGCAAATGGTGGATGTCTGTTGTCGCGAGTGTCGTGTTCCTCGAAAATGATGATTTACGCGTGGTTCATTATGGGTTGAAGGCGGAGAAGTGTGTTGAATCAGTTTGTATAATGCAATTGAACATTTTAATTGTGGTTTAGCCTTCACAAACAAAAAGTGCAGTCATGGCGACGGATAAAATAAAAGTAGCGGTGAGGGTTCGACCATTTAACAGAAGAGGTAAGAAATATTTTAATGCAAAATGATTTAATTCCGCAGTATTTTTATGGCAACAAGCGAAATTTGTTTAAAAATCTTGAAGTATTTCAAGGATTGTCATGCCACTCTTATAATCCTATAGCAATTTTGCTTTATGTGACCTGTGTCAATTCAGGTGTCAGAAAAAAGTTAATTTGTCACTGACAACCCAGAACTCAAATATCTGTTGGTATTTTTGTGTTGAATAATTGACGTGTTTTGTTGAATTAAATTTCCTTAAATCTTCCCTGACTATTTAACCCAAAATCAAAGAAAAAAGTGAATATATGCAAAATATTTTACTTATTTTGTTAATTTTCTGTGCACCTGTTACAGTCGAATAATAGAATAAAATAAAACCCCTGTCTTTTTATATTTCAATGGACGTTTCAAATATGTGTTTTGTGAGCGTCTATGGAAACCCATGTCCACTACTTTTCCTAATGCATTGTTAAAATTTGCAAAATGAAACAAAATCTGTGTTAATATTATTTTTTTTTAAATTTCCTCGTTCTAGAGTTGATTAACAAATGTTAAATTTCTTAAGTTTTCAATTTTTCTATTGCCTTGAAACTAACTTCTCGGTTATTATCTTGTGCTCCAGAACTCGAGCTTGGAACAGAGTGTGTCGTCGAAATGGATGGTCAGCAGACCATCCTGCACCATCCCAACACATTGGACAAGATGGAAAGGTAAGGTGGACTACCGGGTGTAGTAAAGTTTTTAACCGCATGACTGTAGAATATTCCATGGGCTCCGGTCTAGCCGTAGCCGCGTCCCAAACCCCGGGCCGCACTCCGCACTCGGCACGGGCCGATCATTTGCTGAGAATGTGTGTCTAGGGCATCTGGTGCCGGGGCCCGGGGCCCTGCCTGCAGCTGCCTGCCTTTCGCCCTGCTCGCCCCCCTGAGTCGGTTCGCTCCCTCTCCGGGGTTTTTACGACCAGCCCAGCCCGGCACCTGAGCCCCGCGCGGCGCGCCCGCGCTCCCCTGGCTGCCCTTTCGACACGAACGGTCCTAACCGAGATCTACAGCCGTCTTCCCGCCGTGATGGGCCTTGGAGGCCCTAGGCCCCCGCCGCGCCGGCCCCCGCTCCCCCGCCCCCGCCGTCCAGCAAGATCAGGACATTGAATGGCCGTCTCCTGGTGGGTGCCGACGGTACTGTGAGCACTGTGTAGGACGCGGGCGCGGCGCGGCGCGGTGCGGGAGTGTACTTAGCTGCCTGCACTGCAGACTGATTCAGAAGAGCGCTCTCCTCGCCTGAAGTCCTCCTGGATCCAGGACTTTACCCTCGCCCTGTCTCTCTCTCTCGCACTCATTGGGTGCGCCGCACAGGTGCAAGAGAGACCGCGCGAGGAGAGCGCTCTTCTGAATCAGACTACGTACTGCACGCCCCGCCCCGCCCCGCCCTTCCCGCGACTCCTCACGCAAAGGTGACGATAATGAATTGACCGAGATAAGAGACAAGCCTGGCCGTCCCTCGTCGCCCCCCTCGCCCCGCCCCGCCCGTCTCCCAACGCGCCGCGTCGCTCAGAGCCCTCGTACTCTCTCAGCTAGGTCGACGACGACGCCAGGCCGAGAATCGATATCATCTCAACATTTTCTGACGCCGAGAAATTCCCGCTACGTGTCACTGGGTGTGCGCGCGCGCGCGCGTTTTTTTTTGTCGGCGCACAGTAGAGTCCTATAGGAGGAGCCTGGCGCCTAGCGCACAGACAGGCAGACACGGCGGCCCCCTAGTGCCCCGTGTGTGCGAGCGAAAAATGTGGATTGCGATGCCAGCGAGCGGTACGGGACAGGACAGTCGCGTCTCTGTCACACCATGAGAGAGGAGAGGAGAGGAGAGGTGCCCTCTGCTCTGGCGTGCCGCGCGCAGTACAGTGCGCCGCCCCGCCCGGCCCCGCCCCGCGCCCGCAGACATGCACAGCGCATTTGTATGTTTTCGGCGAGATAAGAAATGTCCCCACGCCGCGCCTCGTCGCGCCGCCCTTGTTTTCCCGACGGTTGCGGTGTAATTAAAGCTCCTCTTGCCGCGGACGGAAAATGAATAATCGCGCTTATTCCGAGTAGGGCGTCCTACTCGCATGGCGCGATGAGGTCGGCAACGGCAAGAACGAAACGGGATCGACAATTTTTGTTTTTTCTTCGGTCGCGTTTTGTGGCTCTACTACTGGGCAGCCTGGATTTTGGCAGGCGTCCCAGGCCGGAACAGGGATGGGGCGGGGCGGGGCGGGGCGAGGGCGGTAGGACGTGATGTAACGCGCCGCCGCTGGACCAGCACAGCAGGAACGCCCTCCTGTTGACACGCGGCTCAGCTCAGCAGACCTGCTAGCCTGGCAGCCGGACACGCGCCCCCTGCTTTTACAAAGTCCTTCTCCCTGCTGCGGCAACCCTCTTTCTCCCCCCCCCCACCACGCTACGCGCTACGCCGCGCTACGCCGCGCCACCCCAAACACGCGCTTAATTTATTTCCCCGAAATGGGTCGTTTTCCTGGAGGACCTCCGCTGCGCTGCGGCGGGCTCGGGGTGGACGACGGGAGGGGCGGCGCCGATCCGTCTTGCCCGTGCCCGGGGCGCTCTGCTCCGCTCTGCTCTGCTCGTCACGGAGCCGGGCCGGGTCGGGTCGGGTCGGGTCACAGGCCGAGGCCCCCGCGTCCACCCCAAACAGTACGTCTCCGGAGACGTCTCTGTCTCGCACTCCTCTCCTCTCCCGCTCCCTGCCATTTTCTTTATTTTTCCTCCCGTTCTCGGACGGTGGTCGTTTGCGCCTGGCTCCTCTCCTCTTCCCCCGCCTGAGCGCCACGAGGAGACATGTCGGGTGGTCGAGGCGCCGCGCTGTCGCGGGGTGGGGGCGCAGGTGACTCGGGCCGGCTCCCCTGGCGCTCTCTCTCTCTCTCTCTCTCGCACCTGTACGGGGAAGCCCACGAGTGCGAGAGAGACGGGGCGAGGAAGGTGCTCTCCGGGATAAGTCAGCAAGGCAGGAGGGTGGCGGACGCGGTCCTGGCGCCCGCTGGGCAGACTGACACAGAAGAAGAGCGCTCTCCCCGCTCTGTCTCTCTCGCACCTTTACGGCGCACCCCATGAGCGCGAGACATAGGGCGAGGAACGCGCGTCCTTCTGAATCAGCCTGCAGCCCGTGTTTTTAGCGCGCGCCGCCAGAGTCCCTCTCCAGCCCGACCCCTGCCCCTACCCTGCCCGGGTCCCGCCGGCGCCCAAACTCCCGACCTCGTTCCGGTTGTGGCCCTTATTTCTCCCCCCCTCCCTTTTCGCATCCGTTTGTTTTGCCCTGAGCGGCGTCTCGACCCTTGCTCGCTATATCTCCCCACGCGGTCGCGCTTTCAACCCCGCCCGCCTCGCCCATTTCTGACGGCGCTGCTGCTGGTCAGTAAGGTCGTCCTCCCGGACCCCTCCTCGTGCTGTACCCGCCTCCCGCGCCCTCGCGCCCGCCACCATCGAGTAGGACCACTACACTCCATGTCCGGTTGGGCGGTCCCGGCCCTGGCCCGCCCTGGCCCGCCCTGGCCCGCCCCTCTCTGCCGTAAGCTCTCTCGTGGTTCGGACTGGCTGCTGCTGGTTTCCGCAGAGGGCCTATAACCATGTCCGACCTTATTGCCACCCCGCATCCCCCCCTCCATCCAGATCGTATAGGCCTGCTACGCGGCGCGGGAGCCCCCGCCCCGCCCCCCGCTCACCCACCCTGGCCCATCGCTTATCACCCCCTTCGCCTGCCAGGTCCCGGTCCCGCCGCGGCCGTAGCATCGTGTATACCGGGCGGGCACGGGCGGGCCGGGCAGTGGTGCGTCAGCGGGAACAAGCCGACAGATTCAGAAGATCCCTCTCGTCGTACCCCCGTCCTTGTCGCACCAAAGGCGGTGCCCCCATGTTGGGGGTGGCAGAGCCTCATGAGTGCGACAAGGATAGAGGCGCGAGAGCGATCTTCGGAATCAGACGCGGCAGGGTCTGCTGCTCCTTCTCCCCCGCCCCGCGGCCCCTATTGCATGCATGAGGCATGAGGCGTACAGCGCAGCTCGCGGGGAGCTGTCTGCTCCTTCCCGCTCCGAGAGGGGCTCAAAAAATCATTTAACCGCAAAATATAAAACAATAGTTATTTAAAAAATAAAAAAATAATAAAAAAAATACATAAAATCAAGAAGAAAGATACAGAAAAATCCGATAAGTCAAGAAAAAACGAAACAAAAAAAAGAAGTAAAATTGAAAAAAATCAGAAATGAGGGTAAAAGATCAAAATTGATCAAAAGTGACAGACATTTCCCGTGAGAAATCAAAAGAAAAATCAAAACAAAAACTCTTCAAATAATATCAACAGCAAAAAAAAGAAAAAAAAATCATTGTTCACATTTTGTATGAGTGATCTTCCCCGTCGTCCCGCTCTGCCGCAGGCCCGTCCCGACCCGACTCGCGTTTCAACACCTGCACCCTGAACAAGTGTCTGGGGGCTGGAAGGGGGTTGGGCTGGAGCGGGCTGGAGCGGGCTGGAGCGGGCTGGAGCGAGGACGTACAGCGGTACGCGATGACGCCGCGCTCCCCAGGGACATCTCCCTCCCATCCCCGGATAGACGCCCGCCCCAACCCGCGGAGGGAGGCGGTGCGGTGGTGTAGGAAAGGAAAACCTGTCCTGTGCAGCCGACTGATTCAGAACATCGCTCTCACGCCGTTGTCATTGTCGCACTCATGGAGCAGCCCCATCCCCTAGAAAAGACACTCTCGTGAGTGCGACAAGGACAGAGGCATGGGAGCGATTTTCTGAATCAGTCGGCAGCAACGCTGTCGTCTGCCTCTCTTTTTCTGTCCCTCATTCTTGTGTCGCGGGCCACCACGGCAGAAAGAGAAAGAGAGAGAGAGAGAGAGATGAGAGAGAGAGAGAGAGAGAGAGAGAGAGAGCGAGCCGAGCTGCGCGAGAGGGTGAAGCAGCAGGGTGAAAAGAGGCGGGGGGGGAGGAGGGAAGAAGCCCCGTCTTTGCCTCGCCATGCGCCGACAACTGCACCGCACTTGTCCGTGTGGTTGGGGCCGAGCCGCTCGTAAAAGGAGAAGGTGCGCGTCATGGGGTGAAGTGGGGTGGGGCGGGGCGGATCGCCCTCCCTAAGCCCCCCCCCTCCCCTCCCCCAACCCCTACCAGGCTGCTCGACCCTACCGGGCTTTCTGCGGCGGCAGTAAAAGGGGCGCGTAAGGTGCCGAGGGTGGATGAAGAGAGGGTTTATTCCCTTACCTGTACCTCTTCGATTGGCTGCGCGACAAGATGCTGTTTTTCTTCCGAGGGAGAAACAACTCTGAAATTATTGTATATCCCGTAATACAGAAAAATTCAGATTAATTCAAAAAAATTCACAAAATTAAAAAAAAAATAAGGAAAATTCGGGAAAAATTCAAGAAAACTCACAAAAATTATATAAATAGTTACAAAAATTTATAAATAAGCACGAAAATATTTTTTTTATTTACGGTATGTATGAATACAAAAATCCAGAGTTGTTTCCCACCTTGTTTTCTTCTTCCCTTTTTTCCTTCTTGTGTATGACATCTGGTAATGCCGTTGGGAATCTTGCTTCGATTGGGAGGCATTCTCGTCGTGATTATGTTGCGGACGGTGGCGACGGGGGGTAGGCAGGGAGGCATCCGCGGGGGATGAGGTGTAAGGGTATGGGGGAACTGCTGACGTGGAAACTGCGGGAAGGACAGGCAGCAGCGGGGGCGGGGTAGGGCGGGGCGGGGCAGGCCCCCCTTACAGTGTCAATGAACCCCACCAGCACCCGGGCCGGCCGGACCGGACCGCCGGGCTGACTTGACCTGAGTCGCCACGTCCACTTTGGGGCGTGAATGTCGTTGTTCTTGGGGGATTAGTCGGGGCGAGAGGGATGGAGGGAATCGATCATCAATCACCAGGGCGGGGGGTTGAAGCCGCATCCTCGGTCTGCTGAGCTGCCGAACCCCGCCCCGCCCCGCCCCGCCCCGCCCGGCCCCGCTCGCGAGCAGATTGCCGTCATTTGTCTCCGGTGCGCGGGGCGGGGCGGGGCGGGGCCGGGGCGGGCTTCACCCTGCTGCTGCCGCTGCGCTCTGCGCCTGGTGAATGGCAATTAGGCTGGGGTCAGTCCTGTCTCGTCTAGAGTTATCTGACGGGGCCACCACTCCGAATTTAGACGCTAAGAGGATTACATACATACACGCTAAATGTATTTGTATGTTTTTGTGCAGACGTTTGTACAAAGTTGTGCATACGTTTCGATTCGCACAAATTTGTGCGCAAAAATGAACGAATTTGTGAATATGTTTGTACAAAAACATGCACTCCTTCGCACAAATTTGTGCGAATCGAAACGCATGCACAACTTTGTACAAAAACATACAAATACATTTAGCGTGTAATTTACAGACAGGGATTACGACTAACTGTTTTGGGCGGAGCACACATGTGTTTTCGTGGAATTTCGGATGATGAAGCCGTCTGATTCGAATGAATAAAGTTTACAGGGATATATGGAAAATTTGTCTGCCATTACAACAGCATTTGAACACAAGATTACGGGAGTGGTGGCCCCCTCAGAGTTATGTGATCGATTGGGTATGGGTTTCTTCAGGAACCCAAAAACTTGCGGTTTGAAGTGTTTTATTTTTACTCCTCGAGTAAAAGCCGAATGTGGACATGACGGCCAATTTGAAGTGACACCACCACCTACAGTGATGCAGATGCACAGGTTCACTGAATTATCCAACCGTTAGCTTGTAATTTCTGTTCGCAATATTTTTCGTGTTTTATTTTGCGAGGTAAGCAAAGGCTTTGTTTACGTGCGCCAAAAAAAAAAGAAAAAAAAACGATTAAACAGGCTTGAGCGGCACCTGCTGCCGAGGCTGCGCGCCGTGCGGACCGCGTCTCCCCACCTCACGACACCTGCGGGGGAAAAAAAGTATACATCAGAAAAACATGGATCACGAGAAAAACAAATGAAGGAAAGGAGAATAGCGCACAACGTCCCGCATGCCGTTTCAGCTGGCGGCTGGCGGGGCACACCTGGTGTGCGGCTGGGATTGGAGTTCCCCCTCTGCCCCACCCCGCCCCTATACCCTTTGCGATCACAGGCGCAGTGGGTGGAGTAGGAAATTAGGCTTGGAGGCGATGGCATGCAAGCAGGGCCCCCGCCCCGCCCCCCGCCCGCCCCCAGCCTGCCCCCGGCACGGCTCCGCCCCTTTCCCCCGTCCCAAACAGCCCAGCGCCCCGTCGCCCCTGCGCGTCCTTCAGGTAAAAAAGAAAATCCCTGGCCGCCCTTTTGCCCTTCCTCCGTCCCGGGGCGTGGCGGGGCGTGGCGGGACGGGACACCCTCATCCCATGGGCGTTCGATCCCCTCGCGTGGCTTCTACCTCTCCTTCTCCAATCGGTGCGCTTAAACGGTCGTTAGCGGTGCCCCATCCTAGCCGTAGTTTTCTTCGTCTTAGTGCTCTGAGTCTGTAATTTTATTTTTTTTCTTCCTTGGTTTCCCCAGGTTACTACAGTTGAAATCGTGTGTGCAGTAGCCTTTTATTTTCCGTGGTTCTATTTTTTTTTTTTTTTAGGCAACGGAGTTGCCTTCTAAAATCGCTGGAAAACGTGCGTGTTTTGTTTCATATGGCCCCTTACGACAGAAAAAAATCTGCTGAAGGGAATTCGATGATATTAAGCATACATTTAGAATGTAATCTAGTACATTCGATTCTGAAGTCTAGTTGAAATCTGTATTGCAGAAATTTTGTAAATTTGAATTGAAATTCGAGTTTCTATGGTAATGCTCGACTCGTCAGGCAAAATGAACAGGGGAAGGGGATATTTTTTCGTGGAGGGGGTAGGCCGAGACGAGCCAACACGGAGCGAAAGAGAAACCTCTAAAGTCTGCGTTCAAACAAAGCCAGCCTTTAGTTTCGAGCGCAAGAATGAGATAACACCACTGAAATTCGCACGTGACCACCGTACTGCCTTCTTTAAAACTACTTCAGTTTTACTGAAACTTGCCCCGGTTCTGCCAACTAAATGTGTGCCTCAAAGAATGAGTTCCAATCGTAACGTTATGAGAGCAGTGATTTTTTTCATTTTATTTGGTTGGCATGTTGTGTCAACAACGCGAAAGCAGGCCAAGCATGTCCGCCATTGCCGGTGGCTGATGTGCCCACCTCACGACTTTAAATCATTTTTTAAAGTTATCGAAACGTTGACAAGGCGAACTGAATGCGTAAATAGTAGTTTTATACCTGCGGAAAACGGTTTGGTAAGTTTGACTTCGATCTGGTGAGCAGAATTCTTGAAATGATGTACATTTACGTGTACCATTTTGTGTAAACAACGCCTTAACTCCGCGTTTTCCCAATAGATAGCGCACCCCCGTCGCGGCCGCGGCGCGCTTGCCCGCTGGTCCTTCGCGTACCAGCGGTATTAGGTAGGGCCCCGGTTCGCCCCTCCCGTGTGCCCGGTGGAGGGGAGGTTATTGTTGTCGTTCCTTTCCGGCCGTGACCTCGCCGCCCAATTTTTGCCGTCAGAAGGAGAGCTCTGCTCTTATCTCCTGCTCCTGTCGATTACATGTCGGCCGAACTGTCGGAGAGTATTCATTACTTGAAACCCGCCTTATCAATTCAAACTTAAAATTTTTTAGCCCCTATCTTGACTATCGTAAACCAAACAAAACCAGTCGGTCTTCTTACAGCCTTATTCAACACTCACAATATTTTATTTTAGTTATATAAACTCCGTTGTATACCAGGATTTCGTGAAATCGTATTTTGTCCCTTGCCTTCTTTACCCGGCTTGCCTTGATTGAGCGCCTTGAGTGAGCGCCGCGCCGGTCCAGAGTCCGTGGCGGAAGCTGCACGCCACGCCTGTGTCACCCCCCCCCCCCTCAACGCCCCGCCCCGCCCTGCCACGCACACGTACACCACACGCGATCCACGCGGCACTTGCACCCTGCCGCTTAGCGCACAGTGCACAGTGTTTGACCTACCTATGCCGGGCCGGGCCGAGAGCGGCTGGCGGTGGTGCTGTGGCGGAGTGGGTTGAGTTGGGGGGCCTTACCCAACCCCCCGCCCCGCCCCGCCCCGCACGCCCACATGCTCACATCGGTGCAGCAGGGCAGGGGCCGAGCGTGGGGGGGATCGCCGCGCTATCAGCTCTGCAAGACGGGGCGGGGCGGGGCGGGGCGGGGTGAGGCGGGCTGAAGACGTGGAACGCGCGGGGTCAGGTCGGCCCAGCCGTTGCCCCGGGTAAACACAGAGGGGGGTTGATCCCTCATGCAAAGGTGTTCAATGATTTTTGGAGCTATTGAATTTTTGGGGGCTTGTTTAGATTGTTTTTTAATTTTTCGAGGAAAATTTCGATTACTTTTTGACAAATTTTGATCTTTTTTCCTCCTATTTATTAATTTTTTCCCCTCAATTTTTTTTAAAAAATATTTTTCTTTTTGATTTAATTTTGATCCCCCCCCCCTTTAAAATGATTTTTTTGGGGGGGCCGTACAATGATTTTTGAAGTGACTCCCCTCGCCGCGCGCCTCTCTGCTGTGGCCTGTGCCTGGCCTGCGGGCTCTGGCTCGCGCTTGTGATCGGTTTGAAGGCGCGGACGCCTTCTTCCTCGGCCAGCCCTATCGGCAGTTGTGGGGCGGGGCGGGGCGGGGCGGGGCGGGGCGGGGCGGGGCGGGGCGGGGCGGGGCGGGGCGGGGTGGGGCGGGGCGGGGATCGATGCCGCGCGTGATAACTCGGTGTTGTCATCGCGCCATCGGCGCAGGAAAGGACACAACGACACCATCGGGAACTAGGAGGGGGGGGGGTAGAGGCCCAGAGGGATGGATGGAGATCGAATAAGGTCATGCCCACGTGATACTAATGTATTTTTTTTTTTGGTATTAATTCAATTCATCTCCAAGTCGCACTAAATTCTTATGAACTGTGTTTGTTTCTTTTTTTTTCACGCAAACTATAGACACTGTCAAAACAATCTATCTTAATTTTACAAACACGAGTTATGACGCAATTTACAAAGCAAATTTGCTCTTAAATTTAAGAACATAGCGTATATATAGCGTATAGCAAGCGTATATATATAGAGCATGTTCACCCCAAAAATATGTACTCAGTTGAACAGATTTTAGTGTGAGGCAGTTAGTTTTGTTGTGCGGGGCCCGGCCGCCTCCCTTTGCGGTACGTATGCTCTCTTGTGTTGAGTGTGGGGGGGATGCCCCTATACCATGCGGCAGCAGTTGACGGCTTTTACTGCCGGTCCTCCGGAGGTGAAGGAGGAGGTGGGTGGCAGCCTGCAGGCTGATTCCGAAGATCGCTCTCGCGCCTCCGTCCTTGTCGCACTCATGGGGCCCCGCCGCCCCTGACATAGGGCGCCGCCACAGGTGCGACAAGGAGGCTGGCTGTGCCGTGCAGCGCACTGCTGCTGCCCGCCTGCCCGCCGCTCTCCTCTCTCTCTCTCTCTCTCTCTCTCTCTCTCTCTCTCTCTCTCTCTCTCTCTCTCCTCTCTCTCTCTCTCTCTCCATCGCACTCCCGTCTCCCGCCCGTCACGGCGCACGTTGACGACGCAGTGGGTCGTAAAATGTCCAATTGCGTATCGGTTTACCCCTCCGCTCCCCTCCCCTCTCTACTTCTCCGGTCTGCTATACTCTCCTCCCTACCCACTCGCGGCGTGGGGTTGGGTGGGCGAGGAAGCACTCTGCCGCGTTTTGCAGACTCTCTTTTGCAGCTAAACGGCGCATCGAGGACGTAACGACCTCCTTTCCCCCCCCGCCCGGCCTCACCCCGCCTCGCCCCGCCTGCATACGCGCGCCCGTGCTGCACCCTGTGTGCCGTTGGTGGTCTGTATATATGTTCCGCTCTCTCGTGAGCACGTTCTCATGTTGCTTCACCATCCTGTGGCTGTCATTCCCAAGTAAATATAAATAAATAACTAAAAATAATTAACTACAAATAAATAACTAAATAAACGAAACCGCCCTTTTTTCCCCCTGCCCGCGGTGCCCTACAAGGCGCGTCGTGTTGGGGGACGCGTTTAAGCCATGAATAATTTTCGCATGCATGACTGGGCTTAACGTTGGCATATCGCATGATAATGGGGAAAAGCCGTTGCGTTTATTTTTGGAGGAGTTTTATTGCTGTGTAGTGGCGATAGAGTGTCTCGCTGTCATGTCATGTTGGTGCGCCGGTGTGCCGGCCCGGCCCCCACCGGCGCCCGGGGCTCGGCACGACAGGGGCCTAACTCAAGTCGCAACAGCTTGAAACTACCACTACCACCACGAACCCCGTGGGTACTGGTCTCTTTATTTAAAAAAAAGTCTCACACTTGGTGCTTTTCCTACTTTTAGAAACATTTACTGGAAAAAAAATGCTCTAAGGGGAACGTGTGTCTTGTACCAGAAAACACTCCTCCCATACACGGGCTGCCCGCCGGAAACAACGGAATTACTTAACCTTTGCTTGTCGGATGCAAATTTTCCGGCGCCCGCGCCCCCTGCCTGACTCCTCGACCATACTGTGCGTGCCCGTGTACGCAGCTTAGCACAGCATACTCACATACACACACACATTAGCGCGCCCGTGCACACTTGCATTCGCACATACAAACTATACACTATACACACTATATAGACTGTATAGCGATGCTCTTATGGTATACTGCAGCAATAACAAGAAGAAACTGCGCCTCTTATGGGCTCTGGTGGGAGCCCTTTTGCCCTTTTCTCTCACCCATTCTCCCCTTCTCTCGCAGGAGCCATTAATCGGGCGCGCTTAATCCACTTTATCCCCCACCTCCTCTACTTCCTCGTGGGACCCACCGTGGTTCAACAATTTCTTATTCCCCGCGCGCCGCTCTCCTTTCGGTGATATTTCACGTACGTTTCCCAAAGAGCAGGCGATAGAGCACACTGCTGGATATTGAAAAAAAAGTTTCTGGAAAATTACCTTCCTGCACTGTGAAAAATACTCGTAAGGGTTACGGGAAAATTTTCCATGAGAAAAGTCGTAAAATAACGATTTGAAATTGTAAATTTACAAGCACTCCATATCGACTTGGAACTGACCGACGAGCAAGAATGGGCTGTCGTAAATTTACGACAAAATTTGTAAATCAAAATTACAAAAAATGTCGTAAATTTACGAGTATATTTTTCACAGTGCTGAACAATAATTGGTGCCTCGACGACCGTGAGAGAGAGAGAGAGAGAGAGAGAGAGAGAGAGAGAGAGAGAGAGAGAGAGAGAGAGAGAGAGAGAGAGAGAGAGAGAGAGAGAGAGAGAGAGAGAGAGAGAGGTGGTGGTGGGGGGTCGATGTCGGTCCGACAGATGCCGTAGATTTGCTCTATAAAGTCTCGTCAGGAAAAACTATAATTTTTTTCTGAGGATATTGTCAGAAAATCAGGAGAATCAAAAGACATAGCAAATTCGCGGCAATCCTGACTTTGTGCTCGCGACGCTGCACTACTCTCTTCTTAACATAAAACAAAGGTTGGGGCGTGCTGTCGAGGGGGACATCTCTGAAATTTTTGTACACCTCGTAATTCTGGAAAATTCTGAGAAATTCAGGAAAATTCAGAGTAACATTCAGAGGGACATTAATAAAAATTCAGGGAAATTTTAGAAAAAAAAATCCCCCTTAAAAATAGGTAAAATTCAAGCAAAATTTTTAGAAAAATTCACATAAATACCCGATAGTTCACAAAAATTCACAAAATTTGTACACAAAAATTCCGAGGCCCGTTTCCTCCTCGCGTGCTGTGCTGCTGGGCGGCCTATACGAGCAACGAGCAGCACTATGGCCTGTGCCAGCGCCGCGCCCCCGCAACAGGTATAATACCCTAAAGGTCGAGCTCGTTTGGCGGTGGCCTGTGGGTCCGCGGTATAGCGAGGGGTCCTGCCCAATGTTTGACACGACGCCGCCGGCCCCGGCAGGCAGGCAGGCAGGCCCTGCCCCCCCCAGCACCAGGCCGCGGCCGCCGGGTTGCGCTGCCGGTGCGAATGCCAAAGCCTTGCTAATGGAGTGCAGGGAGAGAGAGACAGAGAGAGGAGAGCAGAGGAGAGTGGGGGGGGGGCACCGTGTGTGTCTGTGTTAGTGTGCCCGCGGAGCGCGCGACGCGCGATTCGGAAACGCGAGCGGCCGCGGCTCGTGTATCACGTGACATTTTGAACGAGGCAATAATGCGCGGCAAACGCCTTCCGCATCATCGCTGCAAACAAAATAGTTTGTACATTCGTGAAATGCACTGTTAACTGTAACTGTATACGTATATTCGGTCCTGTCGCTCGTCTGCTGCTGGCGGGAGACGCTGTGCTCTGTACCGCGCGCCGCGGGTCGCGATGGCGCTTACAATGTCCTTTCTCCCCTCAGCGCGCGCACCGCTCGGAGGTGAACAGCTGATCAACTTGCGCCTCGCTGGACGGGCGGGGCGGGGCGGGGCGGGGGCGGGGCAAGGTCGTCAGCTCGGCTGCCGGCGGGCTGACGCCGGGCAGGGCAGCGGCGTGCACTTGAAAACGAGTGGTGTGTGTGTGAAGGTTGTGCACACTTGCTGCTCGCATGCACTTCGACATCGTCGACATCGGCAATGAAAGGTGCGCATGACCGTTCACGTAATATAGGGATTTAATTATCACCCTTGAAGAGCAAGAAGAGGGACTTACGAATCGTTATATTTGGCAAAGTGTTCGACTTTATTCACGCACCAGTGAGTGTTCTACTGCGGCAGTGGAATGGAAAAGACGCGTTCCGCTGTGTGAACCTTGCGATAAGCGTCGCGCGCCTCGTGCCCCGCCCCGCCCCGCCCCGCCCCGCCCCGCCCCGCCCCGCCGTGGCCTCGCCTCTATGCCCTCCAAAACTCCGCGGCCGCGTCCCTTCCCGTCACGTCCCATTCCGTCCCGTCACGTGACGGTCCGCCCGGGCGACGCGCCGTCACGGTGCCATGATTTTTCGCGCGCGTTGTGTGGTCCTTGTGCGTCTCCGACCTCCTGTTCGCCGCAGACCTGCTGACCGCGTGGCTGTTTGCGTATTTTCACTGGAAAAAATAAAGGCCTATTAACTGTCCGCTTAAAATTTAGATAGGACGAATAGGAGCGGATATATAGATCTATCAAGGTTGATTCAAAGTGTAATGTAAAGCTTGAAAAGGAGCGTAAGGTGCCTCTGTTTTACCAGTGTTTTCTTCTTTTTTTTCGGGGCGGGGGGGAGTGAATGTTATTTTCCATTGAATGAAACTAGGCCGCATCCAAACGTCGTACAGTGTCAAATCCGAGGCAAATCATTCCCTGTCAACCGCGATAATCTTCGCCTTATGATTTGGAAGGAGGTCAGCCCTTATACGCGCGCCATGTTATCCACAGTTGCGCCCCTAACGGCCGGCCGCGGCGTATATCGACCTGCTGGCCGCGGTACGGGGTCTAATTTCATTACGACGCTGTCGACGCGCTGGACGTCCATGTCCGCGCCGCCCCGCGCCGAGCCAAAGGGCAGCGTATTTATTACACGCGGGGCGGGCGGGGAGCGGAGGGGAGGGCAGGGCAGGGCTCGGAGGGGTTGCTATTACTATGCACAACCTCACTCCCCCCGCCTCCCATCCCTTCCTATCCTGCGGGTCGTGAATAAGTATGGAACTCTGGACAAGAATGAAATATAAATCCAGCCTGGCGCCGCGCGACGCTGTCCGCGCCGCGTCCCGTGCTGTATACACTATACACCACGCGCCACGCCACGCCACGCCACTTTTCCCACCGCAGCTACACAGCAAAAGTTGTCCGCGCGGCGCGGCGGGTGGGATTGCGTGGTGTGTGATGCGCGCGCGGCTGGCGCGGCTTTGCGGCCTAGTCGGAGAGAGAGAGAGAGAGAGAGAGAGAGAGAGAGAGAGAGAGAGAGAGAGAGAGAGAGAGAGAGAGAGAGAGGGAGGGAGGGAGGGAGGGAGGGAGGGAGGGAGGGAGGGAGGGAGGGAGGGAGGGAGAGTTTGTCGTGGTAGAGGCGGGGGGCAGGGGCTGTTGTGGTATCGTCTAGCGCGGCCCGCGGCGGCCCTGCCCCGCACTAGATGTGGTGTAGCGTGTTCCGGAGTCCCCCGGACTTCCTCTCCCACCGGCGGGCGCGGCCGCATCGCTCACACAGCAGAGACACGCTCTGTCTCTCTCTCACACACACACACTTGCTCGCTCGCTCGCGCCGCTGGCGCCCGACCAGGTGAGTGAGATATGACCATCCGGTGTGAGGACCGAAGGAAGGTGTGTCCTCGCGGAGTCAGGTGCCCGGCCCGGCCCAGCGCGGCCTGTCGCGGTGATGCACAGGGAACACGTGAACAGTGTTGCGGGTCTGCCTATAATAATCCATGCAAAACTGGCTCTCTAGCCTGCGGGGTCCGACGACATGCAGCGCACCCCTGGCGTGCAGCAGTGACGGGAAATGTGTGCTGTAACCGTAGGCCAGGCGTACAGGTGCATTCCTCTGCAGGCGTGCGATCACACTCTACGCCTCGGCGTACTACATTATTTGTTGTGAACCCTAAGAAATCAACTGTGTACGCCCAAGGGGGCTGCTGCAGACCCGCATACTGTATAACGTGTTGTATTCTCTGCAACACCCGGTACAGTAGAGCCTGCCCGCGGCGCCCGCGGCGGCGTGCCCGTGGAATGTGATCGCCCGTCCCATGTGTGTGTGTGTGTGTGTGTGTGTGTGTGTGTGTGTGTGTTTGTGTGTGTACGGTCACCTGATATCGATAAACCCCGTGCCGGCGCCTGCCTGCCTGCCTGCCTGCCTGCCTGCCCGCCGGCCACTCGCTGATCGGTGATGGGAACCCGCCACGGTGCCACGCCCCTCGCCACGCCACGCCTCGCCACGCCCCGCCACGCCCCGCCACGCCCGCGGTGGGCCAACAGCAAAGGCTAGCCCGTGACACTTTGCGCGCGCCAACACGCGCTGTTGTGGGTGGCGAGTGTGAATTGAGCTCCGCGGGCGAGAGCAGTTGCTGAGAGAGAGAGAGAGAGAGAGAGAGAGAGAGAGAGAGAGAGAGAGAGAGAGAGAGAGAGAGAGAGAGAGAGAGAGAGGAGAGAGAGGGGGGGGGGAGAATGAGATCATAGCCTAGGCAGCTCAATCGATGTGGTTGGCGTTGGGTCTGTGTCTGTGGCTAGCCGCCGGCTGGGCTGGTACTGGTGTCGGACAGTCTAGTCCGAGCGGCGCGGCGGCGTGAAGTGGTGTGGTGCCCGCGACGCCCCCGGCCGGGGTGGGGCGGGGCGGGGCGTGTGGGGGGGCCCTCGCTGCTGGGATCCGCCGCGTCAGCTCCGGGTGGGGCGGGACGGGGTGGTGCGGGCCGCGGGCTGAGCTGCTTGGCTTGAGCCCGTTCCGTTCACGCCACTTGTCGGTGACTCTGCTCTCGCCTAGCCCGCTCCGCGCCCGCCCCTCTTTCCACTTAACCGTCCAGCGCAGTCCAGCGCAGTCGGCACTTTTGGGGTAACCAGGTCGCGGCCGCAAGCCGCGCGGGACGGTCCGCGCCGCATCCAAGCCGCGGAGCGCACAGCGCAAGCACAACAAACGTTTATGGGCAGCTCGTTGACCGAGAAACACGAGCGAGGCAAAAAGGCGACCGGGGCGGGGTGGGGCAGGGCAGGGTGGGGTGGGCAGCGAATGCAGCGAGCTGCTGTAGTGTCCGCCCCGCCGGCCGGGCCTGGATCTGGCTGGACCCGTGTTGTGCTGCAGGCTGCTGGAGACCCTCGCGCGAGGCGGAAGCAACTCTGAATTTCGGTGTAGTGTATGAAATTCATGAATGTTCGTGAATTTTGTTAAATTTTTATTGATCTTATTTCTTTTAAAAGACGAAATCGCTTGAATTTACCTAATGTTTACTGACTTTAAAAAAAATCCTGCATTTCCCTGATTTTTTCTGAAGTTTTCTCAAATTTCCTGGATTTTTCTGAATGATTCTGAACGACGAGGTGTTCCAAAATTTGAGAGTCGTTTCTCCCTCGCCCTCGTGCGTTTGTGGAAGGGGGCGCATAGGCGAGCGCGCACCCCGCGCCGGGCCCAGGGCGCAGGGGTGCGTCCTCTGGGAGATGGCAGACGGGCGGGCGCGTGCGGGCGCAGTGCCCTGCCCTGCCGTGCCCTGCCCCGACACCTGTGCCGGCACCCGGCCCCCGGGAGGTCTTCCCCTTCCCCCTGCAGGTCCAGTAGTCCCTGTCCGATCCCTCCGGCGCGGCGGCGCCCCTCCCTGTGCCCCGGGGGAGACAGCCGACGGCATTATCCCTCGTGAGCGGGCGCAGGACCAGGACCCGGGCGCAGGGCGGCCCAGAGCGACCTCCCCCCCCCCCCTTTTCCTCCTTTCTATGCCCCACACACTCTGGTATTGTGGCAGTGTGTCGGGCCGGGCGGAGCCGGTCGCCGCCGTCGCGCGTAGAGCACTGCTCGGCTCGGCCCTGGCCTTGCACAATGCTGCTGGGAACAATGGCGCCGAGCCGAGCCGAGCCAGCCTGTCCCGCCGCCCCCGAGGGGGGATCACTTCGGAAATCAGAGTACGGCCCTAAAAAAATCTTTCAAAAAATAAACACATGAAGAATGATCCAGAAAAATCCGAAAAATTGAGGGGAAAAAACAAATATTAAAAAAAAATTAAAGTCGGGGGAAAAACCAGAAATGAGGGTTAAATATCAAAATGTATCAAAAAGTGAAAAATTGTAAGATAATTTAAAAGAAAAAATAAAGAAACAAACAAAATGTCAAAAAAAAATTAATGGTACACAATTTGTATGAGTGGTTGGTCACCCCCGGGTCACCCCCTCGGCCGCCGCGGCCTGGTTCGCCTCTGCTCTGCGCGGCGCGTTATGCTCGTTGTGCTCCACCCACAGTCCTCCCACCCTAGTCCCTGGAGCTGCTCGGTCTCGGCATCCTGTGATGCGGGTCTGCCTACCTCGCGGCGCCTTACGCGTCCCGGACTGGGCAGGCAGGCAGGCAGGCAGGCCCGCAACACTGCGGTGTATTTATAGCGCGCGGCTGAGCTGCGAGGTGAGGGTGAGGTGCCGCTGTCTCTTTGGACCTCCTCGCCTCGCCCAGCCACGCGCCGAGCGGAGCGGAGCAGCAGGGCTGATGGAGCTAGGTTTCTGCTGGTCCTGACGGAACGGCGATACCTCCCCGTTAGAGGCGCCGCGGGGCTCGCCTCCCCTGCCGCCTCCCGCCGCCGTTCTCACGGTGCTGGTCCCCCCCCCCTCCCCCCCCGCCCCCAGCCCAAGCCGCAGAGGTGTGTTGGAAACAAGATAAACGCTTTGCTTTTATCGGTCGGACACTACTGCTCCCCCTCCCCTCCCCCTCCCCTCCCGCACTACCCCGCCCCGCCTCGCGCCGCCACCTCTGGCACCAGTTGGCTCGGTACCGGGCCAGGCCAGGGCCGTGTGATATCGTAGCCCCTGAACCGGCCCTGCTTAGAAAATAGTCGAGTCAAAGTTTTGAGATTTTAGGGAGTTTTGGGGATTAATCCCTTATAGAAATCTGGGCCGTGAAGTCGGAGCGACCTCGCGTTGCGAAAGGAAAGTAAGGAAAGAAAAATAACTTCACGGCGAGTGGCTTGGTGCTACTTGTTGTTCATTACTGCGAGGGGTGGTGTTTTTCCTCCCCCACGGAGTAGAGTGCCCCCCCCCCCCTCCCCTCCACTGGCGTGCCATGAGCCGTGCCGTGAGCCCTACTGCACGGCTGTTGGTCCCCCCCTCCCCCCTCCCTCCCCCAGCCCGGACCTAAGCCAGCGCCGAGGTGGCGAAGGCGGAGCTTTCATTGTCCCTTTCTCTAACAAGCCCCTTTTGTTTGTTGCAGGTGAGTTGTGCGCTGCCGTCGTGCCATTGCGCGGGTGGAGGTGTCGGTCCTCGCCTCGGCACTCGCCTCTCACCTCCTTGCTCTCTCTCTCCTCTCTCGCTCTCTCTGTCTCTGTCTATCTCTCTCTCTCTGTCGCTCTCACTCACTCACACACTCACTCACTCACACACTCACTCACTCTCTCTCTCTCTCTCTCTCTCTCTCTCTCTCTCTCTCTCTCTCTCTCTCTCTCTCTCTCTCTCTCTCTCTCTCACTCACTCACTCACTCACTCCTCCCCCTCCTCTCCTAGGAGGTTGTCTGCGTAAAGGTAAGAAACGCCCAAACCATAGTATCGCGGATACGAGAAAGCAGAAAACAAAAGAAGCCAGGCCGCGCCCTCTAGCCAAACGCGTTGTCCAGGACGGACCCTTAAAATACCCCAAAGATTCCAACTCTGTACCTCTTCTCCTTCGTTGTGAGACAGACCGACATAATGTCGTTTTCACAAGCACAAGCTCGCTCCGCGAAGCTTTTTCAAAACAAAAGAGCGGGCTGAAAAGTATAAAATCGCTAAAAAGCCTTGGTGGTGCGTGGGGGTTATTCGCGCCCCGTTTTTTCACCTTTACCCCAGCCCACCCTTCTCAATAACGCTCCGTGAAATGTTTTCGTCCAGCTCCGCGCCGGCTGAGGGGTCTTTCACTCAAAAACATCAGTGTACACCCTTTAAACAAAAGTCAGGAAAAAATCAAGAAAAAATCAGCAAATATTTTTAATAACAAAAATCAGGAAAAAAAATACTCAGAAAAGCCCGTCGGCACCCGCAGTACAGGTGTGTCTATCTCTAGAAGAAAAGAGCAAGGGTGGCTCTGTAAGTCCGAACCCGACTCTCGCGGGATTGCCTTGTCCTCCCCCTCCCTCTCCCCCTTATACCAACTCCCGGATGTCCACCCCCACCCCCTACCCCCACCCCCACCCCCTACCGCCGCCCAGCACGCCCCGCCCCGCCCCTCTCTGTCTCAATAAAGTTTGTGTAACGCTTATTTCCTCTCTGGGGCGCTGGGGCTGCGTACCGAGTGGGGACCACCTCTGCGGGCTGGCGTGGAGGCTGGACCAAAAACCATGATAGCCTGGAACAAAAACGAAAAGAAAAAGTTTTGCTTGCGGAATTTTTCCTTCCACTTTATCTGCAGGATTCTTGGAAGGCAGTGTAGGGGGAACTGGCGCGGTGTCGAGAGGTTTGACTGCCTGCGAAATGCACAAGGGCTTTCTTACTGCGGGGCGGGTCGGACGCTCGTTCCACGCGGCCTGCATTATTCCCTTTTTTCCCAGCGAATTCCATCAAGTAAAAACCGGGGAAGAATGGCAAAGAAAAGGTGGTGGTGCGGGTTTTCGCCCCGCTAGTCCTGCTGCTCCTGCTAGTCCCTTGTTGGTAAATTGAATTTAGCCTGAGAGAGCGGATGTGGTGGGGAGCTCGGGGGAGCGGGACGAGCCGCCAGTAATGTAATGAAGCACGGCCAGTGATGGACAGGGCAGGGCAGGGCAGGGCAGGGCAGGGCTCCCCTAGCGCCGCGCCCTAGTGGCTGGAGTTGAAGTTTCCTTTTTCTCCCCCCCCTCCCCCCTCCCCCCATTCTGCCTGTTCTAAAATTACGCAACTCAGCAGCCGCCACCACCGTGTCGTTTGCTAACCCAAATAACCTGAAATCCTGTATCTCTGCTGCTTCCGCCACCCGGCGCGGCCCGACCCGACCCGACGCGACGCGTAGGGTCAATAATGACGTGATGGATAGGTCAGTCCGGATTGGTTTCTCAGTATCAGACGCACTGTGGGCGGTGTGAGGGCCGAGCTGAAAGTGCTCGCATGCCTGTCTGTCTGCCCTCGCGGCGCGGGCTAGTCTACTCCGGACTGTCAAGGCAGCGCGTTGTCCTGCGGTAGAGTGCGCAGGGGCACACCCCTCCTAACGATGAGGGGCGGCGACCCTGCAGACTGCTGCTTCTCTTTCCTAGCTTCGATTGGCTGACTAACTCTCTCCCTCTCCCCCTCTCCCCCTCCGCTCTCTCACACGCCCTTCTCTCCCTGACTGAGTTACTCATAGCGGTGGGGGAGGGATGAATGACTCAATTACGCGCGCGGCGCCGTGGCGGGGCAGGGCGGGGCGGGTGTTGTGCACTGCACCCTGCGTGGGAGGGAGGAAGGGAAAAGACTTGATGGGGGTAAAGGATCGCGAGTTTTAAAGTTGGTTCAATTTTATTTTATTTTATTTTATTTTTATTTTTTTGGTGGGGGAGGGGCGTGTGTGTGTTGCTGAGCGGAAATTAGTGTTAGGATGAGTGTGTAACTCTAAAAATCAGAAAAAAAAATCAAGAAAAAAAAACTGACAAAAATCAAGAAAAATAGATTAAAAAAACTATAGAGAAAACAGTTAAAATCAAGGAAAATTGGAAAAACACAAAAAAAAATTAGAAAAATTGGTGTACGCTTGAATTTCTAGTGAAGGTTCCCCCTGGGGGACGGGGCGGGCTAGACCTGCCGCTGTACGTATCTGATCCGGCGCGCGCTGGTTTGCACGCAAGGGGCGGCGTCGGGTATGGTGGACGCGGCGTCGCGACGCCCCGCTGCCCGCCGCGTCACCGTCGCCCGCGTGACGTCACCAGCACGTCACCAGGGGCGGCTGCAGCATGGGCGGGGCTGGATATGGAGGCACGACGTGGCACGTGGCCACTCCTTTATTTATTTATTTTTATTTATTAGCAAATGATACGAAGGTATCAGCCTGCTTGTACTGTCATACAGCGAGCAGTATGCACAGAGCAGCGCAGCCAGCAGAGAGCAACCGGCAGAGCGAGCAGCCAGAGTGGCATATTTTTTTGGATTGTTTTCATTTAATTTTGTGTTATATCGTTTGACATTGCGGGGCAGTGGCGCCCACACGTTTTCTAATGTACCTGGGCAAAACCCTTTGTGTACCTACCTTTCCGCTTTATAGGGGTTTTTAGGCCTTTTTTAGATGTCTTTTCTCCCTCTTTTTTTCTTTCCCGCAATGCGGGCTCCACTCCCCGCCGCAGTTCGAGTGGAGCCCTTCTGCACGCCGCCGCACTGGAGATAACCCAAAGTGAATGACTGGGGGCACCTTTTGTTTGTCAGAATTTCAGTGTCGTCGGCACTTGTCTTGTCCCTCCGTATGTGTGTGGAATTCGCAGGGAAATTCACGCCCTTACTTTTTGGAAGCGCGTGAGGAGTTGCCGGGTTAAAGCAAAGCGCGCCGCGTTAATGTGCTGCGGAAAATTACCTCACTGTCGTGCGGGGAAAAGCTATGCTCTGTGGAATGAGGGGGAGCAGTGAGTACTACTCGGGATGGAGTTGTGAAATGTTTGATGGGGGATGCGAGCGAGTCTGACGGGGGCGGGCGGGGGGTAGGTGCGCGCGAGCCATCTCGGCGTTGGTTAAGGAGATTGGACAAACGGGATTACCGCTCTGACGGGCTGGGGCGTGGCGGGGCGTGGCGGGGCGGGATGGGCTGACGAGGCAGACGCCCGGCAGACGGCACAAGTCATTAAGCCTTGAACTATCCCTGTGTGAACCCTGACCTTCGGGCCAGCCAGGGGGAGCCGGCGGCGGACCAGCCATAGGCGCCGCCACCAGGTCGCCGCAGGGTGGGTAGTGTAGTGTCCCGCACCGGCCGCGGCCAGGCGCTGGCGGCCGACCCCCATGGGCGACCGTTTGGCGGCTGCTTTGTATCTCTCAGAGCAGTTAAAGGCGACGCAAGAGTGCGCGTCCGAGGCAATAATTTACATGTCGCGCGAAAGTTTCAGCAGAGGGAGTGAGAGATGGATAGGAGGGAAGAGCCGAGGGGTCCTTCACCCCCCCCCAAAAAAAAATCAGTGTGTACCCTAAAATAAAATCAGTAAAAAATCAGTAAAAAGTAGGAAAAAAATCAACAAAATATGAAAAAAATCAAGAAAAAATTGAGAAAAAATCACAATAAATCAGAGAAAGTCTGTAAAAATCAAGAGGTTAAATCACATTAAAACGGAAAAATTAGAAAAATCAGCAGTGTACGCTTGAATGTATAGTAAAGTACCCCTCGCGGCGCGGGTGGAGACGACTTGGCCGACCACCGTTTTGGTAAGCGCCAGCCAGCCTCGCGTCCTGCTGGGCGGGGCGCTCCCGGAAAGCTCTCCTAATCCAATTCGGTTCGGGAGAGAGGCAGCGCGGGTGCGGGCGGAGGCAGGGGGCCATCTCATTACCACGAGCGCGGGAGCTGCGCGTTTGTACGTGTTGTACGCTCAGAAAAGGATAAAAATAAGAAAACAGAAAGAAAAAGCCCGGAATGGAGACCGGACTTGAATAATGAAAGCGCCTTTCACTCTGTGGGCTCCGCGGCTGGGAGTGACGTTCAGCTGAGCGGGGCCCTGGGCCGGTGCCGGGGCTCTGCCCACGCGCCGTCTAGCGCAGCGCTCGGCTCCCGACCCGAACGAGTCAGGAGTCAGTCAGTCACTCTGCCTCTCCCCTCACTTCCTCCACCTCCGCCTCCTCAAGGCGAGTCGTCTCTCTGCCTTTCCTCTCTTTTTTTTGAGCTCCTTCCTTCATCCGTTTTCATCGTCGCTTCCTCTCCCCTTCGGTCATGCAGCGTTCGCGCCGAGGGGGAAACAACTCTGAATTTTTGGTGGTGTACAAATTTTGTGATTTTTCGCGATTTTTTTTCTGACTTTTTGTGAAGTTTTTTCATTTTTTAAAATTTATTTAATTTTTTTTTGCATTTTTGCAACTATTTAGAATTCAAAGTTTTGTGATTTTTAAAATTTTCCTGAATTTCTGAAAGTTTTGAATTTTTCTGAATTACGAGGTGTACCAAAATTTCTGAGTTTGTTTCCAATCGGTTCGCGCCGTATACGCCGTGCCGCCCGCGGTCCCTTCCTTCTTGGAACTCAGTAGCAGCGTAGCGTCGGCGCCTGTGCAGATTTTGTGTGTCCTGCATGCCAAGTGATTGCGGAGAGTGTGTGCTGCACCGCGCGCACAGACATGTGTGTGTGTGTGTGTCCGACCCACGCACTTCCTGCCTCCCCCCTCCCCCGAGGCTCTCTCTTTTGTCCCCGGCTGCCTAATTGGACCATTGCACCGCGGTGCTCTGCCACTGCAGGCGCGGGCCGGGGCGGGGAGGAGGACCATCCTCACAGAGAGAGACTATATAGCCTCGGCGTGCGGGATGTTATGCTGCTCTGAGGGCGCTGCACTGCGAGAGCGCGGCACGTCACGTGGTTTGAAAAAAAAAGAAAAAAATCTGCGGAACCTGTCTGTATATGGGCGCAACTTAAAAAGAGTTACGAAACAAATTTAAGCAGTTATATTTTCTGGATTATCTAATCGCAATCTCAGGTAGAAAAAGACAGAAGAAAATTTTTGGCAATATTTAGCGCATTGATATTTAGAATATTTTTTTTCCATCCAACGATTCTGCATTCGATTTTTATTCTAATTTTTTAAATCTCTGATTCTTTTCATCTCTTTTATTTTGCGCGCGCGCGGGGCGCGCGCGAGTAGCCGACTTACTCCGACGAAGCGGCTTACCTCTCCCTGACTCTCTCGCACTCACGTGGCTTCGCCGTATAGCTGCGAGAGAGACAAAGCGAGGAGAGCGCCCTTCGGAATGAGTCGGCGGGCAGCGTGTGGTGGTTACAGGGCGGGCCCCGGTCCGGGCCCCGGGCTGCGCCGTGCCAGTCGCCGGGTGGCTCCCTCCGCTCCGCTCTGCTCCGGTCGCTCTGACAGGCGGCTGAGGTCGAGGCGAGGCCGGCGAGGCGCGCGGTGGCTGAGCTGAGCTGAGCTGAGCTGTGGCCTGGAGGCGCAGGGCCCGCAGGGCCCGCAGGGCCCGCAGGCCAGGGGGCGCTTCCAGACGATCGAGAATCAATTCTTGCACGCCAGGCCAGTACGGTACCACCCCACGCGGCCCGCGTGGCCCTATGCGGCGCGCATGAGGGCTTCGGTCGTGTATAGGTGTGAGAGAGACGGAGTGAGGAGAGCGCACCTCGGAATAAGTATGGGCGGGTGTTTTCATGACCACGTCCTTTTGTTCGGCGTTCCTCTGGTTTTTTGAAGTTTTTTTTATGGCCATCTCCGTGAGAGGACTCATGGCTCATGGCAGAAGTTGCGCGGGCCGTGGCTCTGCTCTCCCCGCCGCGCCTGACGCGCCATCGTAGCTCACATCGCCCGCGCCCTGCCCTGCCGCAGTACATCCGATCGCGATAGCGACACCCTCCCGGCGCGCGCGCTAGCGAGTGTGTGTGTGTGTGTGTGTGAGTGAGAGAGAGAGAGAGAGAGAGAGAGAGAGAGAGAGAGAGAGAGAGAGAGAGAGAGAGAGAGAGAGTGTATGTGTATGCGAAAGCACGTGGGGGAGGGGTGCTCCCGCCAGCCCTTGCGCCTTCTCCGTCTTATCACTTAGTCCCTGCACGTCCTCTCCCTTATTCGTCCTCCCCCCCCCTCCCCCTCCTATGTCCCTTATCTCCCTACCACCACCCCGTCCAATGGAGTGGCCGCGACGACCGACGAACCCACCCGAAACGAGGCCGCTAACTACTTTATACTTACACCTTGGATAAGGGCAAAAATACATGGATCGGCTTCTCCGTTGTGCATTGGTACTTTCGTTACCAAACCACGCCCATAATATTGGGTCTACAGAGTTGGCGAGACACTCATTACACTCGGAAAGGATTGGCATTTACAGGTATGAAGTTGGTTTTGAGCTCAGGTAACCGCGAGCGTTAAAAAGAGCCAAAATATTGAATAGGCACGGGTCCCGGACGAATTGTAGAGGCGGAGCGTAGCGCAGCGGCAGCGGCGCCCGAGAGAGCCCGGCCTCACTTTGTTACCAAACTACTCCCGTAGTATTGGTCCTACAGAGTGGGCTAAACAGTCATTACGCTCGGAAAGGATAGGGCTTGTGAGGTATGACATTCAATTTGTAGTTAATATCACGAAATAAGCACCAGAGGGTGTTAAAGACGAACATATCTGCGGTGGCGCGCCGCTGTAGCCGGGCCCGCCCGGCGGCCGAGCGGCGGGGTGGGGGAGCCCCGCCGTCTTACGGGAAGCGCTCGCCGCTGCGCTACGCTACGCCTCCTCAAAACGTCCGAGACCCGTGCCTGCGCGCTCCGGAGAAGCCGATCCATGTACTTTGCCCTTATCCAAGCTTACACTCGTGTGTGTGCGTGAGACTAAGAGCGGAACAAAACTTCTTTGATTATGAAAATATTTCACTTTTTCGTCAGTTCATATTCGCACACTTTTTAGCAGCAAATGTTACGAATGTATCAGCCTGCTTGCACTGTCATACAGCGAGCAGCCTGCAGAGAGCAACCGCCGGCAGAGCGAACAGCTAGTGGTGGCAAAATAGTTTTCTTGCCACTGACTTTTCGTTTCGCGTTGCAGTAACTCTTTCTTTTTAACTTTTCGCATTCCTTCCTAGCAATGTGGCACGCACGCACGCACGGTCTGCATGTCTCGCGTAGCAGTCTGTGATGATACCTTTCATACTCCCGGAGGACTTTTTACTTTTGCCGCTGACGGAGAGACTCGTTTCAAGACGGATCTGACGACTGCCTACTGCTGTTCTGATAAAAATGGAGTGAGCACAAATACGCATAAACTTTTAGCAGAAAAAAAAAAACATATAGACCAGAAAATATAAAAATATAAAAATTTTGTTTTTTAAAAAAAATTGCTGCGTCGCGTGGAATCAGTGCGTCATGTTGGGAAGGGCAATGCACAAATAAACGGTCGGCCCCGTCTGTGCCTCGAGTCGCTCGCTGCTGCCCCGGTGCAGTCCTGCCCGATTGGACAATGCCCGGCCGCCCTCCCCCCCCCTCTCTCTCCCCCACAAAACCCCGGCGCGGCCCGTGCGAGCGCACGTGGGCGGCCACGCTGTGCCTCTGAGGTGTCGCGTTTCCTGAGTCACCGGCCAGCCGGCCCGGGCTGGGCACGAGCCGAACTCGCTCCACTCACAGACCGAGGTGGGAGGGGTGAATCACTCATTCAAAACGTGTACAATGGTATTTTATTATGACTTTTGATTTTTAGGCAACGGAGTTGCCTTCTAAAATCGCTGGAAAACGTGCGTGTTTTGTTTCATATGGCCCCTTACGACAGAAAAAAATCTGCTGAAGGGAATTCGATGATATTAAGCATACATTTAGAATGTAATCTAGTACATTCGATTCTGAAGTCTAGTTGAAATCTGTATTGCAGAAATTTTGTAAATTTGAATTGAAATTCGAGTTTCTATGGTAATGCTCGACTCGTCAGGCAAAATGAACAGGGGAAGGGGATATTTTTTCGTGGAGGGGGTAGGCCGAGACGAGCCAACACGGAGCGAAAGAGAAACCTCTAAAGTCTGCGTTCAAACAAAGCCAGCCTTTAGTTTCGAGCGCAAGAATGAGATAACACCACTGAAATTCGCACGTGACCACCGTACTGCCTTCTTTAAAACTACTTCAGTTTTACTGAAACTTGCCCCGGTTCTGCCAACTAAATGTGTGCCTCAAAGAATGAGTTCCAATCGTAACGTTATGAGAGCAGTGATTTTTTTTCATTTTATTTGGTTGGCATGTTGTGTCAACAACGCGAAAGCAGGCCAAGCATGTCCGCCATTGCCGGTGGCTGATGTGCCCACCTCGCGACTTTAAATCATTTTTTAAAGTTATCGAAACGTTGACAAGGCGAACTGAATGCGTAAACAGTAGTTTTATACCTGCGGAAAACGGTTTGGTAAGTTTGACTTCGATCTGGTGAGCAGAATTCTTGAAATGATGTACATTTACGTGTACCATTTTGTGTAAACAACGCCTTAACTCCGCGTTTTCCCAATAGAGCGCACCCCCGTCGCGGCCGCGGCGCGCTTGCCCGCTGGTCCTTCGCGTACCAGCGGTATTAGGTAGGGCCCCGGTTCGCACTTCCCGTGCGCCCGGTGGAGGGGAGGTTATTGTTGACGTTCTCCTCCGGCCGTGATCTCGCCGCCCAATTTTGCCGTCAGTAGGAGAGCTCTCTCTTCTCCTGCTCCTGTCGATTAAACGTCGGCCGAACTGTCGGACAGTATTCATTACTTGAAACCCGCCTTATCAATTCAAACTTAAAATTATTTAGCCACTATCTTGACTATCGTAAACTAAACAAAACCAGTCGGTCTTCTTACAGTCTTATTCAACACTCACAATATTTTATTTTAGTTATAGAAACTCCGTTGTCTACCAGGATTTCGTGAAATCGTATCTTTTTGTTTTGATTTTTTAAGGAAAATTCAAGGAAAATTACTGTTACTTTTTCATAAATTTCGATGTTTTTCCCTAATTTCTGAATTTTGTGTTTCGTGTTTTGTTCATTTTTCCTTGTTTTTTTTTTCGGATTTTCTGTATCTTCCTTTTTGATTTTATTTTTTTAAATTATTATCTTTTAGTGATTTGTTTTTATGACGCCGTACGATGACTTTTATAGTGACCCCCCCGCCCCCCCACCCCTCTCTCTGGGAGCGAGGGGGGCGGGGCGGAGGGGCGATTGGTGTACAACTGTGTGTGAGTGTGGGCGGCTCGGCTCGGCTCGGCTCAACTCGGAGCCAACTGACAGCTGGCTGGCTGGCTGGCTGGCTGGGGACGCCTGTCGGCGGGCAGGTAGGCCGCCCCGCCGTGCGCGCGTGCCGCGCTCGGTTGCCTACGCTGACTCTGACAGGCGCCGTCTGGGCTGGGCTGGGCCGGGCTGGGGCTGGTGTTCAGGCTGCCTGGCGCCTGCGCTGCGCCTGACCTCGTTTCGCATTTGCCGCTCCTCCATACACTTCGAAGCGAAGCCTCCCACTCTCCCCCCTCGATCCTCCTCCTCATCCCCCTCTTCAACCACCTCCAGCCCTCATGCCAGATTTAGAAGGGATTTGCCGCCGGAATCACCTGTGATACTCTCTCTCCCTGGCCGCCACTGCCCGCGCCATGCTCTCTCTCTCTCTCTCTCTTCCCAGCACCCTTTCCTCACTGCTCCCCATTTCTCTCTCTCTCTCTCTCTCTCTCTCTCTCTCTCACTCCCAGCGGAGTGCTGCCGCTCCAATAGCGGGTGCATTATGGATGTACAGCAGGCGGGGTGGGCTAGAGGGCCATTTCCCTTCACCTTCTTCCGCCTCTCTCTCTCTCTCTCTCTCTCTCTCTCTCTCTCTCTCTCTCTCTCTCTCTCTCTCTCTCTCTCCGCTCCACTCTTCACTGCCTCTCGTCCTCGCTCGCTGCACGTGCCCCGGTCCTCCAGCAGCAAGGCTCTCTGGTTGGCGTCGTGATTTGGATCCGTCCCGTATGAGCCGACCCTGATGAGGCGGGCGGGGCGGGGTGGGTCAATACCACGTGCGGACGTGTTGGCCAGTGACGCACAGTACCGCCCTGGCCCGGAGTTGTGTGACGGGTCAACAGTGAGGTGGAGTATTTTCCTCTGGGTGTGTGTGTGTGGTGATTTTTCTTTCTTTCTTACAATCGATGATAGTATTGAATCGAGGTAAGCGCGTACTGTGTGTTCTCGATCATATACTCGTATACAACAGGTCAAAGTCGAAAACGTTTTCGAACCAAAAGCCTTCATGTTGCGAGCTGAGATTTTCTATATCCCGCAGCTGTTTTGCTTGAGGTGGTGCGGGGCGTGGGCTCTTATATTCCCTCCAAACGGGAGGGGTGGTAATCTTTCCCATCACGGAGGGGGAAAAAGAGGAACATGAAGCAACGTTTATTGCTTGTGTGGGATTTGCGCGTTATATGGGGAGAGGGTGCCGGGGCGCGGTGGGGTGGGTGGGGCGCGGTGGGGTGGGACAGGGTGGGGTGGGGCGAGGCCCCGCGGCTCATGACGGCCGCCCCTGCTGCTGTTGTTCCGTGCCGGGCTGGGCTGGGTTGGTCCCTCTCGGGAAAATGAGACGACGGTGCTTGTTTTCTACCCGCCTCGCCTCGCAGGTGTAGTGAAAATGCGAGGCGGGTGGCGCGGGCAATACGGCTGAGAGTGGTCTGGCGGCGGCTGCAGGTCCCGCCCCGCCCCGCCCCGCCCCGCCCCGCCCCGCCCGCCGTGCCCGGCAGCAGCCGGGAGGCAGAAACAATCAGCCATGCTTCACCCCCTGCCCTACTTGCAACCTTCTACCATGAGAGAAGGGCGCCCTTCTCTCATGCTTCTACCTTGAAAAAGGGAGGGGAAGAGGGGCTCGGCTGGGCCTGCCGCAGGGAGAAACCTAAACCTCTATACCAGTTGCGCCCTAAAATAGACATTATCTTTAAGTTTCTAAAAGGAGTTCTGTTCAGAGTTGTCTGTGCATTGAAAGCTCCCTTCTTAGTAAAAACAGACCCCTTTTATCTCTGAGGACAATCGGGCCGACTCAAGGACGGCCGTGTGTGGTGATGGCCCTTGGACACAGACAGAAAATGGTCTCTTTGATTTGATTTAACGGAATTTCGACCCAACACGAAGATACTGCAACTCTTATTTACCTCCGGCCGAGAGAAGCTTCCTGAACATGAACATACTGCAAATTTTCTGTAGAGTAAAGGTAAACGGCATCTTCAGTTCTCCTTTCTCCTAGAATTAAAGAATAAAATATTTTCTGAGTGAACCAAGGAGCCGTTTTTACCGTGTTCCGCGCTGCTCCCCTCAGTGCAAAACATTTTCCTTTTTTAAAAAAATCATATTGTTGGACTATTGCCTGTCCCGTTGGCGCGGAGCCCTGCCCTACCCTCTGGCCTGGCCCTCTGGACGCACAGGGCCCGCTGCACATTTCTCTGTTGACGAGAAGTGGGCGGCGCGGCGGCGTGCGGGCCGCCCCTCTCTCCCTCCCTCTCTCTCCCTCCCTCTCTCTCCCTCCCTCTCTCTCCCTCCCTCTCTCTCCCTCCCTCTCTCTCCCTCCCTCTCTCTCCCTCCCTCTCTCTCCCTCCCTCTCTCTCCCTCCCTCTCTCTCCCTCCGCGGGCGGGATCGATCGCGCCCACCCCTGCCGCCCCCTGCCGCCCCTGCTCCCTTCCGTTACTACTACGGCACTACGCCACGCCACGCCGCGAGCCCCGCACTGGAGCAGGGTGGCCCTGCCGACTTATTCCGAAGAGTGCTCTCCTCGCTCTGTCTCTCTCGCACCTGCACGGCAAAGCTTTTGAGTGCGAGAGAGACAGGGCGAGGAGAGCGCTCTTCGGAATCAGGCTGCTGGCCCTGGCCCGGCCCGTCCCGGCCCGCGCCTGTTTTCTTGCGTGGAGATGCTGGCGCGTTTCTTTGTCCCGCGAGGTGCGCCCGGCCCGCCCCGGGCCCCGGGGACGCCTATCTCAGCTGGCCGAGCAGAACGCCTTTCTGTCTCTCTTCTCCAAGCGCACCCTAAAGTTTTATGTTAAATTTTTCTGTAAGCTACATAGCGTATACGGTGGACCGTTCAGTGCTAGAGGAGATGACGGCGAATTTTCGACGTAAGCTACGGTGAAGAATTTGGGCATCGCGGTCACGGTGAACACAATATCTGATTTTTTTTTGCTCTCTTAGGAAAATGGGAAAACTATGAGGATCCTACTTAATTTGAGGAAAACTCCTCTTATGTTGAGGAAGTCTCAGAAGTTGGTGGAAGTTTTTTTTCCGATTTTTTGGAGAGACTCCTTTCGACTTTCTCACAATAATATGAGTTTTCCTCAAAGTAAATGGGATCCTCAAAGTTTTCCCTTTTCCCTCAAAAAAATCCGACATTTTTTTTATTACCGTGGTTAGCTTACAGTGACACTCGCCGTAGTCTATGATTACGTGTGCAATTTAACCTAACTCCCCAATGCTGCACAGTGAAATCCACCAAAAGCTTTTAGCTTTCATAGTTCGGCCCTTACCCCCAGCAGGATGCTGTGACGTGACAAGTGTACCTGTACCTTCTGTGTGTGTGGTGGATGTGGAGCGGGGGATAGCGCTGGTGAGAGGATGAAATAATTTTGAGAAACCTCGGGACCACTCGGGTCAGGCAAGCTGGAGCTCTGTCTCGTTGCAGAGTATCTGCAGTGGCCGTAGGAGCCCCATTCCCATTAACGAGGTGCGCCTCGAGGCTGAAGGGAGGGTCGCGGTGCGCGCGCACCCAGCAAGAGCTGCGGATGCAGGCCGGGTCCCGGCCGGGTCCCTAGCGTGGCCCGGGCTCCTTCCCTTCTCATCTTGAAAATCTGGTCACCACCGATTTTTCCTGTTTTTCGTGATTTTCCTTGATTTATTTCCTGACCTATCTTTGATTTTTTTTCCCGATGTTTTTCTAGTTTTTTTTCCCATTCAGGGTATACTTTGATTTATTTGAGTGAAGGACCCTTCGGCCCCTATATCCACACCCACCCGCTTGCTTCCACAGACCGAGCTGGGCCGTCGTGCGGAATCGTCCGCAGCCAATCCCATCATCGTAAAAATATACTCGTACCGTATCTGTTTGTTCGGCGATCCGAACGGGCTGGAAATGAGAGGGGGTGGGGTATTGGTGAAAGGAATGAGGGACGGGCGGGGGGGGGGGGGGAGCCCCCTCACCCGACCCCTAATTGGGGCTGCCGTGGCTCACATTTGTTTGGGTTAGGTTACAGCCCTGTCAATTAGTTGACCGCAGAGGGGGCTGCGAGGCGGGGGGGGGGGGGGGGTTATAGCACCCCCTCACACGAGCGGGCCGCGGCCGGCCCCTCAACGCTACCCTTGGGGGTCGTACCGGGGCGGGGCGGGGCGGGGCGGGGCGGGGGCGAGGTGTGTGGTGTGGTGTGGCCGCGGTTCATTGTTTCCCACCGCCCCAGTGTTGTAGTGGCTATAAGACTCCAAAGGGCTTGGCCTGGCACAGTATGGTTGAGGCAGGCGAGACGGCGGGGAGGAGAGGAAGGAGCTGTACTCCCGCCCTGCCGTGCTCCACCACGCTCAGCCCCCCGCCTCGCCCCGCCCCACCCCACCCCACCCCACCCCACCCCACCCCACCCCACCCCACCCCACCTTACCCCACCCCACCCCACCCCGCTCCTTGCCCTGCTACATAAATGACGGCCGGAGTCATGAGCATCGTTGGTGCCGTATGCCCGCTGGAGGGACGGTTCGCACGCACCTAGTTTATGACCCTGGCCGTGCCGGTCGGACCTATGGGCCGCCCCGCCCCGCCCCGGGGCGTGATGTGCCCCGCGGGGCTCGTTGCCACCCTCTTTCGTTGCTCGCACCTCCCCCCCCCCCCCACACACACACACATTCAGGCCGACCTGTCGATCGCAGGCCCGGCCCGGCCCGGCTCGGCTGCGATCTGATCCTGAAATGCGCTCGACTCCCCGGCCCGGCCCGGCCCGGTCTGGCCGACCAGCAGGTTTCCGTTGGCGGCGCGCAGGTGGGTGGGGGATGGTAACCTCGACACGCGCCCTGCCCCACCCCCTACATCTACCCCGCGCTGTTTCCGTATCCATGGGTTCCGCCGCGCGCCGTGTGTACTACTGCTGCATGCCGCCGGGGCCGGGCCGGGCCGGTTGGATTTAGGAAGGGACCTCTTCGACCTCGACCTCGCCGACCCTAACCGACCCGAACACCTACGGCTGCTCCCCGCCCTGCCCTCGGACTGTGTGGACTGATTGCGCACAGAGCGCCCAAGAGGATGGGCACATGGGCACGAATAAAAATTTCGCGTCTGAGCAAAGAAAAAGAAAAGAGAAGCAGGTGTACAGCTTTTGCTGTACAGGCGCAGCTAATTTTTAAGCCACGGTGCTGGTTTTCTAGCTACCCTGCGATTTACTTTTCCGCTGTGATAAGTTTTTAACCATAGTGCTCATTTTTTACGTCTAATTCAGCTGAGCAATGTTGCGGTCTGACATGTCCCTTTTATCAGTGCGACAGATGTACCGTGACTGCGCCTCTCTCTCTCTCTCTCTCTCTCTCTCTCTCTCTCTCTCTCTCTCTCTCTCTCTCTCTCTCTCTCTCTCTCTCTCTCTCTCTCTCGCACTCGTGAGTGAGAGGCTTCTAGTCCCCACCACCCTCCACTTCCTCCACACCCTCCTCGTGCGCTTTGCGGAACCAGTCTGCTGGTGCCGTTGCCAGGTCCAGGTCCCTCGTGTGGCACCTTGTGGTCCCTCTGCCTTTTAGTCGTCCCCCGCACCTTTGCCTTGCTGCGACCCCACCTCTAGGGCTATAGGGACAGGGGACAGGGGGTTGCTGGTTGCTTTGCTTCTACTGTATGCTGCAGCACGATGCCCGGTGCCCGGCGTGGGCCCGGCCCGCCCCAAGGTCACTCCCTCTCCCTGCCCCCCACTGCGGCCCGCACGCTCGCTCGCCACGCCACTTTTTTTTTTTGACGACTTGACGCATCGCGTCACGACGCTGCCAAGGCGGTGGTTGGGTGGACGCGCGGGGCGGGGCGGGGCGGGGCGGGGCGGGGCGGGGCGGGGCGGGGCGGGGCGGGGCGGGGCGGGGCGGGGTCTCTACGGGCAGAGAACAGGGGCGAGGGCGAGGGGGTTCTTGAGTAGATAGCGCGCGCGCCATGTTTAAGTAATTCGGCCGGAGTGGAGCGGCTCCTGGAGTGTAATACACTCCAGCGGTCCTCTCCAGCGGCGACGTGTTTGCCGCCGTGTCCAGTTGTGTCCTGAGGGTCCTGTCCTGAGCCTGTCCCACCTGCCGCGCTGGACTGCTGACGCCACTGGCGTGCTGTTCAATAGTGGACGTTGCTAGGCGGCTAAGGTTGGGCTGGACTGGGCGCGGCGGCGCAGGGCAAGGCGAAGGCGCAGGGCGCTTGAACTCAACACACAAAAATATTATTCGCGTCTGAGCGAAAACAATACTAGCAGGTGTACCGGGTGTTTCATAAAAGACGCAGAGGAGTTGCGGGTTTGCCTATGCTCGACTCGGCGGGCGCACCGGTCCAGCGCGCTCGGCTAGGGACGGGACGGAGCAGGCCGAGACGAGCTGGCAACAGCGCATCAGAGGGGGGCAGGGAGAAGGAGGGGAGTGCAGTCCAGTGCCGGCAGCGCTCGCCTCGTCCGAGTGAGGAACTAGGTGGGGGAACATGCCACCGCAGCGCAGTCGTGACTCGCGGTTGTGCCTCGCGGCCGTACCTCGCGGCCGTGCCTCGCGCCCTCGCGGCCGTGCCCCGCGTCCCTGACCCACGGGGGCTGCACAGCGCACCCCTCGCGGTGTCCGCTGCTCACCCCATGAATCCGCGAGGACCCGTGAGCATCTGCGGGGGTAGCGTCGCCCATCCCTTCAGGTGCCCGCGGCTCACCCCGTGACTCCGCGAGGACCCGCGGACATCTGCGGGGGTAGCGCCGCGCATCACTCGCGATGGCCGCGGGTCCTCGCGGAGTCACGGGGTGAGCCGCGGGCACCTGAAGGATGGGCGGCACTACCCCCGCAGATGCCCTCGGGTCCTCGCGGAGTCGTGGGGTGAGCCGCGGACACCGCGAGGGATGCGCTGTGCAACCCCCGTGGGTCACGACCGCGAGGCACGACCGCGATGGCATGTTCCCCCACCTAGTTCCTCACTCGGACGAGGCGAGCGCTGCCGGCACTGCACAGTGTAACGAAATGGCCGAAAATCGGAAAAAAATATTTTACGGCTTGAAACCATTGAAGACCATGTGAAAACTCCTAAAAAGTGTACTAGACAGTCAATGGGACCCCCATGACCAAGAAATGTGGAAAAAACCGCTAAAAACATGGAAATTTTGCACTTTTTCGGCCATTACATCCGTTGTATGGCGATTCTGCAAAAAGTATTTTGCAGTACCATGGACCTATGTGCCCTTAACCTACCATAAAAATGGCAACGTCATATCGAGGGGGGATTTTGAGAAAAACGCAAAAAACTGTGAAAAAAGGGCTTAAAAAGCATTAAAAAGACATAAAAACGAAAACTGAGTGTAATCCGCAGCTGATCTGGGTTGGAAATGATGAAATGTCATTACCTTGGAGTACTGTATAAATGGCGTGATCGTAGGGCACGGGGATCGAGAGATATGGTCCAATTTTGGAGCAGAAATTGGCCGAAAATATCGATCCCCGTGCCCTACGATCACCCCATTTACACAGTACTCCAAGGTAATGATATTTTAGCAACTCCAATCCAGATCAGCTGCAGTTTACACTCAGTTTTCGTTTTAAGGCCCTTTTCGACCCTTTTGTGTTTTTTTTCGGCCAATTTCTGCACCAAAATTGGCCCATATCGCTCGATCCCCGTGCCCTACGATCACGCCACTTATACAGTACTCCAAGGTAATGACATTTCATCATTTTCAACCCAGATCAGCTGCGGATTACACTCAGTTTTCGTTGTAAGGCCCTTTTCGGCCCTTTTGTGTTTTTTTCGGCCAATTTCTGCTTCAAAATTGGCCCATATCTCTCGATCCCCGTGCCCTACGATCACGCCATTTATACAGTACTCCAAGGTAATGACATTTCATCATTTTCAACCCAGATCAGCTGCGGATTACACTCAGTTTTCGTTTTTATATCTTTTTAATGCTTTTTAAGCCCTTTTTTCACAGTTTTTTGCGTTTTTCTCAAAATCCCCCCTCGATATGACGTTGCCATTTTTATGGTAGGTTAAGGGCACATAGGTCCATGGTACTGCAAAATACTTTTTGCAGAATCGCCATACAACGGATGTAATGGCCGAAAAAGTGCAAAATTTCCATGTTTTTAGCGGTTTTTTCCATATTTCTTGGTCATGGGGGTCCCATTGACTGTCTAGTACACTTTTTAGGAGTTTTCACATGGTCTTCAATGGTTTCGAGCCATAAAATATATTTTTCCGATTTTCGGCCATTTCGTTACACTGTGCACTGGACTGCACTCCCCTCCTTCTCCCTGTCCCCCTTTGATGCGCTGTTGCCAGCTCGTCTCGGCCTGCTCCGTCCCGTCCCTAGCCGAGCGCGCTGGACCGGTGCGCCCGCCGAGTCGAGCATAGGCAAACCCGCAACTCCTCTGCGTCTTTTATGAAACACCCGGTACTAATTTTTTAGCTGTATAGGCAGGCGCAGCTAATTTTTAATGTAGCTACGGTGCTTTTTTTTATAGCTACCTGCTATTCACTTTTCCATTCTTATAAGATCTTAGTCGTAGTGCCTTTTTTTCACAACTAATTTCAGCTGGGCGATTTTTTTTTGTAGTGTGTGTGTGTGTGTGTGTGTGTGTGTGTGTGTGTGTTTGTTTGTTTGTTTGTGTTTGGAGTTGGTGAGCGGGGAATAGGACCAAGGTGGGACAGGACTTTCACCCCCATCGCATGCATCGCCATAATGCAACCAGGACACCAAGAAAGAGAAAGTCTAGAAGACCATAGAAAGCGCTCAAGACCCTTTAACTTGAATCAAGTCTTAGGACTCGAAATAAAGCAAAATGTTCTTTTTATAAGGTGGTTTATATGGATCAAGTTCTGGACACAAGACCAAGACTCTAGTTTTCTCGGTGGACTTCGCATCGGGACTTCCGTGAGAGTGAGGAGGGGTTCCTACTCCGCGCGCGCCGGTTTCGTTATTGTCTTCGGTCAAACTTTGATACGTCGACGCGCAGGACTCGCAGTGGCGTTTGTCTTCCGTCGAGCTGACCTGCTCTGCCAGCCTGGGCAGGGAGGGGAGGTCCCCTTGACGTCTAGCACGGTGATTCCGAGCAGCGCGTCTCATAGTGTCCTCTCTCTCTCCCTCTCTTGCTTTCTTTACAGGGCCGTTCCCCATGAGTGTGACAGGGTAGGGACAGCCCTCGCTGTGCGGGGCGTCGTTCTGTTTGCCCTGCTGGGTGGCCCGGGGTTGGCCCGGCCCGGCCCGGCCCGGCCCCTGTCTAGTCGGGGGCTGGTGGCCCGGAAGGGAACGCAAGGCTCGGGCCCAAACGTAACCCGAGCTCTCTGCAGCCGATTCCAAATAGTGACACAGCGCGTGTCGGCGAGCGGGTGGGGCCCGAGAGGGGATGGGGGCGGGTCCTCACTTCGAAAAATCATTGTACGCCCCCCCCCCTTACCCCCCAAAAAAATCATTTAATAAGGTAAAAAAGAAACCCACAGAAATCAAAATAAAATCAAGAGGAAAGATACAGAAAAATCCAAAAAATCGAGAGCAAATGAAAAAACAGATAAAAAATGAATAAAAACAGAAAGAGGAAAAACATCAAAATTTATCAAAAAGTGACATTTTTCTTCAAAAATCTTAAGAAAAATTTAAAAAATGAACAAATTGTAAAAAATGATAGTACACATATTGTATGAGTTATACCCTTCTCGGTGGGGGCACCGCACCGCAGGCACAGCACCCTAGACTTTCCCTTCGCGGTCGCTGGACGGGGGAGGAAGGAAGGGGGGTAGGGAGAGGGATGAAATCGCGCGCAAGGGAGATATGTGTTTGGTGATCCCTGGGCGGAGAGGGAGAGGGGCAGGACTGGGGAGGAGCAGTAGAGGGCGGCCAGGGTCGGTCAGGCAGGCCGCGAACACCCCGTAGCGTATAATACTGCGTGCAGGACGGTCGCTGTGCGTTTTATCTTGCTACGCACGCAAACAGCGCAGACGGCCGTGAGGCTCGCCCCGCCCCGCCCCTCCCCGCCCCCACCGGTGGCGCTGGCCTCGGCCTATCAGCCAGAGCCCGGCCGCGGCCCTCGCCTCGCCTCGCGGCCTCGGCCTCGGCGCCACTTTGGGCCCGCCTGCCTGGCCTGCAGACCTGCAGGCCGCAGTGCTCAACAGGCCGCCGTCCCGTCGCGCGCGCCTGCAATCGATGGCGACAGCAACACACGGCCCGGGAGGGAAGGACCAAGGACCTCTGCGGGGCGGGGCGGGGCGGGGCGGGGCGGGGCGGGGCGGGGCGGGGCGGGGCGGGGCGGGGCACGGCGCGAGGCCATTGCGGGCCTCCCCCACTATCTCTCTCTCTCTGCCAAGAGGGACCATAGAGAGAGACTAGACAGACCAGCGGGCTGATTCCGAGGAGGATCGCTCTCGTGCCTCCATCCATCCTTGTCGCACCCATGGCGGTGGCCTATGTTCGGGATGGCTAGGAGGCCCTACGAGTGCGACAAGGACGGAGGTACGAGAGCGCTCTTCGGAATGAGACTGCTGGGGCCGGGGAGGCTTGAGGAGGGGGCTGCCGGGCCGGGGGATTCTGTCTTCCTCTCTTTCGCTTGCCAAACGCCATGCGCCATTCCCTCCTCCCCGTGAGGCGCGCTATGCTGCTTGGCGCCGCGTGTCCTTCGAGCATGGCGCCACCTCGCTGCGCTCCCCAACCCCCAGCGTTTTCACTCTCATCCTTGGCTGATCGTTTGTGAAGTGGACGAGGTGATGGTGGTTGTCATGCGGGCGAGGGGGAGGGAGAGACGTCTGCGCTGACTGTGAGGAGACAGTCGGAGCAGACTTGAGCAGACTTCCGTCTGTCTGCGGCGGAAGCGCGCAGGAGGGGCGCGGCTGTTGGCTGATCGCTCGCTCTGTTGGTTGGATTGTCTGCTGGCCCGAGCCCGAGGGGTCCTTCCAGTCCTTCACACCAAAAAAATCAGTGTACTGACTGTACACCCAATGAAATAAAATCAAGGCAGAAAAGAAAAGAAAAAAACAGAATAAATTGAAAAAATAAATAAAGCAATTCAGAAAAAAACAGGCAAAAATAATCATGATAAAATCAGAAAGAAATCGGTAAACATGAAGGAAAATCTTGAACGAAAAACTAGAAAAATCGGAGTACGCTTGAATCTCTAGAGAAGGACCTCTCGGCGTGAGGTGGAGGAGGTGAGGGAGGAGGAGTTCCATTCTCCGGCCGTGTCGCTTGATAGACTTTCCTCGAGGAGCAGTAGTCCCATGCATGTAGGGTGTAACAACTCAAAGGCACCGCCGCATGCGTAGCCTCGGCGCGCCCCGCCCCGCCCTACCGCGTGGTGCGGACGCTTAAGGGGATCAATGCGGAAGTGGGTCACAGCGCTTTGCTCGGCGGCGCGGTGGCGCGGGCGCGGCGGTCAGTGTCTCCTGCTGACCCGGGCCGTGCGCTGTACAGGGCACTGCCGTAAGGGTGGAGACGGTCAGCTATTTCAGTGAACGGGGAAATAAGATCGGCTTGAAGAACCCGGAAGAACCAAAGGGACCGTGCGGTGTTTCCCCTCATATCTGTGCAGAGTAGTGCTTGGAGGAGGAGGAGGCCGCTCCTCCACCTTTTGTTGATTCGGGCTCCCTTCTTTAAAATGTGCCCCCAGCAAATCAAGGTAGCATGGATAGATCAGCGGGAAAGAGAGAGAAACCCTTTCTCATCTTCCTTTTTTCTCTCTCTCTCACGCTCTCTCTCCTCCCCAGCAGCACTCTCTCTCTCTCTCTCTCTCTCTCTCTCTCTCTCTCTCTCTCTCTCTCTCTCTCTCTCTCTCTCTCTCTCTCTCTCTCTCTCTCTCGTTCTTTGTCCTCATCCCTCTCGCTCTCGCTCGCTTTCTCTCTCTCTCTCCTACCCTACCCGACCCTACCGCATCACGAAAGCGATAGTCATCGTGCGGAAAATTCGATGATGGCGACGGCGGCGACGACGACCGTCTTTCAACCCCCAACTCCTATCCCCACCGCACCCCTCTACCCCCCGCCCAACCCCCATCCCCCATCCCCACCGCGCCCCTCCAACCCCCGCCGAACCCTATTCTTCCTCTTGGTTTAATTAAGAGGCGACTTTGGCTTCCCCCTTTCCTTTCGGCCCTCTCTCGCCCTACCCCTATCTTACCCCTTTTGTGTGATGGCGCCGGTAACTCGACCGCGCGCGAGACGTCGATGTTGACGGCGTCTCCTCCGGGTGGGATTGGGAGAGGAAAAGGGGGGGGGGGGCGTCTTAGGGGGAGGAGGAAGGGGCGCTCTTCCTCCTGCTTCCTTACGAGCGGCGGGTGGCGCCGGCCCGGGCAGGGCGGGGCAGGGCGGCCGCCTTATTCCGAAAAGCGTTCTCCTCGCTTTTGTCCCTCTCGCACCTATACGGCGAAGCCCTTGAGTGCGAGAGAGACAGGGCGAGGAAAGTGCTCTTCGGAATAAGTCGGCAGGGCAGAGGGGAACCTACTGGCGCCCCCCGCTAGCGGCCGCTGGGCGGGGCGGGGCTGCGGGCGGGCGGGCCGGTCGTGAAGGTTGGGAAGTGTATAACTTTTGGAATGGTTTTGTTTGACACCTGCCGCCGTGTTGACGCGCGCACACTGGTCACTAAAGCGTGAGAATAACCGGAGGGGGGGGGGGGGGGGGAGGAGGGAGGGTAAAGGAGGGGTGCGGCTAGGAGGGTGTGCTATGGAGCAGGGCGGGGCGGGGCGGGGCGGGGCGGGGCGGGGCGGGGCTAGTCGAGGGGTCCTTTACTCAAAAAATACGTGTACGACACGACACGCGTGACCCGTGTACACCATAAAATAAAATCAGTACAAAATCGAGAAGAAGAAAAAACGAAAAAAATCAAGGAAAATCACCCCCCCCCCCACCCCCCAAAAAAAAAGAGAGAGAGAGAGAGAGAAAAGAAAAATCGGCGTACGCTTGAATTTACAGTGAAGGAAGGGCCCCTTGGGGCTTGCATGCAGGGAGGGCACTTGCCGGATTGACACGCCGTGCCCCGCGCCCTGCTGCGCCTGCGCGCGGCCAGCCCGCCCCGCTCTGCCCTGAAGGGCTTCCACTCGATTGCCAACAAGCTTCACTGCCTGTAATCTACACCAAGGTAGCGCGGCGCGGCGGTGGTGGGCCGGAGTAGGGATGTATTTTTACCGTAAAATTAAAAGCTAGCGGTAAAATACGGTAAAATACGGTTAAATACGGTAATTTTGGGTAAAATTGGTAAAATTCAATTTTGTCCGTTTTTCATAAAATTTAGTGTTCTTCATAAAAAAAAATATGGCGTTTTACGTTGATTTTAACGCAACATAAAACACTTCTGAATTGAAAATAATAACTAATCGTTATTTGCATAGACAAATTTAATGCTTTAGGACAAAACAAAGTACAAGGTCACTTATTCAAACAGAGATAGGAGGACAATAAGGGTGAAAGAGCATTTAAAAATTCAATTTATTTTCGAAGACGCTTTGGTCATCCACCAGTTTGAGTTGCTTCGGCAGATGCGGGACGCGTGAAATTCAAAGAAACGCAACCGCTGACAGCGCAAATGATGAAATGAGTAGTGAAAAGTCAATAAATCGAATTTTACCAAAATTACCAGTTTTACCGGGGCCGGGTAAATTACCGTATTTTACCGGTATAATACCGTTACTTACCGGTAACGTTACTGGCGTGTACATCCCTAGGCCGGAGCTGGAGGCGGAGTGCTGGCTGCTGTATCCACGCCGCCGCGTAGCCCCCGCCCCGCGGGGCCGATAGTCCGGGACTGGCCCCCGGAGTATGGTATTTCCGATACATCCCAGACTCCCCGCCCCGCCCCGCCCAGCCCAGCGGTCCGCGCGGCTAAATGTGCGCGGGACTTGAGCGCGGAGGGGTGCCGCAGTGCTGGCCGGACCGGAGGAGCGCGGACTCGGTACTCGATGTTGGGACTTGACCTTGGCCTTTTTCATCCAATCAATCAATCATTTCCTCTCCCTCGCTCCTCCCTTTTTCCCTCTCTTTATTTATCTTTCTCCCTCGTGCGCAGCCGAGTACACCTCGTTTGCATGTGAATGACGCTTCATGTAATACCGAAAAATATTAAAATATGCTCTAAAACAATAGACGTTTAACTGCAATACTTTCAAAATACCGGCGTATTTCACAGATTTCGTATTTAAGTTAACACAAAAGTTGCAAGTTTAAAACCCTCTCGCCCCGTCCCCGATTCGCAGTCTATGCCTGCTTCATTTTGACGCATAGAATGTAGAAGAGGGAGGGAGGAAGAAAGAGAGAGAGGGGAAGGGAAATAGAGCGAATAATGAAAGAGAAAGAGCTAACAATCAGAGAGAGAGAGAGAAGAATTATAGCGGGAGGGAGGGCGTCGAGCGGCTGAAAGGCTGTGCTTCTCTGTCCTTGTCGTACTCTTGGTGCACTGCTGCCATGCTCAACGTAAGGGAAGAGGCCGCGCCTTGAGTGCGACCAGGACAGAACGATCCTCTGAATCAGCCGGCTTTTTGGCACAAAGTTTGGCCCGCAGTCGCAGTCGGGGCCGACCCGACTCGCTCCAGGCCGGACCTCTGGAGTGTATGATGGGGAGTGGAGTGGCTGTCCGATTTATTTCCCAAAGTTTACTCCAACCCCGCCCGGGACAACTCGGCTCTGCTCGGCTAGGCTCCCGCCATTCCCCCGGGACCACAGCCCAGTTAGGCGGGACAGGTGGGGTCGGGTCGGGTAGGGCTGGGGCTACTGGTCTGGGACGCCCGGGCGCCGGGCGCCGAGTGGCGAGGATTTATCGGATGTGTTTGAACCCTGTAAGAACTCGACAAGGCCTCGTGTCTCGCTCGGTGGGGTCGGGTTGTTGGGTCGGGTCGCTCTCCCTCGCGCTGTCGCGTTGCGTGCTTGTGCTTGCCAACCCCACAAGTGGCCCAGCCACAACCGCCATTTCCCCGAAGAAATTGAACCCAGCCCTCTATTTTCCCCTATACTTGCCTCCTCCCCCCTTTTCTCCTCTGTCAAATGATCGCTCGGTCGTGTGCTCACCTTGCGCCTTGTAAGGCAGGATTAGACATGGTTGCCACAACTCTGGAAAACCGGGAAAACTCAGGGAATTTAAAAACACTCAGGGAAATCAGTGAAAACTCAGGGAATTTGAAAAACAGTCAGGGAAAATTTGAAAGATGACTGGCGCGGCGTCGCGGTGTAACAAAACTGTGTTTTGTTACATCTAGTATCCCGGAGAACGGTGCTTAAAAATCAGGGAAATTTGGGGAAAAACGGTCTGGAAATCAGGGGAAACTCAGGGAAAATGAAAATGAAAAATTTGTGGCAACCATGATTAGAGCAGCGTTCTTAAAAATAATAATAATAATAATAATAATATTTTTTTTTAAAAAAAAAATAAAGCTTTGCAACAAATGATATGCAACCGGATGCAACTTCTTTTGAATTAATTTTGTGATTAATCAGTGTACAATGTCCCCTGTTAAGTTTTAAGGCTTGTGAAGGGCTTTCGACCTGTTTTTTTCCATTTATATGTAATCTTTACGATGGTTTCCTGCGGCCGCAGTCGATCCTGTGGAACTGGTATCAATTTGTAAAATGTAATTGAAAAAAAAAACTAGAATAAGTAATACATATCGTTTTTTTGTTCTCTCTTCCTGCAGGAAACACCCCAAGACGTTCGCCTTCGACCACTGCTTCGACTCGCTGGACCCGGCGTCGCCCTCGTTCACGAGCCAGGAGCAGGTGTTCGACAGCCTGGGCCGGGACATCCTGGAGAACGCGTTCGAGGGCTACAACGCGTGCATCTTCGCCTACGGCCAGACGGGGTCGGGCAAGTCCTACACCATGATGGGCGGCCGCGACAGCAAGGGCATCATCCCGCGGCTGTGCGACGCGCTCTTCGACACGATCGACAAGCGCCAGAGCTCGGAGCTGTCGTGCAAGGTGGAGGTCAGCTACATGGAGATCTACAACGAGAAGGTGAGTCGAGTCGAGTCAGTCACGAGCCAGTATGCGCGCTACATATTTTGGCGGCTTTTTCCCCCTCCCTCTTTCCCTCCCCTTCTTTGCTTCTAGAGAATTGAATTGAGGGGAAGGCACTCGCGTAATCACTCGTACACTCTGGCGTGTAGTAAATGCGTAATGCCCTGTAATCAAAGCGTAATAACCTGTAATCAAGGCGTAATAACCCGTTATCAAGGCTTATTAATTATGAATCCAAAAACCTTACGGTTTTTCTTCTAAAATAACCTCAAATAACGAAAAGTTGGGTAACCATGCGTAATAACAGACTTGATCGCGCTATCGCTGGTGCTTTTCTTACCACTATCCCCTCGACTTGGATTGCGGATTATAATTTGTATACGACATTTTCCCCTTTAGTTCAGTTTGTACCCTGCAAATATTATTGTGTAGTAGTTTGCCAGTTAAAACTGAAAAACTAACAGGGTTGCCTGGAAAACTCAGAGGGAAAAACGTATCAGGGAAAACTCAAAGAAAATGAAAAAATCAATGAAAATTCGGAGAAACGTCGGTTATTTTTTTAAACATTCACGGAACACGAATTTTTGCCGAAATAGAAGTATTTTGCTTCACTCACTTACCAGAACACTGTTCAGAACTCAGGGAAATTGAATGCTAAAAGACTCTGGAAATCAGAGAAAACTCAGGGAAAACGGATACGAAAAGTTTGTGGCAACCCTGACTAAAGTTTTGCAGTTATAAAAGAGTTCTGCTGTTATAACTGCTGAACTTAAGTTTCGCAGTGTAAACTGGCAAACTACCACATACAAATATTTGCAGAGTACTCTTCCGACTAAATCGCTTCGCTTATATTTCGAATATTACTTTGCGTCAAGTCGGTCGCGTTTCGTATCTACTCATTCCGCACTCTCCCCCTCCGCGAACCGCCTGTGTAATTTTCGGAGCGGAAGGGAGCGCCTGTGACCCGGGGGATAGGCAGCCCGCGCCTCCGGGCAGTGCTGCGGGCCTGCCTACGCCGCCTGCCGGCCGGGGCCGAGGCCAGAGCGTTGAGGCTCGTACGCGTCCAAAAACGAGAGGTGACAGTGAGAGGGAGCTATGTTCTAGTTCGAGCGTCTCACTCGCACCTGTCGTTTTCGGACGCACACGAGCCTCTCCTGTTCTAGCTGAGGCCGGGGCCGGGGCTGAGGCCGGGGCCGGGGCCGCTTGGACTTCGTCTCTAATGCACCGTCGTCCTCTCCTCTCGCCTCGGCCAGGTGCACGACCTCTTGGACCCCAAGGCCAACAAGCAGTCCCTCAAGGTGCGGGAGCACAACGTCCTGGGGCCGTACGTGGACGGGCTGTCGCAGCTCGCCGTCACGTCGTTCCAGGACATCGACAACCTCATGGCCGAGGGCAACAAGTCCAGGACCGTGGCGGCCACCAACATGAACAGCGAGTCGTCCCGCTCGCACGCCGTGTTCTCCGTGATCGTCACGCAGACCCTGACGGACACGCGCAGCGGGGTGTCCGGCGAGAAGGTGTCCCGCATGTCGCTGGTGGACCTGGCGGGCAGCGAGAGAGCCGTGAAGACGGGGGCGGTGGGCGACCGCCTCAAGGAAGGCTCCAACATTAATAAGTGAGTGTGCCGTGCTGTGTGCTCCTCCAGGTCTCCTCTCCTTACTGATTTGCATGGCATGAATGTGTATTTAATGATTGTTTTGAACGCTACCCTCAGGTCACTCACAACTCTTGGACTCGTAATTTCAAAATTAGCTGATCAGTCAGCTACATCAAAGAACAGGGACAAGTTTGTTCCTTACAGAGATTCGGTGCTCACTTGGCTCTTAAAGGTTTTATTATGTGTTATTTTTAGCACCCGTTACCAGTTAATTTGTTTGTATTGCCTTCTAGCACCCCTTACTTTTTCCAGGACAATCTTGGTGGAAACAGTAAGACTGTAATGGTGGCAACTATTTCTCCTTCAGCAGATAATTATGAAGAAACTCTATCAACTTTAAGATATGCTGATCGAGCAAAGCGCATTGTTAACCACGCTGTTGTCAACGAAGACCCTAATGCTCGAATAATTCGAGAACTTAGGCAGGAAGTGGAGGCGTTGAGAGAAATGTTGAAGCATGCCACGGTAGGCCATGCCATTCCAGCTTTGGTATGCTTCTTGTTTTGTTTTGTTTTGATTTGTTTGGTACTCTGTTTTGTTTGCTCTATGTGCCGAAAAATGTTAACAATATTTCCGTAGCAAAGATTAATTTTTTATGACAACATTGTTTCCCCAATTACAGCAACGTGAGGATATTCATGAGAAAATTAGTGAAAGTGAAAAGTTGATGCAAGAAATGAGCCAAACATGGGAACAGAAACTTGAAAAGACTGGTATGCAATGAATATTAATCTTTCTTAATTCACAAGACGTTATGTGAATATTTTTGTTCTTATCTTATGTTACCCACCTAACTCAGTACTTCCAATTCTCAGAGCGGCTTCAGCAGGAACGACAGCAGGCCTTAGAAAAAATGGGTATTAGCGTTCAGGCATCAGGAATTCAAGTGGAAAAAAACAAGTACTATCTTGTGAATTTGAATGCTGATCCATCTCTCAATGAATTGCTAGTTTATTACTTGAAGGTTTGTTTCATGAAGTAACCGTAACTTTTTTCAATCAACAACTGCTTGTGGAATAAGGCTGTATGCTATGCCAACAAAGCAAGTTGAAAATGTTTCTTTTTCATTGTATTTTGAATAGGAACGAACGCTAGTTGGTGCCAAAGGAGCTGAATCAGAGCAGGATATTCAACTATCTGGCCTAGGCATTCAACCAGAACATTGTGTAATACTGATTGAGGATGGTGGCCTCTTCTTAGAACCTAAAGTCAATGCTCGCTGTTTTGTCAATGGTGTACCAGCTGTTGAACGTACACCATTACATCATGGTGATAGAATACTATGGGGAAATCATCATTTTTTCAGAGTCAACTGTCCAAAATCTGCTTGTAGGTGTCATTTCACCCAATTTCTTTTCAAAGAATCATTGTGGAAAAATTTTTGAGTTTTGTTTCTTTTATTCTTTCCTTTTTCAGCGGCAACTTCCTCTGAACCCCAGACTCCAGCTCAGCCTATTGATTATAACTTTGCCAGGGAGGAACTTATGTTAAATGAAATGAATAATGGTCCCATCCAGTCAGCCATTGCGCGCCTTGAACGACAACATGAAGAAGACAAACAAGGTAAAATGCATTATTAATAATAAATTAACCACTTTTCTTTATTTTATATTAAGGTTAGGCTTATCAATCAATCTTTAGTGATGAAACTATTCTTCTTTAATATTTCTTGCCTTCTTAAATTTGCAGTGGCATTGGAAAAACAACGCCAGGAATATGAAAGACAATTCCAGCAATTAAGAAATATTATGTCTCCATCAACGCCTTACTCTCCATATGTTCCATTTGATCCCATTCGAATTGGAAAGATTACACCAAATACACCTACAACTCAAATGAGGGTGGAAAAGTGGGCTCAAGAGAGGTTTGTTCAAATTACATTTAGGACTAAATACAGTATGCAGTATTTGCTGTATAAAAGTTCATCTGTTCTTTCTCTCCTCTGTGCAGTGATGAAATGTTCAAGAGAAGTCTTGGCAACCTAAAAGCTGATATTGTTAAAGCTAATGCCTTGTGTCAAGAGGCTAATTTCCTTGCTGAAGAGATGGGTAGACAAACTAAATTCAGTGTAACCCTTCAAATTCCTCCAGCGAATTTAAGCCCCAATAGAAGGGTGAGAGTCTCATTACTGGAGCTATGTATTCTACAATGTTTACTCAACAGCTATTTGATATCTGGTTTGTTGTCTGTTTTTCTTAGCGGGGAGCTTTTGTCAGTGAACCTGCCATTTTAGTTAAACGCAAAAGGAAGGGCAGTCAAGTTTGGTCCATGGATAAACTTGAAAATAAACTCATTGACATGAGAGACCTTTACGGTGATAGTAAAGAGCATGTAAGATTTTCCCAATGTTTTTTTTTTCTTAAATTATTGTTTTAGTCTCATAAGGTTTAACCTCTGTTTTGATCTGCACAGGATATTGATGATGCTTCAGATCCATTTTATGAGTACTCTGAAAACCATAATTTAATTGGAGTAGCTAATATCTTTTTAGAGGTTTTATTCCATGATGTAACCTTAAACTACCACACGCCTATTATTAGTCAACAAGGTGAAGTTGTTGGGCGCCTTCAGGTACGTTTGTCCCTCCTACGCATGTGAATGGACTTCTGTGCAAACTTGCATCAAGTTTTGATTATATTTTCATGGTGTTGTAGGTGGAGATCAGTAGAATATCTGGAACTTTTCCGCAAGATAGAACTTGTGAAGCAGGTTCAGAATGTTCTGGAGACAGTGGCAGGGATGATGAAAGTGTTCATGGCTCTTCATCAATCACATGCAGAGTATGGACCACTTTATCTGATCAGAATTATTTCTTTGTTCAGTATTAGGATAATAGAAGGGTGAAAAATTGAATCTTACTTTTGTCGAAAATTTCAGGTATCCATTAAACAAGCAACTGGACTCCCTCCATCCTTATCAAACTATGTATTTTGTCAGTATTCATTTTGGAACCATCCAGATGTTCAAGTGGTAACTGCTGATCCTTCTACATTCACATTCAATCATGAACAAAACTTTACCATTCCTGTTACTGAAGAATTCATTGAGCATTGCTCAGAAGGAGCTTTGTCAATTGAAGTGTGGGGACATCGTAGTGCTGGCTACACTAGAACTAAACCTGGTTGGGAAGTAGAGCTTCAGTTGGCTAAAGCACGGTCATTAGCCGACAGGTAAAGTCAACAGCATCTCAGTGGTAGTTGACATTAAGTGTTAGCTTTGCTCTGACATTATTATAATTTCAGGTGGAGTGAGCTCACAAGAAAAATAGAATTGTGGGTAGAAATTCAAGAGCTGAATGATGCTGGAGACTATTCTCCTGTTGAAGTGATTCCTCGTGCAGACATACAGACTGGTGGTGTATACCAGTTACGTCAGGGTCAACAGCGTCGTGTTCTTGTGGAAGTACGACCTGTGCACAATTCTGGAACTCTTCCTATAATTTGCCAATCAATTATCAGCATTGCTGTTGGAAGTGTATCCAAAAGGTTTGGTTATCATTTTAATTATTTGTTTTTTTCTTTCTTTTTATTTTTCTGCTTTATCTGCTAAAAACAAATTCCAACTTTCAGGTCTAAATTGCAAATGCCTCTTGATTCTTATCAGGAAGAGGATCTAGCTGTTCTAAGAGAAAAGTGGCAAGAGGCCCTCTTACGGAGACGGCAGTATCTCGATCAGCAGATTCAAAGACTTATAAACAAACAAGGTCAGCTGACATTTTTTTTATGTTATGTACTATATAATCAGTTGTATAATTTCATTTTTATGTTTTTCTTTGGTTTGGTTTAGATAAAACTGAAGAAGATGTTGAGAGAGAGCATAGCCTTGTGAGTCAGTGGGTCAGTCTTACTGAAGAGCAAAATGCTGTGCTTGTACCTGCACCTGGATCTGGCATACCAGGGGCTCCTGCTGATTGGGTTCCTCCACCTGGCATGGAAACTCACATTCCAGTACTATTTTTGGACCTTAATGGTAAATATATGCAACCTCTGGTTCTGAAATGTGCTTAAATTATTTGTGCTCTAATCTAATCACCTCATGTCTTAAAAAACAATCTTCAAAAAAATCAGCTGATGATCTCTCAACAAGCCAGTCTGGGGAAGAAGTTCCTACCACTGGTGTTAATTCTATCTTACCAAAAGAACTAGGAAACAAGTTTTACAGTCTACCAATAATTAGAAGGATGGAAAAAGATGTATGTGCAGTCGCTGCCTGGGACTCTTCTATTCAAGACAATGTCCACCTCAATAAAGTCACTGAAGGTGATTAATGTTGCAAGGACTTCTTATGTTTTTCTTCTTCAATTACTTTCTCAAACACTTTTTTGGAACTCCTTGTAGCGAATGAAAGAGTGTATTTAATTCTTAAGACAACAGTCCGGCTCTCCCATCCAGACCCTATGGATTTAGTCTTAAGAAAACGCCTTAGCCTTAACATCTACAAGCGTCAGTCACTTACAGAACGAATCCGCAAACGCATAGTGCGCACGGATTGTTTGACCCATTCTGGTGTCACATATGAGTTGGTTTCAAATATTCCAAAGGTAAGATATGAATTCAGTAAATATTTAGCAATGTCAAAACAAATAAATACATGATAGATACTTAATTCTTTCAAAATATTTTTCTGAACAGGCTAGTGAAGAGCTAGAAGAGAGAGAATCTTTAGCTCAAATTGCTGCCTCAGGGGAAGATACCTCTCTTAGTGATGGCGAAACATACATTGGTGAGTAACCTCAATAAAACCTTTCTGGTGAGAATCAGAATACAGTAAGAGTATATCTTCATAGAGTAACTTTTCCAAAGATCCAATGAACCTGGATATAACATTCTCAGACAGGTCTCAAGCAATTCTTTCTGTGTAGACTTTAGTTTACTTTTAGATTTTAGTTGGTACTGTTTTCAGTCTTCTTTGAATTTCATTGAGATGTATATATATATGAGCACTCTGTAACTTTTCAGAAAAATACACTAGAGGTGTCAGTGCTGTTGAGAGCATTCTGACTCTTGACAGATTAAGACAAAATGTGGCAGTTAAAGAACTTCTTCACACTCAAGGTCAACCGTTGTCCATGAGGAAAACTTGTAGTGTTCCTAATTTCTCTCAGGTACCAGAAACAGAAAATATGCCAATTTAGGACACATGTTATCTGTTCCATTTGCTCAACCCCTTCCTATTGCATTTTACAGATAATGAGAATGGATTCTGATGGGAATGTGGCTCGTTCTGAAAGCTTCACTGACCTTGCTGATGTTCTGACTGGTGGAAACTTCAGTGTCAGAGACTCACGTCCTATCAACCGATCCAGTCTTGGAGGCTTTGTTCGAAGTGCCTCTGAAAGTGTTGACTTAGCCCATCTTGCATCGTCAGGAGGAAAACCATTTGGAATTGGTGAGTTCTGTCAAAAGTCAGTCCTAGCTATTGTGAGTTGTTTAGTCCTAATACTGATTTCGTTTCTTGACAAGTATAGTCTGGTTTCAACCTACTGTACTAATGCAAATTTCTTATCGAAGGAGTCCTGTAGTTTTAATCCATATGTAATAATTAATTCTTTGTGTTTGTCCTCACAACTCATTGTGAATATTCAGTAGATTCAATTTATGTCTCAAGTACCTTGTCCTGTTTGATATCAAAAGTCCTGACATTCGCCTCTGAAAGCTTAAAATCGCCTACCAAATTTCATAGTACATATTGGCACAATTTGGAATTCCATGTATATCAAATAGCCTAAATTATATTATATTATACAGATAGATCACATTTTAACTCTAGGGCAGTAAGATAATCTTTCTGATTAGCAGAGAGCCTCCCATAATCCAAGTGAATATTTTTGTGGTAGTAAAGTCTGTGCAAACGAGGAAAAGAAAAACAATCCACTTTAATAGCGTGGTAGAGTATCCTGGCATCAGTCAGTCTAGAAAATCCATGATTATGATTCTAGGTAGAGGTAAACAGATTTGGTGTTTCTATAGTTCTATACTCTCCTTTGTAATGGATATATCTTCAGAAGTAGTGATTTTGAACGGAAACCAAAACTTTATAGATCTCTCCCTGATAGATGCTCCTTCACACAAACTAAAGGTCATCTTTTCTTTCTTTTTGGGGAATGCATACTACACTTGATCAAAATTATACACACCATAGAGAAAGGCAGACCAGGGACTAACCAGAACCAGTTATTATTACTTAGTCTTAACAACTTTTATTTGATGGTTACTTTCTTACATTTAAAGCACTCATGTTTAATGGGGAGCTTTGGTCCAGACAAACATGCTGTCCTCCGTTTTTCTAGTGCTAATTGTGGTGTTACTTTTTCATTACCTGATGCAAGAAAAGAATTTTCTTCTCACCCTCCACTGAAGCTTGCATCATCTTTCATAGCATCTATATTTTTCTCTTTACTTATCTCATATTTTAGAGTTTGTCATGGCAGTATTCTAGTTTGAATTTTTCATCACTTCCACTGTTTACACTTCTAACATTTCATATTGAAGAATATATTTTTCATTGTCATGTTCTTGGTGTTGTGCACAAATTTTCATTGCAATGGATGGTGGCTCATTCTAAACCCACGAGGGATGCTTGGTTTTCAAGTTGTGACTTGCCTATCTCTTTTCAACCATACTCATCTTTTTCCTCTTTAACACAATGTATATCCATGTTGTGTGTGATCAACAGTATGTACAACATCTTGAACCTAGCTTATTGTAACTATTATTGCAAGGCTTTGATTGTAATTTTTTTTCTCATATTCCTTGAATTAATATCTATGAAGCTTGCATTTGTTGTTTAATTTCAAAGCAAGTGGAGCATCTCCATTTCAGTATTCCATTAGCTACATGTCATTAAAATGAAGCACTTATCAATTCCTTCAATTTAATATATAGCGCTGGGCTTGGTGTACCAAAGCTAGCATCTAGCAACACTTTTAGCCAGCAGATTAGGCATTGAATTCACAACACATTAAAAGTCCCAAAACAGCTTCTACTATCATAATATTAAGGTTCAATACCATTACAAGTAGTTTGGTATCCCACACTTTGTTACATACTCTGACTTTGTGGTGTGTTTTTTGTTTTGCTGCCTTGTAGGCTCCATTCTGTCAGGTAACTGCGCTGAGCTTTCATTACTTGTTTTAATATATTTGATGTTGTTTTTAGACCCTAATCAATTTGCTGTTGTGGTAAGAATGAAATCCCTGTGCGTGACATCAACTTTGAAACTTTTGCAACTTTTTCTATATGTAGCTATGTGTTTGAAGTTAATTGAAAACATTCTTTGATGTCAAGCTCAAAGGGATTATATTTCCACAATTGACCTTTGTGAAGTAATTCTCTGTCTGATTTATATATTTTGCTTGAAAATATCCTTCCATTTTAATAACTGTTAATCTGTTTTAGGAATGTATTGTGTTAATATGCCTTTACAGTAGAGTAGATATTCTGGTGGAATTTAACATACCACTTCATCCTCATGCATGATTGCACAGCTAGCTTTGCTGCGTGCTTACAGGCATACTGAGTCTGCTTGTAGAATTTAGAAATGTGGAAAGGATTTGTTTGACAGAGATACATTGTTTACTAAATGAAAAAGGGACTGTTTACATCTGCCTTATCTGATTTTTAGAGGGATGGAGCTAGGATTGCTATAAGAGGGATCATCTTTCTGTCTAGGGACCAAAGATGCTAGCCTTTCTAGGTCCCTATTTGTTTCTTTTTGCCTCTTATTAAAAGGCATGTTAGGCTATTCTGTCTCCCCTGGTGACGCCTATGGGACAAAAGCTTAGAATATTCAGATAGCGTAGTCAGTAAAGCTGAGTTCTTATTTTAAGAAAGTATCAGAGCAAAGTGTTGCATGAAAAATACTAGCTTATTTGTTTATGATAAATAACAGTTTAATGTGAAAGGTGGATATCTGTAATTAACATATGAAATGCGGAAGCTTAAGTTGATTTGAAATTTTTTGTTCAAACAAAGAATGTCTAGTTCTTCATTGAATGTTTAATGAATGAATTTGGGTTTAAGAAAACAAGTATAACAAAAGAGGAAAGTAGGTAAATATTTGAAGACACTGTTGGTTATCATTCTTTGTAGTCTTTCAGGCACCTGCTGGAAATAAAAACAATTAAGTGTACAGTGTCAGAAGTCTTTCATGAGACATCTTCATTAATCTTGAGGATCGGTTTTGTTATGTTTTTAAAAGAAATTGATCAAGATTTTATAAATTCTAGAATTTTATTTAACTGACCATATGATTGAGAAATCATCTCTTATTGAGAGTGTTGACAATTTAAGCACATTACTAGATGTCCTAGTATTGTAAAAGATTTTGTTCTACTAGCATGACTAATCCTTTGCATGGAACTGTGTTTTGTGTTTGTATATGTTGTAGCTAATATATGGTCCGTGGTTAATTCACAAATGAACTGATCAGGATGTGAAATAGCCCGGGTAGACCAGTGGGCAGGGTATTAGCAGTAACATATACATACATAGATTTGAGTATTTTCCTGAGTATTTTGAGGACTTGAAATAATACTAGGCTTCTTCTTTTTTTTTTTAACCCAAAAATTATAACTTAAGTATTTATAGTAAATACACATTTAGATTTGCTTTTAAGTTTAGAGAGTTTTAGATTCTCAATGTTTTAGAATACAGTTACTCGCAAGGATCAATTTTGTTGTCTTTCAGAAATCAATACATGAGCGGGGTTTGTAGTAAACACATCAATTATTTGTCACAGTGAGCATGTCATTGCTCAGATTCACATAACTGTAATATGCTGTTGTGCTGTGTTCCAAAAACAGTATTGTGATTGATCCTTTACTATTAACAATCAAGTTAAAATAATATAAATTTTAATTTTATTCTATTTTTTAAAGGGAAAACTGTTGATTATGTTTTGTGAGATGGCTTGCTTGTGGTGGTCATGTGGTATTGGTATTGGTGTTTGTCCTAAACTTTTATCACTGTCTATTTCAGCACGTCCCACCTTCCTCAATCTCAACATCAATCTTAATACATTGCGGCTGCAGCCAGGATCTAAGTGTATGTCGTGGTGTTCTATCTGTACCTTTTCATTTAGTTTTATTTTGTTTTGAATTTTTGTTTAAATTTTATAGTCCTTTTTTTTTTTTTTTTTTTTAAATGATTGGTGCATGTTGCTTAAGTTTGTGGAGTAAAGTTATGTCATTAAGTCAGTTTCTGTTGTTTTACTGTTTTGTGTTGTTTTTAAAGGTGGAGTTGCACTGTAGCTTTACATAACCTGTGAATTTATCCACTCTCATTTCTTTTCTTATAGCTTTTGTTTGTAGCTTTGTTTGTAGTTTTGTGTGACATTTTTTGTTTTGTAGTAATTCATGAAATGTAAATCTCTTTCTTCATGCATTTACAATTTTTTAATATTCTTTTCTCTTGCAGCTTCTCCCAACACAAAACTCACCACTCTCCATGAGGAACAAATGGGGTCTTCAACAGCCCTAGATTTATCCCCACATGAAGAAGAAGGTGATGAAGATGACGAAGAGGAAGAGGAAGTCAGCACCAAAACTCAGGTTCTAGCAGAGGGGCGTATTGATGAGCAAATTAGTCAACATCAACCTAGTCAAGAAATAGAGCAGCAAGAAGTAATGGGTTTAGAAACATATGATTCTATTTCGAAATCAAAGACTGAGGTAGAAACCTCAATTGGTGCTACTTCTGAATTAAGTGTGTGTCGTGAAGGAGAAAATCTGAGAGAGGAAAGTGTGGAAGATTGCATTGATGTAAACAAAGAGGATACAAAACCGGATCATACAAGTTCCTCCGGTGCAGGGAGCAGGGAGAATTTATTGGATACTGACATTGGCACCTTAAGTGAACCTGAGCTTGAGTCATACCAGGTTGGTATTTTTTGTAAAGTTTTGTCTCATAGTATCCTTTATAGCTTCTGCTATTTATGCCAACTGAACTTACTTCTTGTATTTATTTTCTCCAGGTCAAATCATGTAGCTTGGACCAAAAGGTTTGCAAGGTAATTCCAAGTTCACGAACTCTTGACTCAATTGTTGAGCTGCAATCAGGAAAAATTTGGACTCCTAGCTCAAGTTCAAGGTAATTAAAAGTAATACTGTGAAAACTCGTTAGTACAATCCCCGTCGTAACGAAGACCCCGGTCTAGCGCAATATCTCTAGTCGAATGTTGTTTCTATCATAAGGAAAAAGTCTGTTCTAACATAATGAAAGTGCGGTCCGAGCGGATTGTACTATCGGGTATTGACTGGAATGTGATAATTTTTATTTAACCCTGATTTACTGATGATTTTTCATTATTTGTCTTCAGTGGTTATGGTTCTCAAGCTGTGTCATCAAGCAACTTATCTAGTGAAGACTCAGTTTCAATCAAAAGTATCAGTGCTGATGACACACCAGACACTGAACAAGCACGGGGACCATTGTTTGTTGAATTACCACCTGTCTCAGAGGTGCTGTCTTCCAACATAGTGAAATCAGACAGTACTCATTTAGGTTCAGCAGCATGTGTAGAAGAGTCAGAAGACCCAGATGCATTGACTTTGAGTACTTCAGATATTAGTGAAAATGATTGTGTCAATTCCACCCATCCTGGAAATTTAATTGATGAAGACTCCTCGTTCGAGGGTACTTCTGTTGTTCACACTGCTTTACCTCCGGGGAAGGTATGCAACATGACATTGTGTAACTCGCAATGTGTAATGGTTACTATGTTGATTTTACTTCTCTTAATTCTTTATTGTAAATCTGTTAATTTATATTCTCATTTAAGTCTCATTTATTACTTTTCGGAGTTTTGGGGGGACTAAAATTGAATTTATTTCACACAATGCAGGTGGTGAGAAGGAAAAAGGCACAAAACCGAGTGGCAAACCAGAGCAATAGAGCTTCATTTCCCCTCGCTAAACACCAATCACCAGACAGCACTCAGTCTCAAAATCTGAATGGTGATAAGAACTCAAGCTTTGAAAAACTATCTGGTGATGGTGAGGACACACTCTTGAATAGTTTGAAAGTAGAAAGATTGGAAATACTTATTAACTCCTATGGATTTTATCCTTTTGACTGTCAACAGATGAGAGTGATATGTTTGGTTCTCGGATAGACCTACATCAAGTACCCGTACCAGAGTGGGTGCTCATCGGCGAGAGTGTAATTATTCGTCCATACAACTCAACAGGAGTTGTTGCTTTTGTGGGACCCACCGAATTTTCACATGGTACTTGGGTGGGTGTAGACCTTGATGCACCTAAAGGTAAAATCTTTATTCATCACTCATATATGAATTGACAAGATAAATGTAAAGAATATAAAATCTTAAACTGTTTCTTTAGGAAAAAACGATGGTATGGTGCAGGGTGTACGTTACTTCACATGCCGCCCAAAACATGGGATATTTGTTAGAGCAGATAAGCTTATCCAAGATAGACGAGGTCGAGCAATGCGACATTCCGATCTCTCTTCCAATACCAGTACTCTTAAGCGTAGTGGAAGTCGTGGTCAGTGTTTACAAAGTAATTAATTACATTCTTTCATAGCTTATTCTTTCTCAAACTTACATTGTTTCCTATATATCCTGTTCTAGGTGAGGGACTTTCAACTCTTCATCGCTCTAGGAGTAGAGGAGAAAATCTTAGCTCAGTAGGAACTACAAGCAGATCATCTTCCAAAGGAAAATAAAGTATACATTTAAACCACTTTTCTCCGTACCTGCTTGTTGCAGACCTCTTATTGCTGCAACTCACGCAATGATGGGACTGTTTTGCATTAGTAAAATCAATCTTAACCGTACAATTTTCACATGGTAAAGCTGATAAAAATTTTAACCTGCTCAGCGGTGTAAGTTGTATATATTTTGTACTGTCTTGTCTTCAATTGACACTCTTGCAATAATGTTGTATACAAAGTGCTCTTTCAACATTTCAGATTTGTTTTTTTAATTATTAGTGACTTAAAATAATTGTAGCTGGTATTGTTCCCTCCAGAGATTATCAACAGGATTATCCATTGTTGTTTTTTTTTAATTAATGTCAAAGTGTCCTGCTTACTTGCACTGAGATGTTTTTGTGTTTAGCTCTGTTATAATTTGTTTTTAAAATTTATGAAGAAAAGCGATAGTTTAGTCCGTCCCATTGGTCCTGTAAACATTGTCCATTTACTTAATGTGATAAGTACCAAGCAAGACCTTTACCTCCTTTTTTTTTTCAAATTTAAAAAAAGTGAAATTTATAGTCTAATCTTAATATTTTTGGCTCAGAATGCCTTGTGTCTCATCCATATTTGAGATAAAGTGTATAAATGGGTCCAATCACATTGATGGGTTAATTTCATGTCAAGTAAATCGTTGATTCGTACAATTTCAAAATGCTCTTGAGAACTGTCTCACTGTTTAATAAAGATTTTTGTTGAGTGACTTGATTTCTTTGCTGCCTTTGTCTTATGTTGTATAGCATACAGTTTAAAGTTATTTTCTTTGTATTTAAAATGTTTTATTTAAATGCCACATGATGTTCTTCAGTATTTGATGTTGAAGAAACTACTGTATATTTGTGCTTTCTTTTGAGACAGTGCCTCTCTTCCAATGGCCTTATGGTTTTCTTCCTCAACTACAATGGGGATGGGTGCTTGTGCTTGTACCTCCTTTCTGTGAGCAGGACTCTCAGTCATTGTTTGTAAAAATTGTTCACACATTTAACAGACTTCAGGTCATCTGAATTTTTATTTGTTGGTAGTCAGGTGTATATGCTACCCCTTCCCAACCAAATGTGCTCTGCCTAATAGTTGCCAAAATCTTTCAGGTGAAGTCCTGTCTGTTAAGTTTTTTTTTTCTTTTTTTCCCCCTGTTTTTAGGTCAATTTTATGAAGCTGGACAGGACTGTTACATTTTTAATTTTTATGTCCGTGATCTTTTTGTTTTGGAATGTTTTATCTGGTACAAAGTCTGTCTAAGTTTTTGTTGTAGCTTGGCACAAACAATTACCTTAGTGTTTTTTTAGGTACAGCATATGCACTGTGTAGGATTTGCTCATGTCTAAAATGGAATGTATTTGGTACTTATGTCTTCTCAGTGGTATGTTTCAATTTTATCCAGCTTTTGAACTGGGAGAGAAAGTTTAATGTGATTATTTTCCTTGAATGTAGATTGTGTTTAATATCTCTGTTACTGTTCATAGTCATTTTATGGTGTAGCCTCAGTTTTCAAAACAAAGCATGTTGTGACAAGTGTTTGGTGTATCTTGCATGTGTCCTTTTTAATCTAAACTTGTGGTAAAGTTGATATTGTCATGGAAATTTATCATACAACCTACATTCTGCATTGGTAATATTGAAGTACCCCCGGTATGTGTCCTTTTTTAATTTTTTTTTCAATGTATGTGAAAGCATGGCTGTGTTGGTGAAGTATATTTTGTCCCAGGTATGCTTGGCATATCTAAATGTTAAATTTGTTGTTTCTAGTGTTTATTTAAGTTTACACAGAAATGATTATTATTATCCCCCTCCAACCTGTACATTTGTGCACGGACCTGCAGTATGTAGTTTCATTTTGTATTTGTGAAAGCTTCTGAATTAATCTAGAAGAGTCATGGGTATGCTGATCCTTATTGCTGGATGCATTTTTTAAAAACTCGTTCAAGCAAATCTTGTGTACAGCGTAAACTGATTGCAATCTAGTCTTGAGAGCATAGATACCAGTCATTTGGTAATGTGAGGATATTAAGCTTTTGTGTTCTTTCGGTTCTTAACTGCTTAAGCTCTTGTACGATAGCTATGTTTCTTCATCTTTAAGTCAGTTTTGAATATAGAAATCATTCACTACACTGATGAGAGTAGAGTCTTATTTATATTTTAGCTGGTACGTACTACCACATAGGTGCATTGATTGTAGTTTCTGGCCAAGTTAACAGTTGTTTTAACTGTTCATATTCTCATTGGGGTAGGCTAGAATAGAGTTGTTCATAGTAGCAGCCCTTCTATTTTACCATGAGGGACAGTGTATTAGATGTTATTTGAAATTTTCATTCTGATGAAAGCCAAATTACACAAAATTATTTTCAGCAACAAATGAGATGAAAATGTTGATGTCTCAGTGGTCTTGTTTTAATTCTTTAATACCTGCCTAGATAGTATATGACAGTCCTTTTGAAGTAGTAAGATAGTTTCCAGTGTGATGTATTTGAGCCTAGAATCCATCCGTTAATGAAAACAATATCCTCCAAGTTTTCCTATGGAAAAGGTACTGTTGCTCCAGTTTTATGCGATTTTAAAGTAATTTTGTTTTGTTTTATTCTAAAGTGGACGGGTTTAATTAGGATACCGTAGTTTTGATATTTTTGTTGTTGTGTGTATTGCTTATTTTCTGCACAGGGCGACATCTCTTGTGTTGGAAGTGGTTTTCTGTGATAGTGTTTTATTTACACATCTACCAGCATGTAAAGAAATACCATGCAATTTTGCAAGGTATAGGATAAATTGAAATACTGATGCAGAATTGTCTAAAAGAAAAAGAAAAAAGAGAAAAGAAAATTCTCTGTTTAGTAAAAGCTGGTAATATTTTCCTTTGACACTGACAAAATAAACAACATTCATTCAGTTGTCAAATCATACCTGAGACAGAGGTAACTAAAAGGCTTTGAAGTTAACTTCCTGCAGTGGTAGCCAACAACGAGCAGGCTCCCCCTGCAGATCTATGATTCCATCCTTTTTCTGAATATTTCTCATCTACTAGGTGAATCTTTGGTTATTTTTCTTTTGTGCTTCTCATCATTATCTGTAATCCTTGATTGCAATTTTTTTCCTGGGGGGTGGGGGTGTGAATGATGGAATCCAATTACTGAGTAATACGAAGTACCCAAATGTGGGTAGCATAAAACTTCATTCCAATGAATTATTGTTTAGGATTTTTCCTCTTAGGTTTCTTTTCATCTTTAATGTCAATATTTATGCTATTTTTGGTAATGTGATAATTGTATCTTGTGAATACTGCAAATATGTTTTCTTTTGTCCAAATGTTACAAAGTTAATTGTGCCATGAGCCCTTTCTGTTAGCAAAAAAAAAAAGTTTCAACACTTTTAAGTCAAGAATTTTGGGATACAATTTTTCTTAGTTGTCTGTGCTACATGATAAACTGTTTAGATTTAGGGCAGATACAGTTAAGAATACTTTCAAACAATATAAGGAACTAAGGACACATCAGTTTGCACTAACTAATACAATAGCATATCTTTTTTGCCCTCTAGTTCTGTAAGCATTATTATGTAGTGTGGCAGAAACTTCAGAAGTTAGTGAACCTGGAATGGAATTTATCTTTTCAGTATAAAAATTTTTCTTGTCATTTCCACTCAATCATGAATTTATTTTAGCAATTAAATGTAGACACCAGCCTGCACTATGAGTCATCCATTTTCCATATAGTATTTGCCTTGTAGCTCTTAAAGCTTTTGTACGAAGCTTGAAATACATTTACAGTGATTCTTGTTTAGTGACTTGTTTTGAAAGGTCAAAACATCTTACATATTGACTTGCACAAAATAAAGATATCCATGTACAATATGGCTGATGCCAGAGTCAGCATTTTGTTGTTTATTTAAAAACAGTGCTATGACAGAACACTCTGTTTCATTACTGCAGTGCTGTAAAAGCTGTTCAATCTAGCGATATTTTATTTGAGTAATATTCAGCTGTGATTAAAATATTTTAAGTCTAGGCATTATTTATTATTTAGGTGACGTAAAGTGTAACAAACCGATTGTAACAATCTTGGGACAAACCACACTATGCAGTGGCATATTCTGTCTTTAAAATGAAGTGATGTTCCTATCAATATCCCATTGTGATGTTGGGCAGCACAGGATATGATTGGTATATTTTCCTGATAAGTGCTTTTGAACTTATTTTGGAATAAATTTAACCATTGTGAAAGGATAGGGGGCTCTCATGTAGTGTTTCCCTATTCCCTCTTAATTCTTTTTCTTTGTGTGAATGAGTGTGTGAGAAAATTGGATTGCTGAATACCCTGCTTTAGGTGCTTCACATTCCAATTTTACTATCAGTCATAAATTATGTAAACATTAAGGTGTTTTGTTATTTGCTGTTGTTTTTGTACATAATTTTCAATACACACCATATTAATGCACTGCTTTGAGGAAAGAAAAAAGAAATGTTGTTTCATTTTTTATTGTTTGTCTATGAGGCCATTTCAAACAAACTACTGGCAGTATTAAATCATTATATTTTTTAAGCCTGTTAAACTGAAAATCAGCCAAGTTAACAGTATGGGGACACAGCAATAAGGAGCTTACATGTAGTTTGAGGCTTTTTTCAAGAGATGGCATTAACAATTAATCAAACTATTTGTCACCATTGATTTTCTGCAAGTTACTTTCAAGTAAAGTAGGGTGTCTGAAATCAAATTCCAACAACAAGTAACAAGCAAACGGAAAAAGGTTCATGAAAACTCACATCATGCAACCAATTCAAGAAGCATGACAGTTCATAAATGAATAACAATATATACATACAACACAGCCCTTCAAAACTTCAGCTTCAATAAAGAATACAGAGTCACTTTTATCTTAAATATTGAAAAGAAATTTTCTGCTACATAGAATTTTCTAAATTAGCCCACAAACTACTCCGTAAACCCACAAGTCACTAAAACTTTAAAAGTCAACAACCAAACCAAATCTATAGGCTATGTTTTCACTAGGAAGAGGTCAAAGGACAAGTGATCATCATCTTGCAACTGAACTCCCACTCCACCCCAACCTCCCCCAATCCCCCCCATCAAATTAAAAAAAAAAAAATGAACAAAAAACTTGTTAACAGCAGAGTCCTGAGTCCTGGCACTCTTAAAATTGTTTCGGTAATGTTAGGTGTTCCTGGTTCAGTTCAGGCAAAGTTGAATCCACCGAATTTTGAGTAAGATTGCGAGAAGCGCAAGCGCATACGGTAATGTTAGGCAAGCACCTTCTATGTATATATTTTTAACAATTATTTTACCAATTATTGAAAGGTATGAGAGAAAAAGAATGTCAGGAAGAAGGCCCGTGCAGTAGTACATATGACCAATGTTCAGACAACCCAAGAGGCTTTTTTTTTCCTCCCTCTTGGACAGGCATTTTACACACAGCAACAGAAAGATCTCTGGCATTCTTCACAACGTACTCTCAAATCACTAGGCAAAGTATCAGAAAACAAAAAACAAAAAAAAACAAAAAAAAACAAAAAAAAAAGGTCATCTAACACTTTGGTATCCGCTTCCGGCTATCTCGCATATCTTCACACATATCTGGGCAGTTTTAGGCCGACTTAACATAGCGTGAACCGACCCAGGCACTTGTAACATTACCTAGGCAATAGTGGAAGTATCGGAGCACCAGATATTACTGCTAACATAAATAAGAGCATGTATTGTCAACAGTTCTGTACACTTTAAGGGGCAGTCAAAATTATCTAATGTACTACTACATTTAAAAAAAAAAAAAAATGCACTGCTATCACAATTCTATGGAAAAGAGGCATGTGCATTCAACAATAGGATTTTTAAAAACCTAATGTTAAACAGGTACAGCTAGATGCAGTGATGAAAATATTGACTTTTAACACAATATTCATACACCTGTTTCTTTTGAAATCATCACTCCCATACAAAACAGGGAAGAAAAGCCTTAGGGCTTATAAATCTTTGTGCTTAAGAAAAATAAATTATCAATCACAGATCACATTTCATTATGTATGGGTCATCTAGTATCCTCAACACATTACCATCAAACTTTTATAAATATACATACATACATATATAGTCATAAAATGGAATACCTAGTCTAGAATGTTCATGAGCATGCAGTCAAATAACTTTGAGAACAATTTACTTAATATTTCCAGGACTAAATCTTTTATCAGTCATCTAAAATCATTTATAGAAAAAGAGTTAAGTTTTGGCTCTCTCAGCTATCCTTTTTCCTGTATCCGCTGTAGCTTGATAACAAATTTTGCACCTCTAGCTCTACAACTTCATCCTAAAAAGATAAGAAACAATTTCATTAGATATAATTAGAGGTAGATATTATTAAAGGACAAAAATAATTACACCCAAAATGAAAATCCATACTTCACAACTTGTAACAGGAATGGCAGCAGCTTTATCCAACCACTGAACTGCTTCTGCATAGTTATTCTGTGCTATGTAGCATTTAGCTAGATACAAAGAGTTTTCTTTCCACGGGGTAGGATTAAGTCTATGGGCAGCTTTGAAATCTTCGATTGCTTCTGGTAAAGTTGCAGCAGGAACTTCAGCAAAAATAGTGTTAGCAATTTTTCGTTCAATCCATGACAAATTTGCCACCTAAAGGGAATATGCAAAATTGACTCAAAAAAACAAACAGGTGACAGTACAATTTGCAACTCAGGCTGGCTTCTTACTTCATATTTAAAGCGCCCAACTAGATGTCGTAGAGAGGCGTCTTCAGGTCTGAGTGTTATGGCTTTTTCAACATGAGTTTTGAAAACATAACCACCTTCAATTTTTTCTTTCATTCCGAGGTAGTCTCCGTATGCTCCAGTCAAAATAGCAAACCATTTATGAGCTTCAGCATCGTTACTGTTTAAGTCTAAGGCTCGCTTGGCATAATCAAGGCCTAGGGAGTAAGTTTTCAGACTGTTGAATGTGCACGTCCTAAACATATCACTTCCAAATAGATTCATCAAACTTGGCTCACCTTCAAGAATGAACTCTTTTTTCTGATCCATGTGGCCCATAGCTGCACACGCTGTACCTAATCCATGACAACACTTGGCTAAACGCCATAAAACACCAGAGTTTGCTTCATGCTGAAATGATTCCATTAACTGTTAGATAGATAATACAGCACTTATTCATAGAAATTTCATCAATCATATATCTCTTCAACATACTTTAGACATATAGGCTGTCAATTTAGAATAAGCCTCCCTTCTGCTTTCTAAAGTTCCAGTCTTCAAAAGAACATCAACACTCTCTATTAGAGACTTCAGTGCCTCATCTACAATGCCAGGAGTATCATTGTCACTGAAATAGTAGAAAAACATTTCAGTTTTGAATGATTGACATTTATCAAAATAGCAGTGGATGAAGGAAGACTTACAACTCATCATCTCCACCAGAGGATAGGTCAAAAAACTCATCTTCATCAGAATCATAGTTACTGGCAGTTAAATAACTACGAACAGAACGCGTAGGAGAGCTCCTCCGAGAACTTGAAGAAGTAGATTTTATTTTTCTCAGCCTGAAATGTAAAAGAAAAGACTGACAAAATGAAGAAAACCAGAAAACCTAATATAGCTTAAGACACTGACTACAAACCTGGCAGCTTCTAGTTCTGCCCTCAACTGATTAACAGTAAGGTCGAGTCTAGATATTTCTTGTTGTAGCAAAACACGTCGTCTGGACTCGTAGAAATAATTCCACAGAACAACACCAGCAGCACCAAGTACAGCACAGGCTCCAAGCGCAATTGAAATAGTATTGCTGAAAGAGGCAAAGATGTAACTCAAATATGTTAAAAAAATAAATGATTAACTTTTTCACTAACAATACAGCAAAATCAAAGAAAATTATGAATTCAGGTTTTATTTTAGATCGATTTTAACCTCAATTCTACAGTAAAGGTAAAATCACAGGATTGTAGTGATGTTATGAATTTACCTTGGTCGGTTCATTGTCGTGTCGTTAAATGTTTGACAAACGGGGTATTAAAAGTAAAGTATCTTCCTTTAGAAAATTACTTAGAAGACCTTTCATACAATCAAAAGTATAAACATTGTCTCGTGCGATTAGTCAAAGATTAAACTGTCGTAGTTTACCTACTACGGTAAACCTTTGCTCGTCCGAATTTGCATGTCTTTTTGGCTCTTTAATTAAAAGGTGGGCTAGACAGTCCAAAGGTGATGAATGAGATTGTGGGCCCACCACTAGCAATAAACTTCAGCGTAAGCTACACCACCTGCACCTTGCGCCTGCACTGTAGGCGAGTGTGGTGGTTGTGTTTGGTAGTGGTAGGTTGGTAGTATCAAGAACATAACATTTTCTTTCGTGGCTTGGTAGTCTTGTGTCTGCTTGTTTTTGTTTATTTTGACGTTCATCATTGCATGCAGACGACAGAGCTGCTTTAGCTTTTGCCTCAGCGAGTGTAGTGTAGTTCATGAACGATTAATCAGTCTCAAAAAAAGTAACATTAGAATAAGCAAAAAGGTAACAAAAAACAACAAATAAACAACATGTTATCATCGTTAGTGAAAGATCACCAGAGCAAACAAGCTGTTCGTAAAGAGAGGCAAGGTAATAATAACCTACATTTGGCCAGTTTGAGGACTGACACCTGCATTTGTCAACTTGACTTAATTAATATTATGATAATACAGATATATTTTCTTTTGTTTCAGAACAGAAAAGAAAAGATGCAATTGCTGCTGCCAACAACTTAACTCAAGCTTTGGTTGATCATCTAAATGTAGGGTAAGATATTTTGGGGATGATTAGTTTGTTTTGATCACAGGACACCTTTATTTACCTAGCATTAAAATTTCAGAGTAGCACAAGCATATCTAAACCAAAAACGGCTGGATGCTGAGGCTAAACATCTGCATCACAATGCCACTAATTTTGCCAAGCAAACTCAGCAATGGCTGAATTTAGTTGAAAACTTCAATGGTGCCTTGAAAGAAATTGGTGATGCTGAGAATTGGGCAAGAAGTATAGAAAATGATATGCGCACCATAACTGCAGCCCTTGAGTATAGTTACAAAGGTAAGCTCATTATATTCTTCTCATGTTCAAAATATGATTTTATTGTTTTCTGTCTATATGTTTCAGTGTCTCAAGAAACACCTCCATCATGATTTGAGAATGATTTCTTTCCTTTTCTTAAACGTGCAATAACTCCAACAGGCCAACTGGATTCAGTCTCTCAGACCAGCAATATTGATTAACATGGCACTACAGGTTTCAAATTATATGACTGCCTGCCAGCCATAATAAACACAATTTGTCCTCATTGTTTGTTAAAAGTTAACAAAGCATGTATATATCAGTGAACAATTCTTAATTATAATAAAAATAAAAACAGTAACAGATATTCTTGAACTTTTTTATATTTGACAGTTATAACAATAGTAATAACAACATTTTAATCATCAATTACATGAATGGAATATTACAGAATATTAAATGTGAAAACTTGACATTTGAGCAAAGGCACATAAAGTGAAATAGTTAGTCCTTTGAAACTGTATCATACAAGTCAGTTCTACGCTGAGAGTATATTGGTATTTGCTGACGCATCTTCTCAACCACTTCCACATCAATGTCAGCATAAATTATCTCTTCTCCAAAGCCTGCTGTAGAAATAACTTTTCCCCAGGGGTCTATTGCCATTGTGTGGCCATATGCAACATAATCTGCTGATGTATCTTGAGCTGGTGACACTGCTGCTACATATAATTCATTGTCAACTGCGCGAGATCTTTGCAACAACTCCCAATGAAGAGGTCCAGTAGTCATATTAAATGCACCTGGATATACAAGGAGATTACAGCCTTCTTTCCCATATAATCTGGCCATTTCAGCAAATCTGATATCATAACAAATCCCTAAGCCCACTTTCCACTGGCCCATACTAAAAAGGGTCAACTTTTTCCCTGGCTGTAATACATCTGATTCTTGGAATTTGATGCCTCCAGGAATATCAATATCAAATAAATGGACCTTCCTGTAAAGAGAAAGATTCAGGTAAGAACTTGAATTTTTTTCCTCTCCTCCCTGTATGTGACTGAATTTTAATAATGGCCCTGTGCTTGTAACATGAAATCGCAAAATAAATAATAATAATATTTTATAGTGAACGTTGTGCAAACATGAAGATCTTACCTATGGCTGCATAACAGATTTCCATTGGGATCCCACACAGTGCAAGTGTTGTATAATTTCCCATTGTCACTTTCTGGTATGGATCCACCAATAAGATAAATTTTGTTTTCCTTAGCAGCAATTGATAAAGCTTTAGCAGTATCTCCTTGAGGTATATTTTCAGCATATTTGGGGAAATATTTCAATCCGTAAGGTGAGTTGAAACATTCTGGTAGCACAATCAGTGATGAACCTTGTTCAGCTGCCTTTTTAATTAGTAAAACAGCTTTCTTAATATTCTCCAGCTTGTCCTCATGAACAGCCATTTGAATGAGGCCAAGTCTTAGCTGCCTAGCCGCCATAATATAAAATTAAAACCTGTTTAAAAATGCAGAAAAAATATTACTGATTACGGTGCTTATTAATGTGTTTTGGGGTACGAAGAAAGTTCATGAAGTTGAGGTAGGTAAGATCTTATCTCGTAGGTATACCAGCACTGCTTAAACAAGCATGACACTTTGTGGCACCTTTAAGGCACTAGGAAATTTCCCACTCTGGTTTGTTCTCATTTCGTTTTACCGTGGCATACCTGTTGAATCTGAGCCGTCTGAGTGTAATGTTGAATGTCAAAGTTGACTTCTTGTCAACGAACCTTGCACCTCCTGCTGTATAGTATGCACACCAACATTATTCACACTCCGACTTCCGGCTGCCGAAACTGACTCCTGTCGCCCGCCAAAAACTGGTTTCATTCAAAATATAATTCAGCTGTAGCCATCAGAGCGACAGCCACAGCCGCGCAAAGATTCAGCCGAAAATGTCTGCTGAAGTTGCTACTCATGCCTCGTCTTCTCAACAGTCATGTGCGGTGCTAGCAGGGTCGGTACCACGGACAACCCGCAACCCACCCGAAGTACGAGTAGTTTCGAAGGCCATGAATAACGGCAGTTTCGAACCGAAAGCCCGGTTTTGCTGTAGGGTTGAGGGTTGGTCTTGCCTAGTTTTGCTTACTTTTTCCCGCCAACACTGCCCCTTTAGGCTGATCTGGGGTTACACTTATGTCTCCCTGCTTCTGCGCAACCCTCATAATTAAATTAGAGCAACTTCAATGTTTCGCCAAATGCAACAAAATTGCATATAATTGTTTCTTATTAATCGGATCGAGCTGGCACCTGCGTCATGAGGCTGAAGCTAGCTTATGCCTGCGTCAGGCCCGGACTGGCCCGGTCGGTGGGTCGGTGAAACCGACTGGGCCCCCCTGAAAAGGTATCAGTCCGGGCCCATCTATTGGATTATACCCCTGTATATAGGCATTTTGCCTCACTTTTCCCCTGTGCGTAGGCAAAGGCAAATGCCCGACCAGGACCTTAGCACCCAGTTCGTGCCTGGCCTGCGTTTCGCAGAGAGCAAACACGCCGCATAAAAAAAAATTACGGGCGTGAGCAATAGGCACCCCTAACGGGGGCCTAAAAAAGCTCGTGGGTGCGTGCGCTGCTGTAACTTTTAAGACATCTGCTACTGCTCCCCGGCCCCGGCTCGGCTGGCTAGGCTCGGCTACGCGGCGCCCCGCTCCGGCCCCACAACAAGGTCCTCGTCAGCGAGATCGATATAGCACTATCGCCCAATGGAGCGCAGGGCTGGGCAGGCCCTCGCCCGGTCCTGTCCGGCCCGCTCCGCTCAGCTCAGCGCCGCTCAGCGCCGCTCAGAGCTTTCTCTCGTCACTTTGCTTCGTCAACCAGCGGCGCGGGGCGCGGCGATGTCGCGGGCGGGGCGGAGCGTGGCGGGGCGAGGTGGGGCGAGGCGAGGCGGGGCGGGTCGCGCCAACACACTCTCGCAGGGTAGGAGGGCCACTAGGTAGGAGGGAGAGCAGAACACTCGGGTAGCTTAAGCTACGGATTATGTGCGATTATACACCCGTCAGCGTCGACAGCGTCCAAACAAAATTCAGACTATTACTTTGACTCGGGTTGTACGAGAAGTACGAGGCTCGTTATTTTTCCGATCTTTCTCCGTACACTTTTACGCCTTCAAAGAAACATCCGGTACCTCCCTCAAACATCAAACGAATATAACACGTATCACTGGTAATACGATTTGAGTAATTTATATCGCCTCACTTAGTCAGTTCTTGAATACGCGCTGCTCTCTCTGCTGGTTGCTCTTTGCTGGCTGCGCTGCTCTCTGCAGGCTGCTCGCTGTATGACAGTACAAGCAGGCTGATATATTCGTTTCATCTGCTAAAAACGATCCATTGATAAACATTTGGCACTAGCGAAATACCGATGAGCATTTAAGCATTAACACGAGAGGGAAGTACCATGTAGGGCGCGTTTCTCAGCGCGTATGTCTGGAAGGCAAGCGACCCCGATGGGCATCGCGGCCTGGAACGAACTGAGGGGACGGGAGACCGAGCGGTCCTTCACTCAAAAAAATTAGTGTACATCCTAAAACAAAATCAGTAAAAAGTCAGAAAAAAATCCAGAAAAAGTCAGGGAAAAAATGCAGGGAAAAAAAACCAAGGGAAATTACACCACCACCACCCCACCCACCATCCCCCAAAAAATGAAAATTGAGAAATCGTTGTACGACGTTGTGCTTATTGAAAGACCCCTCGGACGAGTCGCACCACCTGCACCAACGCACCACTGACCCGGTCCGGCCCTCCTGGGTGTATTATGGCAGCATCGCGGAACGTTTGCGGAAACGGGCGCGCCTGGCCTGGCCTGGCCGGGTAGAGGCGAGCAGCGCCACGATGGGGTAGAGCAGAGGATGAGCCGCTCAAACTTGTTAGTCGGACCCGTCCCGCCGTCCCGTCCCACCTGGTCTGGTCCGGTCCGGTCCGGTCCGGTCCCTTCCCGTCCAGCCCGACCCGTGACCGCCGCGAGCCGGAAGCAAGGAAGCCAAAGCCCAGCGCGAAGCACGGCCGGGCCGCGAGCTGCAGCTGCAGCCCCAGTGCCGCGGGGTCACGGGGCTGTGCTGACTGGGCCGGGCGGAAACTAAACGCGGCGCGGGCCGGGTGGCCGAGCGATTCCGAAGATCGCCTTCATACCTTCTGTCCTTGTCGCACTCATGGAGCACTACCATGGCCAGCATAGGGCACCGCTGTAGGTGCAACAAGCACTGCAAACCCTGGAATCCAATTTCTCACTCAAAATGGGAGAGGACACTTTTCCATTCTAAATTAGAGTGAGAATTTTTAACCTCACTCTTTTCGAGCGAGAAATTTTTGAGCCTCGCTCTATTTGAGTAAGGATTTTTTAACCTCACTTAATTTGAGCACGAATTCTCACTTTATTTGGGCGAGGTCTCAAAATTCTTTCTCAAAAAGGGCGAGGAAAAAAAATCTTACTCTCCAGAGAGTAATAAAATTGCCCTCAAATTCTCACTCGTATGGGGCGAGAAATTATGACTCGTAGATTTTCAGTGAGGACGGAGAGATGAGAGCGATCTTCTGAATCAGTCGTGGTGGTCCAGTCGCTCTCGGCCGGGGCCGGCTCCGGCTCTGGTGGCCGGTCCGGTCCGGTCCACACGCCGGAGATGACCCGCGAGCCCGCGAGTGGAGGCGCGAAATTTGTAAGCACGGCGGCGAGGATAAGTGCCGAATTTAAAATAAAAATAAAAAAAATAAAAAAAAACCATCGCTATGCAACAATAAGGCGTTGAGAAAATCGATTCAATCTTGACTGATGACTTTTTGTTCGTCGACCGCATCTACGTTCGATCGAAGTCGCAGCGTCGCAGCGTTTACCCCCCCCCCCCCCCTGCTAACCCCTTCACTGTGGATAACCCTTTCTCGGCTCGTCTCGCGGCGTTCGATAATGTTTCGTGTCGTCTCCTCCCCCGTTTCGCAATACCGCTGCTTGCTGTGTGCAGGCGGCAGCAGGCGGCACGGGGTGGGTATCAGTCAGTAGGTGGTCCCCGGCCCCCAGGGCCCCCGGGCCCCAAGGAGGCCCCTTACTGATCAGCCGCGCCGCGCCGCGCCACGCCACGACCCCGCCGGCGACAGACTGCCGTCTGATTCCGAAGATCGCTGTCCTGCCTCCGTCCTTGTCGCACTCGCGGGACCCTGCCATCCCCCACATCGGGCACCGCCATAGGTGCGACAAGGACTGAGTAGGACGGAGGCACGAGAGCGATCTTCGGAATCGGCCTGCTGACTGCCGCCCGCTGCGAACGGAGACGGAAGAGCGAAGAGGCAACGTGTTGCAAGTGACTGTGGCGTATGCAAACCGCACGGCGCGGCGCACGAGGTGGGGCGGTGGCTAAAGCCCTGATCATTCGGTGCACACGGGTCTGGCGCGGCACACCACTGGTCTGGCGTAAGAACACCCTCCCTGTGTTTTCGCTGTGACGGGCCACGCCACGCCTAACCCAAGGGGGTGGCCCGATCCCTCTACTGGAAACACCTCTAATTTTGATTGGAGGTAAATTTACCTCTACTGCAATACACCTCTAATAATATTGTTGCGAAAATACCTCTACAAGATTTACCTCTACGGTTAGGAGTAAAACACAGAGCACAGAGTTGGGAATTTACCTATAAAAAGTTTTACATGTAAACCTTGACGCGGCGTAATCACGGGTACGTCAGTTACCTCTCTACACTTGAGATGAAAATTGCGCACTTCGGGAAAGGCGTGCAACGGTCACCCGGCGAGAGCCGCAGTTGTCGAAATAGGTTCTGTGAACCAAGTTGTCCTCCAGCCATGCCTAAGATAGGCAGCCGTGCCTAACACGCGTGTGTTGCGGGCTGAGCCCGGCCACCGGCGTCGCCCTGTTTTACCGACACCACTGTTCATTACGTACACTCATTTATTCGCACTAGGGTTCGTATTTTTACCGAAAAAGAAATTTTTTGGAAAAGAAGTGGATTTTCTATACGATTTTTTTTCGGAAAATTTGGAAAACGTTGGAAGAATGGTTGATTCCATGAAATCTGCGTTTCTGATGACAAAAACGATACAAAACGGTCTAATAACGTTCCTTCAGCTTCTGGTAGTATGCGTTCAACAAAAGACGTTGTAAAACGGGCTAGGATCGTGGAAATTTCAAGATTCGATACAAAATGTTAACGAACATCGAAATTTGACAAAGAAAACCTTAAATTATTTAAAGAATTATGATGATGTCGCATTTTCACCCCTCTCTTAAAGCGTTTGCCATCGTTCTGGACAATGAACACGTAGCAAAAAGTGTGTTTCAACACAATTTGAGTTTTCTTATTTTTCCAATTTTTTCGACACCCATGTTTTTTTTTCGGTAAAAAGAAAAAGGGATTTTTTTTAGTTAAATTTTTTTTCGGAAAAGTTTTTGAGCTGCCGAACCCTAACTCGCACTTGGCACACAACCACCTTTTTTACTGGTACGCGTATATATTATGAGCTCAGTGTCAGCTGTCACGCTGTCACCATTACCCATGGCCGCGGTCCAGGCCAGTACCCCGCGAGTACCCGCGGGGTAAGGTGACCGGCCTTACCTCTCCGTTGCCGTGGCCCTGGCGCATGTTAAGTTAAGTACGCGTGAGCTCGATTGTCCGACCTGATGATTTCCTCAAAATCCAAAAAAGTGCCTTGCTTTTTTCTGACCTTGTTTACACGGGTAAAGTGGAGAAGGAATGGGTGTCATGGTCGGAGCACACCTCAAATTCTTTTTTTTTCTTTTTCAAAGAGCTATTTTAAAAAATTGAAAAATTGGTAGGCCCCTACCTAACTCGCAACCTGCGAGCCCCGCCTGCTTAACTTCGGAGTTCTGATGGGATCCGGTGTGTTCCAGGCGACCGCCACCCCGCGGGCACGAGAAGTCCTCTCCGCTTCGGGGAGAGTCCCCGCTTAAGGCTGGCGGCCTGTCAGGCCCGCCGTACTACCCTATTTAAACAGCGCCTTGAAGCCGTAGGTAGCATTTCGGACCAACGACTGGGCACCACCGGACCGCATGACCGGTCAGTGGGAGGTAGAGGCAAGGAAGGACGATAGAGGGGGAGAAAAGCAGAAAGAGAAGTTTTTGCGGAAGAGTAAGCGTACGGTTGGTTAGACCTGTACTGACCCGCTCCCGCACAGGTCATGGAAAAGCTGTTTACTAAGGAGCCAGATTCATAGGCCTTACTTCCCCACGAGGGACCACCCCCCGTGGCATGGGACGGAACTTCCTGACAACTCGCTTTCGCTGCCAGTGAAGAACCTACCTGGGAATTGAACCCAGGCCCCAAGTGCCGAGTCTCATGACACCCCGCGGCTTTCGTGGTACTAAGACCACTAGACCGTCGGCGATTCCACGAGGGAGCTCCGTTGAAATGGGGGATTTGAATTCCACTCCAGGCTGCTGTCCTCGGAAAAATTTATATTTTATAGCAAGATTTGAACCCGGGTTCTGCGGCCCCCGGAACATCACTATGCCGGCACGGCTACGACGCCATAGTAACAAGCGTGCTTTCCATTTGGGGTGACGCTGCGAAGAGCCGTAGTCGCCGACCAACCTGTACCGGTGGCGTCATCAGTACGCCTGCTCTCCTTGCTGGGACAGCCCAGCCGCGTGGCGACTTTGGTATCCACATCGGCACCGTCAGGAGGACTGGGTGGTCATAGGTTCGAATACCGATCACTTTTGGAAGTAGCTTTGTCTCTTTCAGTTGCCCGAGGCAAAAGGACAGTGGATAAAAAGGATTTAGTTGGTAAAAAATAAATCAAAACAAACCCGCACTCGACATTAATGTCGTCGCCGCCGGTGAAAGCACGAGTTGGACAGAGGTTCTAATGCCACCCCTATCTGTAACTTATTTTTCTTTTATTTTTTTCTTCTTTTTTAAGTTGGTAGCTTTGCCACGCGGTGAACTTTTTTTCTTTAAACGTTTTTTAATGCCTCGGGCAACTGCAAATAGGCAAAACTACGTACTGATAAAAAGAAATAAAAAGAAGAAAAAACAATTCGTCATGGTACTAGCAATATATACAAAAGTATGCTTGACAAACGTGTCACACTCAGTTCTGTGAATGGCAAAGTATCTCGCATATTTTTGTGTGGCAATGTCATGCATTTCATTTTGTAGAGTTACTTACTATACGGAAAAAAAAATTTCCACTCTAAATGTCATACAGTCACAACTTCCAGTTGTATTGTTACGATCATTTTTTTTTACACCATGAGTCGACTGAGTTTTCTTTGGCGAGTAAGAATTTGTTCATTTTCAATTTTTTTAAAAGTTGTAAATTAAACGGAATTTTCTCAAATGTCGGCTCGGATATTTGGAAATATTTGGAATAGAAGGAATATTTGGAATATTTCCAATGAAATAGTCGAAGTGGTCCTTCCCTCGGGCAGGGCCGTGATGGGTCGCTGCAGCTGCTGTCATTATAGTTAGCTGATATGATGATGAAAGGTAGCTGCGAATCGAGAGCCGCACATTTTTCTATGAAACGAAAAAGAAGAAAAAAACATGGACGAGGAGAAGATAGAGAGAAAATAAAGTGCTAGGGTTCTCATTCTCACCGCCGCGCCGGGCTGCGCCGGGGGACGCGCGCGCCGCGGCCGTGCCTGCGGCCTGCGCCGCCTGCTGGGCCGTGATCCATTGTTTCCGATGCTAAATGGCGGCTCTTTTGTCGGAAACCCTGTGATCTGGTTCTCATTTCACGACAGCGGCCACGGCCGCCGCGGCGCGACGCGCGACGTGTCGTATCCGAAAGAGAAAACTTTGAAACTGCAGCAGCAGATACCTTATCCCGTAGTTACCGTCGCTAGCAGCGGGCTCGGGCTCGGGGGAGCAGGCAGGGGAGGCACGAGGCACGACCTGCACTGTACGCTAAGAGGGGCTAAATCTGTATCCCGATCATGTCTTACAGCGCGCGGACGGGATGCGGGGCGCGCTGCTCGCTCGGCGTGCTCTCGTGATTTCAGAGAGGTTTGTTGCTGCTGTTGGTTTCCCAGAAGCAACGGGGGCGAGTTTGAGCAGCAGCACTGCGGACCCCGCAGGCTGATTCCGAAGATCGCTCTCGTATCTCCGTCCTTGTCGCACCTATGGCGGTGCCCCATGTTGGGGATGGCGAGGCCCCGCGAGTGCGACAAGGACGGAGGCGCGAGAGCAGTCTTCGGAATCAGCCTGCTGGGCCCCGGCGAGGCAGATCAGCAGCAAGCGCGACCTCCCGTAGCCTCTCCTCCTGTGTTCCGGAAGTCGAGGCGTCCCGGTCCCCGGTATCTGCCCGTGCCCCGCGCGCTGCACACCGACAATCTTTTAGGACGCGCGCGGGCAGGAATTATTTAGTCACGTTTGCTCGCCTGAGGCAAGAGGGGTTATGTCGAGGAAGCTAACCGAAGCCATCAGCCCATCATGGCCCATCACCGCCGCCCGGCCCGGACCCGCCCGGGTGGGGGAGGGGGAGGAGCAGCGCCGGGGCGGGGGGCGGGCTGGGGGGGCAGTACAGGGGGCGGGGCGGAGGGTGTTCGAGCTTTTCAACGGCTTATTTTGGTTCTCAATGCCTCCTTCTCCCCCTGCTCTCACCGTCACCGCCCCCCGAATCCCCGCCTTGCTACTGAGGGGTTCTGCATTATAAAATCAAGCGTACATGGATTTTTCTAAGTTTTGTTTCTGTTTTTTCGCGATTTTTCTAGGTTTTTACTGAATTGTTTCTAAATTTCCTATTTTGTTTATTTTTCTTGATTTTTTCTGTTTTCTTCCTTATTTTTCAATGATTTTGTTTTAGGGTGTACACTGACTTTTAGTGAAGGACCCCTCGCCTGCTACGCGGCGCGTCCGTGTCGACCGGAGACTTGAATGCATGAGTCGGCCGAGAGTCCGCCGCGTAGCGGGTCAGCGGGGCGGCCGCGGGCCTCGTGGAAGGGAAGGGCTGTGACGGTGACGACCGGGCATTTCTGGGTCAGCTGACCCGCCGTCTGTCTGTCACATGTCACATGGGATCATGGCAATGCACGTTCATGAGTCCCCCCCCCGTGGGGCCCGGCGCGGCACTGTCTTGTCATGGGAGTAGCATCTCCAAGGACTTGATGTGTTCCGTAATCACGGGGTGGGTGGTGCGGCGGGGCGGGTGTCTGGCGCACCCCCAGGCTATCGGCCGCGTACCGGTGCGGCCCAGAGACCTTGTCGGCGTGTGGAAGAGGTCCCCGTTCGGCCCTTGGCCCACATCGCACCATTAAGGCCTCGAGACCCTTTTCCCTCCACTTCCCCGGCTGCCCTCCACGCCCCACTGTCGACCCGCCTCTCCGCGTCTAAATTGCCCCGGAGAGGCTTCCCTTTCGAAATGTCAAGATGAAGGGCCTTGGGTTCGTTTCCAGGAGGATGCACAGAAGTGCCTCCCAGAGCCTGAAAACGACCCACGTAAGTCTCGCCGACCGATACAGGACAAAGCCTCCAGGCGAAAGGGGGGAGGGGGGATCACTCATACAAAACATGGAGTATAAGAGTTCAAAATGTGCACGCTGATTTTTTTTGATTTAAAAAAAATATTTTATTTCTTTTGGTTTTTCAAAGAAAATTTCTTTCACTTTTTTATTTTGATCTTTACCCCCGATATCTGGCATTTCTCCCCAGCTTTTTGTTTGTGTTTTTATTCATTTGTTCTTTATTTTTCGGATTTTTCAGTATATTTCTTTTTTTTTTTTTGCCGTTCAGTGATTTTTTGAAGAGATTCCCGCCTCGCCTTTTGGTGACCTGTCACTCGCAACGCGACTTTCGCTTCATCCTCCTCATATTACGTGGGGCTGTACTAGTCGGGTCTTTTGTTCATCTATATTAACAATTTGCTGGGCGTGAGAGACAAGTAATATGCTGTATTTTGTAAAGATCATGCTACAGGTGTAAATTGTTCGTAAAATCCCTCGAATGTCTTCATAATAGCCATATGTAATAGAGGTAATAGGGATTAGTCGGGCCGCACTTTTTGGGAGTGGCTGCCCCGCCTTCATATTTTATATGAACTCCATACAGAGGCTTACGACCAAACCAAACACCAGCTCAGGTGTAGTGCTCAGTACATATACTTCTCGTTTCTGGCAGAGAGCCCGCGCTTCGCCTTCAGCAGCTTACAGACATAACCACATCGAAATCCGTTCAGTCCTCCTGGAGGCCTTTCGTTTTAACTCATATGATGCCCGGATATAGGAGTGGGTCCCTGGAGGGGGCGGGCCGGGCCCGAGCCCGCCAGTAGCCGGATCAGCTGTTTAATGTCACTACCGGTTACCTCCCCCCCCCCCCGCCCCTCCCTGTCTCCCTCTCCTCCTCACCGCAGCAGGCCGCTAGCCTCCTTTCCACAGTTTCCCTTTCTCTCTCGCGCGCCGCGCCGGTCTCTCCCCCACTCTATAGCGTTTCCCCCCTCTGTCTCGTACGATCTTTCTCTCTCTCTCTCCCTCTCTCTCTCTCTCTTTCTTTCTCTCTCTCTCTCTCCCCTTCCCCTTTCCCCCTCTGTCTCCCTCTCTCGCCGAAGGATACTGCTGTCGGGGAGCTCGCGGTCTCGACAGCACTATCCCGCTCCGCCCCTCCATTCGCCCTCGCCTCTCTCCCTCACTCTCGCTCTCCCTCGCACACGACTCTCCCTTTCTCTGTCCCTCCCTCCCGCCGCCGCCGCTGCCGCACGCCGACCCCTCCCCCTATCCCTCCCTCTCTCTCCTCGGCTCTCTCCCTATCCGCCCTTCTCTCTCTCTCTATCTCTCTCTTGCTCCTCCCGTGCGCCCCTCTCGCTCTCCCTCTCGCTCTCCTCTCCCACCACGGTCCTCATCCCCCACTCCTCCAGCGACACCAACAAGAGCATTGGGTTGCTGCGGCGGCGCCCGCGCTGTGGCGGTAGCTGCAGCTGCAGGGGTTCCCTCGGTTTTTGTGTCAATCTTCAGTTGTTGCCGGTCGTCACTCGGACTCGGTACTCTGAGCGCCTCGCTGAACGACACCCTCTAGACTTTGTGTGAAAAACTGCGAATCGTGTCGACTGTGCACCGGATAGTGTCGCGTAGCGCACGAGCGTTTGTGCTGTAGTGTCGTGTGCTTGGATTGTGCCCGCCACTCCCCGCCGCCGCCTGCACCGTCCGCCCCGCTGCCGAAAGCTCGCGCGACAGTGTTCACGGTGAGTGCTCGTGCCGGAGTAGAACATGCTTGTGATCGCCAGGCCGTCGACGGCAGTGCTGCGAGGTCACGAGCAAATCTTTAGGCCGGCGCTGTGGAGCTCTGGCGGCAACCGTTCAGGGAAAGTTTCGATACGGATTGAATCAAGTTCCGCGTAAGCCCGTAATTTTGGTTTTGTCGTATTGTGTCGTCTGGGTTTCGGCCCCAACTCAGCTATGTAATTGTTTACATGGTATTTTATTTCGACGTGGTGTTCGCCGCATATATCTCCATTATGTTACATTTCACCCATTATCCTAATTGGTCCGAACCCACCTCGCGGTTTAACCCGTACTCCCGCGTCCCGCTCCGCCAGGTAGCCATACCTCCTGAACCTGCCCAGAACAGGAGTTGTTGCGTTAAAGCAGAGCTGACCAGTTTTGAAAAACGAAAGGCGCGGCCTTGTTCGTCCCGAACGGAACGCGCCCGTTTATCGCCTAACCTGCCGTCCTGCTGTCAACTGGCCCCCCTGGCCTGTCCCTCCCCGTCGGTCTACTTTTCGTCCTGCTGCTGCCGGTCTTCCGCTCTGTCCTTGTTCGCTCCGTTGTAAACGCCACCTTCTTGTCCCCGTCATGCGCCGCAGTCTCTTAGTCTCAATCCCAGCCGACTGATTCAGAAGATCGCTCTCCTGCCCCCGTCTTTGTTGCCCTAATGGGCCCCTGCCTTCCTCAGCATAGGGCATCGCCATGGGTGCGACAAAGACGGACGCACGAGAGCGATCTTCTGAATCAGTCGGCAGGGGCCGCGCGCGGCTGCTGTCCGGTGTGAGCCTGTTGAATTAACGACTGTCCTGCTGGCTGTCCTGTCGTGCGCCAGCAGGAATAAAGAGGTCAGCCTCGTATCGTCCAGCGGCGGGTTCGCAGCGTTGTGAAACCGGTATATGCACGCTTGTACCCCGTGGGCTACCTGCTACCGCCGCCGGTGCGAACGACGCTGTAACGCGGTGTAACGTGTAACGCGTGGCGGTAACGCACGCCACGCCCCGCTGCTGGACCGTGACGGAGGCTCGGTTCCTCAAACACGTGTCCAGCCAGCAGCGTCCAGCACCCGACTTCGGGGACGGTGGTGGTGGTTTGCGGTCTCCGTGATTTCCCTCTCGGCTCCGGCGCGCGCGGCGGCCTCGCCCGGCCCGTCCCGGAGTCGCCCGGAGGCAGACCCGACCCGGCCCGGCGCGGCGCGGCTCGCCAGGCGTCTGCAGGAACGAAAGGAAAAGTCTACAAGGCGGTGTGAGCGTCGCGTCGCGTGCACCGCGTCCCGTTAGGCTCTCGCCGGGGCAGCGGCTGCGGCTGTTGCTCAGGCGCGTATTAAGAGAGGGCGATCGCCCCCCCCCTGCCCTGTGGCCTCTAGACAGCCGCCTGAAAGGTAGGCAAATTGTGCTACAAAACCCCTGTATGTAGGCAACCTGAAGGGCACCGCCCCCCCCCTGTCGGTCGGACCTTAATACGCCCCTGCTGTTGCTGCGGGCGTGTACGGCCCCGGCCCCGGCCGGGACAACTCACAGCACCTTTTATATTTGACAGCTTCTCTGCGTGCATGGTAACGCACGACAACTCCATATGACTCTGTCAGAGTAACTTTAATATTTCTCCCTCCCCCCCCCCCCCCTCTGCCGTTGGTACTTGAGCCCCCTTACGCCACCAATAGCGATATAGATACTAGTTAAATATGCGCAGATGCACTCCCCTGCTCATCCAGCGACCGTCGCTCGACAGGTGGATTTTTTTATATTTTATTCCTCGCTTCTTCGCGGTTTTGAGATTACCCCATCATCTGTATGCGCGGACCTTTCGCCGAGCTGCCGCGCTCAGGTTTGGCCCGCTCACCTTCGCTACTCGTGTGTTTATGCTCCAGCAGGTGATCCGTGGGTGTTCCCTCTGCGCTCTACATAGTCTGCCCCCCCACCCCGCACCCCGCCCCTCCCCCGAGCTGCTCCGTGGCGGGGCGAGGCGTGGCCAGGCGTGGCGTGGCGTGGCGCACTGCCCGCTTCCTGCATTTTACAACTTCCCTTTCTGCAGGTCCGTCTGCATGCTGCGCGGTGGGTTGCCACTGCTGCCATGCGAGTGGCGCCTTTATGTGCGTTGTGCAAGGCAGTGATGCGCGGCGGGGGTGGGCTCAACTGCGACGGGTACAGAGGGGTTGCTGGGCTGTATAGAGTGATTCCGCACAGTGGTTTCGTCTCTCTGTCCTCGTCGCACTCATGGTGGGCACGGCCACAAGGAGCGAGAGGGAGGACAGTACTAAACGCTGTTCGGGTTCGGAATCACCCTGCTGGGGCAGGGCAGGACCCCAGCAGGCAGGCGCGTGCCGTACGCGTCTCGTTCAATGAGGAAACGGGCGCCGCGTGTGTATATCGTCCAGCTGCCTGGCCTGGCCTGGCCGGGCTATGGGAGGTGGGCGTCTTATCATTCCTTTTTCACCGACCCGCTCCTGCTGACCCTAGTTGCGCCTCTGGAACCGCCGCTGCAGCCGCTGGAGCCGCTGGAGCCTGCTGTATCCCCGCGCTCTGCTGGCTGGACCGAGCTGGACTGGACACACCCAAGGCCGGCGGGTCCAGCCAGCCCGGCCCAGCCCAGCCCCGCAGCGGTGGCCACAGTACGGCTCCCCGGAGCGAGGGGGAGGGGGGGGGGAAATCACTTGGGAAAATCACTGCACGGCCCCCAAAAAATCATTTGAAACAAACGAAAAATTGGAAAAAAAATCAAAGAGAAAAATATCGAAAAATCCGAAAAATCGATAAAAAAAATTAATAAGAAGCCGAAATAAAATTGGAAAAATTCAGAAATGGGCGGCGTAACAGGTCAAAATTTATTAAAAAGTGACAGAAATTTTCCTTGAAAAATCAAAAGAAAAATAAAACAAAGAAAGGTAAGAAAATTATTGTACACATTTTGTATGAGTGATTCCCTTTCGCCCCGGCGTATAGTGGCATAGGAAGAAGGGTGCCTGAAAGGCAGAGCAGATCACGGCGGGTAGGGGCGGGGCGGGGCGGGGCTGCGGCGCGACAGACAGCCCAGACTCCACCGCTGCTGGAACAATGGGCAGGCTGAGGGGCCTAAATCAAGCGGAGACTCCCTAATTAAGGTGTCCGCCGCCCGCGTTCACTTTCCGAAGACAGAAAAAAAAAGTAGTTTAAGACCAAACGTGTCGTGTTGTAGGGTGCTATAGTATCCGATCGTTTCTCTCGGCCGTGTGGCGTGTGGAACACAGGGTGTTATGGGGCGGGGCGGGGCGGAGCGGGACCCCGTGACTTACTATGTCCGCTCTCTTCTAAATCTTCTCGCCTGCTGCTCTCCTGTCCTCTCCTCCCTTCGGCGGTACTGAGTAGTGTACTGATTCCGAAGAGCGCTCTCCTCGCCCTTGTCTCTCTCGCACCTGTCCGGCGCACCCCTTGAGCGCGAGAGAGACAGGGCGCGAGGAGGAGAGCGCCCTTCTGAATCAGCCGCTGCTGTATCGACGGGACGAAACGAGATATCCGTCGAGATTTACGCACTCGTTCAGGTCCATGACAATTTCGAGAGCTTGTGTGATGATGTACGTTTCCCACCACCTCCACTGGCACTATATAGTTTCACCGCTCTGCGCCGTAGTAAAGAAGCGTGTACTTGTTGTGGCGTGGCGCGGCGGGGCGTGGCGCAGTCTTGGGCGCGGTGCTGCAGGCGGGTAAAGGGAAGGGGCCGAGCGATTGACTGGAACGAAACCTTCGCCATAGTGTATTGGCAACACTGTTGGGAATGAGTGCACTGTGTGGGCGGGGGCGGGGTCGGGGCCGGTCGCGCGCACAGGCCTATGGCCGGCCGGCCTGCAGGTCCGGTTATACTCAGTTTCAGCCGCACGCGGTTGCCGCCTACACAGTTGTTCTGTTTCTTCGCTGTTTACCACTTGATTGGGATCGAAGGTCACCTCAGCTCGCCGCGCCGAGCCGCGCTGGCTGCTTCCAAAAACCGGAACGTCGTCGTCGGGAGCCACGTTAGGGTGGCCGGGGCGGGGCGGGGCAGGCCCGCGTCCAACCGGACAGGAGGGACAGTGCAGTCAATAAGCGGTAATAAAATCGGTGGCGCGCTGCAGCGACGAAACTGATGTTTTAAATCAAAAACACGCGCGTGGAGGAATAGTATAGTGATAATACTGATTGCGGGGGTGTGAGTGAACACCCCATTTCCATTTTCGAGCTAGTCGCAATCAGTTTCGGCCATTTCCCATCTGCTGCTGTCGCGATTCCCAATTGTCATAATTTCGCAGCCGTTTCCAACGGCAATAAGCTTCCACCATTTTCGCAACTTAACTCCCCCTCAGTGAGTACAACTGGCAAAGTGCGATATGTGCTTTACCGCCGTGGAAAACGCCGCCCGACCGCGTTATTGTTGGCTTCCCCAACTCCCTCCCAGCCTCTGCCTCCCGCCGCTCATGACGGGGAACCTCTTAGCACTGCGCCGGGCACCATATGTCTTTACACTTACGTCTGTGCTGCAGCCAGCCTTACCGTACACGCTAAGTACTGTTAGACTGCACGACCTTTGAGTTTCCTTCCAGAGTAGTGTACGCTTGCGCTGCGGACGCCGCAAGGAAAAGGGAAGGGAAGCAGCGTCTCTCTCTCTCTCTCTCTCTCTCTCTCTCTCTCTCTCTCTCTCTCTCTCTCTCTCTCTCTCTCTCTCTCTCTCTCTCTCTCTCTCTCTCTCTCTCTCTCTCTCTCTCTCTCTCTCTCTCTCTCTCTCTCTCTCTCTCTCGGCCCACCACCTGCCTGGCAATATATTCGCTGTTTTACCGAGTCAGAAAGTGTGACTGTAGCAGGTGCTGGGCCGGCTGGGCCTTTAAGATATATCGCCCGGCGCCGCGCCGCGTCCCGTCGCGTCGGGAATCAGAAATCGACTCTGCAGCAGTGCGGGGCTGGAATGAGCCTCGTTGAGTCCGGCTCCAGCAGCGGGGCGGGACAAGAACGGCTCCCGGGCTGGTCACCGGTCGCACTTTCCGGCGCATTATTTACCATTCAAATACTCTGGAAATCCAGGTGTGTGAATGTCACACACTTGTACATGTGCGCCAAGATTCATTCGTCCACTTGGCCACTCAAACGTGTGCATATCCGAGGGAAATTCAGACGTTTGAATGGCCAAGTGTAGGAATGAATCCTTGCACACCTACCGAGTGTGCGATATTCACACACTTGGGTTTCCGGTATAATCTTATTTCTCTCAGGTGTTATTTGAGACATGCGGCGGGCAGTGTTTATAGGACCTGCCTGCACAAAAAATCAGTGAAAGAATCAGAAAAAAAAATCAGAAAAAAATCAAGAAAAGTCAGAAAAAAAAAATCATGAAAAACCACGATAAATCAGAAAAATCGGTGTACGCTTGACTTTATAGTGAAGGAACCCCTCGGACCTGCCTCCACGAGATTCCGCGCAGCTCCTGTTTTGCTATGTAGGGCCTTTGCTGCCGATCCGATCCGGTTCGGATGAAAAAGCTTTCGCGGCCTGCGAATATATGCACGCTGGATTTCTGTTTCTGGCCGCGCCATGCGACGGGGTGGGCGCCGGAGAATCGGAGACGGTACGCGATAAAGTGCGGCTCGATCAGACATTGGTGACGGTTTGGGTTTGGACTGAGCTCATGTCAGCCAGACCAGACCACCCGCGCGCTCGTACCAGCACCAGCCCCCCACCCCCCCGCTGCCGAGGTGAGCGTTATTGAGCAACGCGTACCCAGAAGCGTTATTCTGTGGCTGCCGCCGCAGCCCAAAGGCAACGCAGTCTATAGGGCCATGGCGAGAACAACGGCGAGGGCGTGGCCGGGCGTGGCGGTGTAGCAGGGGCCTATCGCGAGGTCGCGCACGCCCGAGCTGTGGGGGGCGGGGCGGGGCGGGGCGGGGCGGGGCGGGGCGGGGCGGGCGGCGGTCATCGCGCCGCAGGAATACTGAACGAACCGGCGGCGACTGGGAGGGGGAGGTTCATTTCTAAATCTTGGTGCACGCGAAGAAACCACACACCGTTCAGTACTAAATGTTATTTCATTTCAAGTCCTTCACATCCCGAAAAACAAATAAGTACACGGCAAAAGTTAAATACTCGCCTGCGCGGCTACTTTGTGCTTTCCGCATCTGGAAAATGAAGTGTGTACAGGCTTTCATCACTTATTGCATCCTTCGAAGTTATCAGCAGATAATAAATAATTGTGCTCATTTGGCTTTCCAGCGCTTTCCAGAGTTGCGTTATCATGACATGGAGCTATGGTATTGCTCACGTGTCCGGTCACAGCTTTCCATGGGTCAAGGAACGGCCCCTCTTTGAGTAGAGCCTCCGCCTCTGACACCCGCGGGGACAACGCGTCGAAACTGCTGCACTGCTTTCACTCCCGCGCCGCCCCGCCGCGCCTCACGCGGCTCCCGGCGCCGTCTATGTTCCTATGGATATCAAATACAGAAACACACCCGTTCCTTCGTCAATTTCCCCTCATTTCCCTGTTTCCCCCGTCTCTCTATCCAGTACATTGTTATGTTTCGAAAGTGGCCCGCTCTGTTTGAGCTCTGCTCGGCGCGTGCTGCGCTGCGGTCTGTGTTGCAATGCCTCCATGCCGATAGGGTATTGCCTGTAGAGCCGCCTGGCCCCGCTGTGTGGCGTTACATTGCACCCGCGCCAGTCGCTTGCATCCCGAAAACACAAGAAAACACCGCCGAGGGGTCCTTTCACTCAAAAAAATCAAAGAACACCCTAAATCAAAATCAGAAAAAAAAATCAGGGGAAGAAATCAAGGAAAAAAATAGAAAAAATAAAAGCAAAAATCAAAAATAAATAAGAAAAATCAAGAAAACTAAAAACTCAAGAAAAATTAAGAAAAATCAGAAAAAATGGTGTACGCTTGAATTGATGCGAGGGACCCCTTCTTGGGGATGGCTATAGACTCGCTCGGCCGGTACGGCACCAGGGTAGGCGAAGATAGGCAACCCGGCCGCGCCTGTGCATGTGGCATAGCCTATCTCAAGGAGCGAAAGCGGGCCCCCTCACCTCCCCTCCCCCTCTCCCCAGACCAAGTGGGCCGACACCACTTGTGTTCTCGCGGCGGCGGCGCCTGCTTCGCCTTCTGCAGCGACAACTCCCCGTAACGCGAAGGGAGGCGGCGTCGCAAGCGTCACGCACATGTAAAGGACATGGCCGCGTCACATGTTTGAGAGTCCCGTACGTCTTCATTACACGCCCCGCCCTGCCCCGCCCCGCCACACCTCGCCACACCCCGCCCGCCGCTCTCCTCGCGCGCGGCAAAAGGAAAGTAGCCGTGTAGCGAGTCACGTGACACCTTATTGTTGGGTTCGGTAAAGTGTTTCACCCGCCGCACCACCGCACCGGGCAGGGCCGCGCCGGGCCGGACACAACGTGAGCGAGTTCTCAAAGGGAATCCCTTATCGGAACCAAAGTCACGTTGCGAGTCTAAACTTTCCAGTGCGCGCGCGGCACATTCTACTATTCACAGCACTGGATTCTTGTGAAGAAGTCTGTGAACAAGCACATTTTCAAGAGTGAATAAACTTTGTCCTTCAAGTCCAAGTGATTTATACGACGTGTTCCAGCTTACAGACAGAGAGCATTTGTGACATTTCGTCCGGCGCGCCGCGGCGCGAGGTGACCGTTGCGACCGCCAGCGCGCAGCCGCGCATGTTGTGGTGTGCCACTTTGCCCGGTCCAGTCCGGTCGCCGGGTCGGGTCCCGAGTCCTCGCTCTGCTCGGTAAAGCGCTCTATGGGCTGCGCAAGGCTAGACACATGTCGCGTGCTTTTATTACGAATAACCTCCACAGCGCCTGCTGGGGTCGCTCGGGGCGCGGCGCGACTCACTCGACGCGGCAAGGTTAGGAGGTCCACCGACCAAAAGCTTAAGGGGGGGAAAAAACCTTCTCTTCTTTTTTTTAGACATTGGTTTGTTGCTACCTTCTTCTCTCCGCGGAGACGATGAGGAGTGATACTAAAATAATACAAGGCTAGACAAAAATAACGACATCACTAACGAGGCTAGGCCGCGCAGGCTGGGGGCCCCGGCCGGTTTTGGAAGCACCGGCCAGCGGTGTCCGGCGGCGGTCGCGTCCAGGTGACGACACTCATTTTGGTCGTCATTTTATTTTCCTCGATTTTGATCGCGTCGAGCCAATAATCGTTCGTTTGGTGGCGCGTGTAGCGCGACCTCCACGTGTGACATCACGGCTGAGTCCTCTGCGCAGCCTCCCCGGGGGCTCCAGTCTACGGCCCGCTCCGCCCCGCCCCAGCCCCGCAGCCCCCTCCCCCGGCTCTTATCCTCGTCCACATCTCAACTCCTCTAGTCGCAGCCTCTTCGTTTGGAGTCCACGCCTTACTGGAGACAGGGGAAAAGAAAAATGTGGGAGGGATCACTCTTACAAAATGTGAACTATAATCTTTTATTCGTATTTCTAATTTTTGTTTTCAATTTTATTTCGGTTTTGGTTTATTTTTCTCGATTTTTTGGATTTTTCTGTATCTTTCTTATTGATTTTATTTTGATTGTTGTAATCTTTTTAAAAATGGATTTTTTTTTTGGGGGGGGGGGCCTTATAATTATTTTTCACGGAGAGCCCCTTCTCGGAAAAATGCTTCGCATAAAAGTTAAAAGGTTGGCCGATCCATTTTCTGCTCCGAGTGCAGAGTGACGCGTTTGGTGCTATGGTGGTGGCGGCGGCGCCCCTAGCCTCGCGCAGGGTCCCGGCTAGGATCGGGCGGCCGCAGTGTTGCATCGGGGGCAGGGCCGGCAGCCGGCAGCAGGGTCGCGCGCGCGTCAGTCACCTGCTGACACAGGAAGTCGCACGCCAGTCCGCCGGTGCATGCGGTAATGCGTGCATGATGGACTGCGGCGGGGCGGGGCGGGGTGGGGCGGCTAGCTTGGGTAACAAGGTGGCGGGGTGAGGGGAGAGAGGGAACTCCTGTAGCTAGCCGGGGCGGGCCGCAACACCTTCTTATAGGCCACGCGGTCCGTCGCGGGGCCGCGGCTCGGATTAGCCTAGGAGGGACACCCGGAGGGGTCCTTCACTCCCAAACAAAAAATCAGCGTACACCCTAACAGCAAATCAGAAAAAAAAATCAGAAAAAAATCAAGGAAAAAATTCAGATAAATAAAAAAAAATCACTAAAAATCAAGGAAAATCACGAAACACCAGAAAAATCAGAAAAATCGGTGTACGCTTGAATTTATAGTGAAGGACCCCTCAGGGACAATAATTCACCTCACCTTCCTTTGCATGTGGACTTCGCAAGGCGGCGCGGCGGCGGCGGCGGGCGCGCAGGTCTGCCGCGTTGTCCCGAAAGATATCTGTAGGGAAAGTGGATTATTTTTTAAGCGGTCTCAGCACCGCTTCTAGCGCTACGTCGGCTGGGGCGGGGAGCGTGTCGTCGTAGTCGTATGGTCGTCGTGGTCGTCGTTCGGGAATGGTCGTCACTGTGACGTCACGCCTCCCCCCTCCACGCTCTGTCCCCACTCGTCTAGTCTGTTCGTGTGTCGTGTTCGTTGCTCGGCCCGGCTCGGCCCGACCCGGCTCCCCCCGGCCCGGCTTGGCTCCGGGTAAAAAAATGTCAGGAACCACAAAATATCAGGTCTGATATGTAGGTTTTGAAGTTGTATCGAGATTATGTGACGCATAAACTAATGTGGTCTGTCCGATGTCAGCTAGTTTTTGTACAATGAGGACCTTGCCCCGAATGGCGGAGCGTAGTGGGAACCATAACAAAGCACCATAACCCATAATGTAAACTAGTTTAAATCTAGTTTTATATTCAATTCTAGCATAACTCTGTTAAAAAAATGGTGTGTATTAGGGCTGCACATACATTCGGATCATTTTAAATTACAAAATATCAGGTCTGATATGTAGGTTTTGAAGTTGTATTGAGATTATGTGAAGCATAAACTAATGTGGTCTGTCCGATGTCAGCTAGTTTTTGTACAATACTGGGCCCATCACTATCACTCATTTGTAGTAATTTTATTTCATCTCCCTATCTCTTAAATAATAAAGAACCTTGTTTAGAATACACAAGTTTGGGTGCAGGCAGCAGAATTAGTGAAACTGATATCATTTGATAGGTATCATTTATTATACACTTGGTGACGGCAAACCGTGGATTTAATATATATCATATACTCTTACCGAAACTATTGATGCTGCTGTACTCAGATGTTTTATAAATCCTAAGGGTAATATAGAGAACTATTTTAATTTCTTCTCCGTATTCTAAATAAAAAAGTACCTTCGTTTTAAACACAGAAGTTTGGGTGCAAGCTGCAAATTGATATCATTTGATAGGTATTACTTATTATACACTTGGTGACGGCAAACCGTGGATTTAATATATATCATATATTCTCACCGAAACTATTGATGCTGCTGTACTCAGATGTTTTATAAATCCTGAGGGTAATATAGAGAACCATTTTTAGCAATATTAAAGGACTGAAAGATTCAAATTGAAATTTCATTCAGATCATGTGAAGCGTAGAATACAGTGTTCGGTCGAATGTCAGCTAGTGTGTTTTGTATAATATTGGTCCGATTACTGATTTGATGCAAATTTATTTCTTCTCTGTATTCTAAATAATGAAGTACCTTTGTTTTAAATACACAAATTTGGGTGCAAGCTGCAGAATTATTTAAATTGATATCATTTGATAGGTATTATTTATTATACACTTGGTGACGGCAAACCGTGGATTTAATATTTCTTCTCTGTATTCTAAATAATAAAGTACCTTTGTTTTAAATACACAAATTTGGGTGCATGCTGCAGAATTACTTAAATTGATATCATTTGTTAGGTATTATTTATTATACACATGGTGACGGCAAACCGTGGATTTAATATATATCATATATTCTCACTGAAACTATTGATGCTGCTGTACTGAGATGTTTTATAAATCCTAGGAGTAATATAGAGAACCTTTTTTAGCAAAATATTATATACTCTTGCCTATTTCAGTCTAGCATTTGAGGCCTATTAATCAGCTTTAGACATTTTAGTCTACATATTTAGCAAGTATACATATACCAGACAAATTTTAGATTTTCCATGAAAAATCTATTCAAGTCGTTTGTATCTTAGAATTTTGTTATCTTCTGGCCTATTTTTTTAGCGCTCCCTTCTGGTTTGGAAAAGCTTGAGAGCGGGCTTTGGTGTCTGTTTGTTTGTTTGTTTGTTTGTCTGTATGTTTGTTCCACTCCAAGGAGTTGCTGTAGAGAGTCGAAATTTTTGGGGGTATTTTGAGGGTCACTCCTGGACACCGAAAGGCCTGTTTCAAATCCTGCCAACCCTCATTAAGGCACTGAAAAAAAAATAATTAAAGTTCTACAGTAATGGGAAAAAAATTTATCGGGAAAATTTCATGAGCTCGTAACGGGTATGTCGACGAGTTAGGTTTCTCTAGGTCAAAATTTTGCCCGTTTTGCTGTATCTTCTACCGTTTTGGGTCGGCTCAGCCACCCACCGTTTTTGCGATTAAGGGCGTAACTGGCCGGTACAGTGTAATAAATAGGCGAAAACGGTCCAATTCTAATTTTGTCTAACCCAGCTGACCCGCACATCGCCAGAACCGTCTCGACGGTGGCTCATTGATGCCGCCCAACGTTTTCAGCGATTTCCCAAAATATCTCTGGGAGCTGAGTTACGCCCCTCCGGAAAGGGCCTAAATCACGATATTAGCGTAATTTTAGTTTTGGAGACGCCCCCATCTTCCCGCACCTCTCAGGAATCGTCTGGACGCGGCCAGAATAATGGCGCACACCATTTTTGTTCCAGGGGCCCAACTGGCCGGTACACTGTAAAAAGGGGGAAATTGGTGCGATTTTCAAGTTTCTCTAACCCCATCGATCCGCCCGGAACCGGATTTTCAAGTGCAGTTCAATGACGCAGACCATTTCCCTCGGAAAAGGGCCTAAACCACAAGTACACTATAAAAACCGACCAATATTGGTCCAGTTTTCAACGTTATTCGACCATATCGACCCGCACCTCTCCGGAACCGCCTTTTCGACTCCAGGTCAATGCTGCGAACCGTTGTCCTTGAAAACAGGCTTAACTCGCTAGTACACTGTAAAATCCGACCGAAATTGGTCCACTTTTCCACTATATCCATCCTCATCGATCCGCACCACTCCGGAACCGTCTTTTTAAGTGCAATTACTCGAAACGGACAATTTTCAAAAAAAAATTACGTCTGCTAAATGGGGAAAACTTTTTACATAATTAGAATTTGTAACGTTGTACAACCTACTTTGACTGACGTTAGTTTAACTGTTTAACTAAACTTTGGCAGTCTCAAGTATCGAACCACAATTTACACCCACTAGAATAACGTATGTGAATATATTTGTCGTAAACCTTTTCGTTGGTTCATTTTAAGGATTCTGAGACCGCTTCGATACATTTTGATGTATAGGAATGTTTTTTTTTCCAACGGCGCGGGTGTTGGCTCTCCGGCCCCTCGCTCCCGACCCTACCCCAACCCCACCGGGAGAGGAGAGGCGGCGCGGCCTGATGCGCGGGGCCCTACTATATAAGCCCACGCGAGACAAACGCAAAAACATTTTGCGGTTTCGGCTCGCTTTTAGTTTCCCCCTTTCTCATGTCTGCGCAGTTCCTCTCTCTCCGCCCTTGGCCAGCAGTGGGCTAGCAGCGCCCAGCCGTGGGAAACGCATCAGATTAACCACGTGGTGCGTCTTGTCTTATCGCTTCGGATCGGCACAAGGTGTTGGGAACAGCAGCGGCCTGGAGCCTGGAGGGTGGTCCACGTCGTCTCCCCACCGCCGCACTCACAGGCTGACCGGACCGGACCGGACCGGGTGGAGGTCGACGCCACACACTATGTCTGCGGCCCCTTTTTTTTTCGGAGGGGTGGAGGTAGTCAATTTGCGCATTTTTATAAAGATTTATTCACAATTTACGGGAATAAAAAAAAATTGGGACATTTTATTTTTCAATGGCTGGAAACTTTTTGAAGCGTCAGAATGTCTGCAATATTGAGTCAAAAACAGTTTGCTATGAAAGTCCATCAAGAAATTCTGTAACCAACTGTGAGCGATCCTTAGTCGCCGACGAAACGATTATATCGTCAATGAATCTGCACGGTGCTCTGCTAGTACTCTTTTGTGCCCCTCGATAACCGGAAGTGAAGTGGCCGTACGAAGAAAGGCGCGCAGTGCCATACCGACTCATCGCGGGCAGCGCCAGCCAGGGCGGGGCGGGGCGGGGAGGGGCCCGGTGCGGCGAAACGGGGCCTTCTTCGCTCGCGTGCGGTTGGGCGGGATTTGCAGGCATTTGGGCGAAGTGGGGCGGGGCGGGGCGGGGCGGGGCGGGGCGAGTTGAGGCTCGCGAGCAGCAGCACGCCGCGAAGCAGTGACCATACACTCACACCTCCTGGAATTCCGCTGTGCTTTTTTTTTGACCGTACGTTATGTGATGTGCGGTGGAAGGGGTGCAGTTTGCTGGTGAAACACGTCACATTCTCCTGACTGTCCTTATTGGTTTTTGGTACTTGTTGGTTTATTTTGGTTTCTCGTTATCGCAAAACCCAGGAGGACGTTTAGTAGCAGAGTGTATTCTTTTCCATGATCACATCTTTGCTGATCCAATATTTTCGTCGTTATTGTCATGAATTATCTGTAGGTTATTTTGGCAGGAAAACATTTTGTAGGGTCGATTGATGTTCTGCCATGGCCGCTTGAATAGGGCAGTGTGCTACTACTGGCTACGCCATGCATGGTATGCTGGACGGGCACGTGCGAATGTGTGCGAGAGAGAGAGAGAGAGAGAGAGAGAGAGAGAGAGAGAGAGAGAGAGAGAGAGAGAGAGAGAGAGAGAGAGAGAGAGAGAGTTGTGTGAGTAAGTGAGCGCACGCGCGTGAGTGTTCTCTGTGCGCGTGCATTACGTCGTTGTGTCATAATACACGTCACGGTGCATTTCAACGTCTTCCCTATCGTTATCCAGAATGCGTTGCTTCCATTTCGAGCCGCATGACCGGATTCTAGAAGATTTTCGGGCCATGACAAACACTACATGATTTCTTTCCAACGATTAGACGACTCCAGTCGTTGAAAAGCCTTGGGTTATTATTTGTGTCCTGGTTCTCTCAAGGCAAGTCATGTATTTTAGCCTGACAATAACTCCCTCACACTAGTCTAAGCCCTCTACTCGGTACTGATTTGCGTTCCACTTTCACCTTTTTTTTCTTCTCCATTTTTTTTCCTGCACCCGAGTGGTGCCTTCCTTATGGACTCCTTTCGGACGCCTTACGGTCGCGCTGGCCGCGCTTCAGTGAGAAACATCGTTGCGCTATCGCTTCATTAGTTTTCTGAAGCAGGAGTACCAACGACTCCCTGAAAACTCACTAACTCTTTAGAACGTCTGTGCAGACAGAACCTGGAACAGCTGGAGCCAGCTCTTCCGCTTGGAAACGTTGCCGAGCCGCAGCATAAAATTGGAAGTTGTTTTCGAGGAGAGTGCACTGGCTGCGCTAGCAGCTGCTCTTCCCATAAGTATTTTAAAAAAAAATATTTTAGATTTTTTGTGGTTTTGCTGGTCATTTAAACCAAGGATATTTCCCATGACTTCGAGACTCTCGCCTCTTGCCGCTTGTTCATTTGTTTTGGCGCCTTTCCTTTACCAACGGCATTGCGCAAGTGGTAGCGGGGCAGTTTGGTCTGCAGAGCCATACCGAGCCAACGCACTAAATCCACCCGCCTGCACGGCAGCCCGCGCCGACGCGAGTTATAGCGCAAAGCTTTTGCAAACCCACCACACACTTTGAGCACTAAAACTTGGGCTTATTTTCGAGGGGGGGGGGAAATCACTCATAAAAAAATGTGTAAAATGATTTTTTGGGACCATTGAGTTTTGTTTAGCGTTTTTAAATAGTTATGATTTTTTTTTCCAAAGAGAATAATGAGAATTCCTGTCACTTTTAGATATATTTTGATTTGTTTTCCCCTTTGTTTTTATTTATTTTGTTCATTTGCTCTCGATAGTTCGGATTTTTCTGTAACTTTCTTCATGATTTTATTTTGACTTTTTAAAATTGTTTTTGATTTTTAAAATTATTTTTTCGACGTACAACGTTTTTTGAAGCAATTCCCTCCTCGGTGATTTTTTCCAGTTTCTTTCTTTCTTTCTTTCTTTCTTTCTTTCTTTCTTTCTTTCTTTCTTCTTCTTCTTCTTCTTCTTCTTCTTCTTCTTCTTCTTCTTCTTCTTCTTCTTCTTCTTCTTCTTCTTCTTTCTTGGCTTTGATGGCGAGCAGCGCACATATGAAATGAAAACTTGTCACGTCGCGCCCGCGTGCCCGTGTGTGTGGGGTGGGGTGGGGTGGGGTGTCACGTGGAGCGTCCCGCCTGCCGCAGTGCTGCCACCACCAGCCCGGGCCCCGGACGGGCGCGGCGCGGGCCTAGCACAAGGAAAGTGCCTTTCACTCAAACTCCTTACAATGCGGTACCTCATGCCGACGGCCTTTTCGGAAAAGCAGGCCGAGCCGAAGCCGAAAGCGTGGCTCGGCTCGTCACGAAGACAGCCGCGAGTGACCAGCCTCAAATCCGCCGGTCACGTTCACGTATTATTCCTTCTCTTTTTTAATATCCATGCACTTTACTCTTTTTCTTCCGCGGGATCTTCTTCTTTGCGGCTATTCAAGCAGTCTGTACTATGGATGGAAACTTGACACTCACCGGCTGCTGTGCTTACAAATATAGAGCGCGCGTTTTAAAGAATTAAAGATCACGATTCCTCCGTGCTGCTCCGGCTCTGGAGATGGAGGACAGCGTCGTGATGTAGAGTGACACGTCGCCGTCAGTCTCAGGGTTCTCATCCTCGCCCTCATATTGGCAGCACCAGTGCGCGTGGCTGCTTGGGCCGAGGGTGTCCTTCACTCAACAAGAATCAGTGTACACCCTAAAACAAAATCAGGGGGGGAAAAATCAGGGGAAAAAAAACAACAAAACAGTGTACATCCTAAAACAAAATCAGAAAAAAAAATCAGTAAATAAGATCAAGGAATATTGCAAAAAAAAAAAAAAAAAAAAAACTTGAAAAATCGGTGTACGCTTGAAGTTATAGTGAAGAACCCCCTCGGCTTGGGCCCTTCCTCGCCCAGCTCTGTCGCGGGCCGCTGCCCTGTTGAGGAATATTACTCCGCCCGCTGCCGCCCGCCTGCTCGCCACTTTCTCGCCCATTCAGGGGAAGAAAAATAAAAAGCTCCTCTCGGTTTTGGATGAGTTTAGGCTAAAAGTGCGGCTGACCGCAGCGCGGCGCAGCGCGGCAGAGCGCGCACCTGGCAGCCCAAACTGGCAGCTTTTGGTTTGCACGCCGCGCCGCGCCCGCCCGTGACGGCCTCGGCTCCCTGCAGAGGAGTGGCCATTAGTATCTCTCATACCCTAGGAGTGGAGAAGAGAAGAAAAAAAAATATGAGAAGAAGTAGGAAAAGTTTTGTGTAGTAAGTTAGCTGGACAAATTTTCGAGTCCGAGTCAAATTCAAAAACAAAAACGGAAAAAAATAAACAATCATTGTGAACCCTACCCACTCTTAGGATCACGCTTCAAAAGGCCCGAAAGTGACTACTTCGAGACATAACTTTTGTTTAATCTCTGGTATCCCGCAAGAAGAAGTAATCCGTGCCGCGGATTCACCCGATATTATGAGCGACTTTTCCTAAAATTAATCCAAGTGTAGTACTCAATATTATCATATAACAGTTAAGTATTTTGATGTTGACACTTTCTGCTTGCGGCAAACACAGCAAAACCTTGTCGAGTAAAAATATGACGAAATTTCCCTGCAATATGTTGAGAGTGCATAGCCTTGGAGTATCACTGCTTCTGATGTGACGAATGGGTTCGCCGCTGCCTCGTATGCTCAAGTTCCTCACACACATGGTGTGCAACAGCTGCTCAGGGGTGAGAGGCTGCTGGCTGCTCGCACGTCCCACCGCGACACTTGGGTCCAATGTCAGTCTCGCCCCTCACTCGGCCAGTACATACGTGCAGGGTCGGGTCACTCTGTGCACCTGGCGGAGGGGCAGCATTCAAATCCCGGCGTGCATTTTAAGTGTCCACACAGTTATGCTTCGTGTCATAACTCCGATGTATCCCACACACCACACACATTGCACGCGAAATGTTGCACACCGTGCCTGTGCGAGTATCACCCATCCCATCAGGTGTGTGCTCGAGTTGTGCCTCTCCAAGTTCAGAGCATATATTTACACGCGTACAACATAAGGGTTTGCCGTGGACGGACGTTGAGCCGGGCCAGCCAAGGTCAGCCGCGCCTGCTCAGCAGCGCTCAGCAGCGCTCAGCAGCGCTCAGCAGCGCTCAGCATCGCTCAGCAGCGCTCAGCATCGCTCAGCATCGCTCAGCAGCACGCAGCGGCCCAGCGGCCCCGCCCTTTTCCGATCAACGCGCGCCAGGAAATAAAGTGAAATAGCCAGGGTCGGGAAGGTGGTCCGGGCTGGGTGGGGGCTGAGCTGGGGGTGACGGACGTACTGCAAGTCGTTTTACCGTCGCATTAAAACGTTATGATTTTTTGTTTGTTTGTTTGTTTGTTTGTTTGTTTGTTTGTTTGTTTTTCTAGCAGAACGAAGTTTCTTTTCTTTTACCTTCTTTAACTTCAGTGTAGGTAGGAATGGGGGATGAAGGAGAATGGAGTATGGTGATGGGTGGAGACGTCGTGACCCTGACCGACCCGCGCATACGCGCGCGTTGCGTTTTTTCGAGTTTCCCGCTAGGACCGGAATCCTTCCCTCATTAGGACAGGAGCTGCCCCCTCCCGAACCTCCTCCTCCTCCTCGACTCGGCGGCCGAATGCAAAAAGAAGAAGGAGGAGGAGGAGGGTGGTGGCGGCGGCGGCGGCGGAGGTATTACTCAATCGCGCCTGAATGCAACGGCCCCGAGCCGAGCCGCAGCCAGCGCGCCCTGCCACTCGCCGCCGCCCCCTCAAATCAGATCAAATTATTACGAGCTGCTGGCCTGGACTGGCGTCACTTGGATCGACCTCCTCATTCTCTTTTTCTGTCCAAGGCGTGAGGGCGCCGCCGGGTCTGTAGCGGCCGGGCCGAGCGCTCTTGGCCCAACCCAACCTCTCTCGAGGCGCGCTGCAGCAGGAGCACTGACGGAGCGCGGGGGGCAACGCCATCCATGGCACCACCGCGGACTAACGGAGAATAAGTTTTAATTGGTACGGCCCGGAAAAAGAAGGGGAGGCGAATGTTATGTCTCGATTTTAACCTACGTTCTCGTGGGGTATGAAATGAAAAGTGGGGGGAAAAAAAAGTGGTTCACTCAGAGCGGGTGAATTTGGAAAGGAGACTGATTCCCCAACGAATGGTGTCCAACCCTGTTGGAGTTCCCGCCGAGGGGTAACAGAGTACAACCTAAAACAAAATCAGTAAAAAAATAAAAACAGAAGAAAAAAAAACAGAAAAAAATCGAGAAAAAATGAAAGAAAATCACAAAAAGGCAAATATGAAAAATTTGTGAACGCTTGGATTTAGAGTGAAGAACCCCTCGTTCCTCGCTAGCTGATGGCTGACCACGCTGCCAGGCGCAGGGCGCAGCCTGGCCGCCCCCGCGGCTCGGTGACGACGGCTGCCTACCTTCCAGGAGCAGCTCCCTGCAGTGAATTGCGGATATTGGTACAAGCAGCAGGAGGGGCTCGGGCGGGGCGGGGCGGGGCGGGGCGGGGCGGGGCGGGGCGGGGCGGGGCGGGGCGGGGCGGGGCGGGGCGGGCCAGCGGGCCTGCGGGCCTGCAGCAGGCGGCGGAGCCGCTGCAGAGTAGGTCAGCCTCGCCTCCCCTCTGCACCCCGCCCCGCCCCGCCCCGCCACGCGTACGCGAGATGCACGGAGCGTGACAACTTTGTTCCCAATCGAGCGTATTGGTCCCCCGCACGCGCTGCCACCACGCACGCACGAGCAGATAATAGTCGCGGATGGCTGACTGGGATAATTCCTAATTTTTCTTTAAAAAAGAAAAGAAAATTAGTAGACGTTGAATAACCGGCTGTGTATATATCTCCCTCTATGCCCTCGCTGTATGCAAATGCGATAGTTCCTCCCCTACTATGACCAATATCACAAACCAAATTTTCTTCTTCTTTTTTGCAGGTTAGTACTGCTTCTATCCGCTACTCCATGAAGGTGCTCTACGCGCCTGACGCGCTGCTGCTTCGACCGGGGCTTCGACTCCCGTTAGGTGTAGAGTAGTGCGGCCACCAAGGTATGCGTTTTTGTTAAAATTTTTATCGAATCACTCCTTTTTTTTAGCTGCACCTTTCCCTCTCTCGCTCCTCGAAGTAATGGGGCGGATTCGCCGCCGATGCCATGCGCAGCAGTGTTGCCAGTAATGTTAGGCAAAAAACCGGGCAACATACCTGTGTGCACTGTAAAAGATCAGTCTTGGGTACGGAGCTTGTAACGGCGTTCAGTACCCCAGTTTTCGGAAAGGGAGTACGGAAATTTACCGTACCTGGTCACCGTACCTACCATTTTTACATGGGCTAGCATAGGGAAAGGGGTACGGAACGCCGTTATCAGTCCGTACCCAAAACGGAAACCGCCGGACACAAAATTAGCGGTAACTTTTCCGTACCTTGGCACCGTACCCACATTTTTTTTTCACATGGGCTCTTATGGAAAGAGGGTACGGAACCGAATGTACGGAGACACCGTAATCTAAATAAACGGTATATTTCCGTATGGGTGACCGTGATTTTTTTTTTTACAGTGTGCAGGTGGCGATATCTCCGCCTGCCAAGTAGGCAACCCAGCTGCACTCGTGCACAGATGTTGCCTAGTGGGCAGGCGGAGATGCAGTCCCGTTTTGCACAGGTGTATTGCGCGGATTTTTGCCTAACTTTCTGGCAACACTGATGCGCAGCGCTCCGCTCTCGGCTCCGCTCCCTCGCCTTGCCGCACTGTGAATCCGTCATCCGTCCATGCAAAATCGGTCGTGGCATCAGAGTATCCCTATACGCGTGTATTGAAAATTTTCCGGTACTAAATTAGGTCGTCTCACGGCCTATTTTAGATGGACGGATTTCCAGTGGTGCGGGTGCCTTACTTGTTGCTGGGCCGCTCCCGGCTGCGGCTCGGAGGCGTCCTTGGCGGGTCCCCGGGTCCCCGCCGTGCCTGTCCCCGCGGGGCGTCCGGCCCCGGCCCCGGCCCGGCCTGGACACCGCGCCTCTAGGGCGAGGGGAGCTGCTGCTGCTGCTGCTGACCGGCCGAAATGTTTCGCAAGTTTACGACAACCTTTATACCGTGTCTGCTCGCCTTTCGCTTTGTTAAATCAAGACGAGCGGCCTGAGCGCAGCGCGTGTAAGAAATTCAGCACCGGGGTAATGGAAGTTGCAATATGGACCTGGCGTTTCAGAGAGCACGCGCGCAATCATTTTTCATGTCCAGGTCCGCCTACCCACTGTTAAAAATAGTCGTTGTAATTTTACAAACATTGCTGGCAAATATTTTCATATCCAAATGTTTGTAAAATTACCAACTAAAACTATTGTGAAATATTTTGCAAACATGTTTTGAAATTGCAATCTGTGATCTGTAAAATCTAAACATTGATATGCATTTTCAATGCAACCAGGTTTGTGAATTTTCAAACAAATTTAAGAAATTTAGCCGAGGGGTCCCCAAGTACGGTCTGCCAGTGCCAGTGTACACATGCTGTGGGCTTCCTGGTTTTCCTAGGTTTTCCTTTTGGTTTTCCCGGTCTTCCCAACTTTTTCCTGGTTTTCCCAATAACTGATTTTCTAGGATCTTCTAAAGGATTCCTACCGTTTTCTATGGTTTTCCCTCATCTTCATTGGTCTTCCCTAACATTTTCCAGGCTTCCTTAAAATTTATCGGTTTTCCCTCAAGTTTTCCGGTCTTCCCTACATTTGTGGCCTACGATTTTAATGGTTTTCTTCGGTTTTCTTTGGTCTTCCTGGTGGTCTTCCCGCTCTTCCCAGTTTTCCGGGCGGTCGCTGTACGCGCTCAAACCTAGTTGCGGACCCCTTGAATTTAGCCATAGAGACCTGAAAATCACTAGGAATAATTATGAGAGAAGGACTCGAAACTGCTGCCCGAATGGCAAAAGCGTACAAAAATTGTGTAATTCGCACATCCTTCAGTGAAGGAGCTACGGCTGTGCCTTGCGGCTGGAGCGGGTAGGCAAACCTGCACAGTTTCTTTGTGTTCACTGAAACACACTGATCCGATCGGGGACCGACCTCCGGTCGAGGGGTCCTTTACTTCAAGAAAAAAAAAGTGCGCACCCTTTAGCCTAATCAGCAAACAGAAAAAAATCAGAGAAAATGAAAAAAAAATCGGAAAAAAAATCAGTCGAAAAATCAAGGAGAATTACAAAAAAAAAAATCGATGGAGGCTTGAATTTCGAGTGAAGGACCCCTCGGACCAACCTCCCGTAGCGGATTGTGGCGTATGGCGTGGGCGTGTACGGCGCTGTGAACGACCCCTGCTCCCCTCACCACTCCACTGCAGCTCCGTAGAGGAAAGTATGACAGTGTCGCTTTACCTCGTCACCCCGCCACACCCCGCCAGCTCCGCACTTGGTATGACGCACGATGGGAAAAGACCCGCGGAGGGTCGAGGACGGAGAGGGGGTTGGGAGGGGGAGGGGGCATTGACATACCAATTTAGTAAAGCACTCTCGGACTGGCCTCGCTCCCCGCCCCCGCACTCCCCTGCCCTGTCCCGCGCGGACCGACTCTGTCGACTGTGATTTTCTACGATCGAGCCCGGCCCGGGGACACTTCATTGTGACAGCGACAGGCGTGCGCGAGGAGGGTCCCTCATAACTTCGATATTCTTCCACATACACATCATGCCTTCAATATTACGTGAATATTACACATTTTACTGGAAATATAACAAATAAGACACATGTTTATCTGATTTACTCTGTCAATTAATTCAATTTGCTTTAAAATTACCAATAAATATATAATATTACTGGTTTACCAGTAAAATTGAATATTCCTCATTAGACGCGGCGGAAATAAGTTGGCGATTCCTGCTTGCCGTTTTCCGACGTGCTGATACTCGGTTCCGCAACAGGGCGTATGGGATGTCGTGTGTTCGGCCGGTCTCACTCATGCAGAGTTGCCAGAAAACTTCATCAAAAAAGCGCGCGCAATACACCTATGTGCAGAAGGCGATATCTCCGCCTGCCTACTATGCAACTCCCCTGCACTGGTGCACAGATGTTGCCTGGTAGGCAGGCGGAGATACAATCCCGTTACGCACAGGTGTATTGCGCGCTTTTTTTCTTTGCCTAACTTTCTGGCAACACTGCACGAATGTAGCGGCGGGGAGTAGGCAACCCGGCCGGCGCGTCTGCACTTCGCGCTGCATGAGCTCGCGGGGCGTGGCGGGGCGTGGCGGCGGGGCGGGGCCGTCCCCGCGGCTCGCCTTGCCCGGCTCGCCTCGCCGCGGCTCGCGGCTGCCAGGTGAGGGGGGGGGGGGAGGCGTGTGAGGTGAGAGGGGCTGCTAGTCGCGCGGCTACGCCTCGCCACGACACTCGCGGTCGGCCGGTCTTCGCTAGGCGCACCGCGCCACGCCACGCCACGCCACGCCACGCCCGCGAGTGAGCGGCACAGCGGAGAGCGGCGGCCGAGCCCAGCTCGCGGGCCCGGCGACCTCCTCGGCTCCCCTGGCCGCCTGGCACCGGTCGGTGAACGCGCAGCTAGCTAGATTCGCGGCTAGACGCGGCCGGTCGCGCTAGACAGCTAGCGAACCAGCGGACACAGGCGCTCCCCGCGTCCGGCCCCCCGGGAGACGTGGGCCGTGGCGGTTGGGTGGGGCGCCGCCCGCACCTGTTGCTGGCGGGGCCCCAAGGACGGCCCTCTCACTCGACCTTTACATTCGATATATCTCTCAAAATATACCAAAAAAAGGGGGAAAACTAGATTTTTCTCGGGTTGAAGAATCTTTACTTTGGTGTAAATGCTGACAATAAACTAGCTTAAATTTTAGTTGTAGTCCGAACCTGGACCCGGTTAACTTCTATTCCGCTTGATGTTAGAGTGCTCTACAGGGTGCAGTTAATTTTTATGTAGAATAAAGATTGAGTGGCATGTCCACAATTTTTGCGTGTATTTAGCCCTCACGTAATTTTACCTCGTCCGTTGAACATTATTTCTTTCCTCACTATCGACGACGTAGACGCAAGTATACGCTTCGGGAAATGATAAACTTCAAGATACGCTATCCGTCATCGTCCTGGTGACATGCCCTGCTCAGCCCGACGTGTCGTATTTCCCTCGCGTCCCGTAGCCGGGGAGCATTTGTCTCACGTGGTGTTCGCTCGCTCCCCTCCCCCCTCTCCCCCCGCGTCCCGCGGCTCGCGTTCTGCCGAGCCCGTCCCGTCCCCGGCCCGCGCGCCCCGCCCCGCCCCGCCCCGCGCCCGCGCGTCCGCCGAGCTGGTCCCCCCCGCGCGTCGCTCTCCGCGGCCCCGCCCCGCCCCGCCCCGCCCCCGCCCCGCCCCCGCCCCGCCCCGCCCCGCCCCGCCCCGCCCCGCCCCGCCCCGCCCCGCCCCGCCCCGCTCTCCGCTCGCGATCACTTGATAAAGGCGCGCTAGCTGCAGCTCCCCTCTGCTCTTGCAGCTGCCACCGCCCCCTCTTCCCATTCCCGCTCCTCAGTTCTACGATCGCTCTTTGCGGCGATCCATCGACGCCTTTTACGTGTACACGCGTTTATGAGATTTACTCGTTAAAAAAAAATGCAAAGTAACTTATTGCAAAGCATATTTACCGTTGTAATTTTCTAGCTTTTTCGTTCTTTGTTTTTATTTTTTATATGTTTCATCATGCGACAAAGTAGTTGTGCTTTAGGACTGGGGCCGTGCTGCACCCAACCTTCTTCGTTCTCTTGGTTCTCTGTCCTCTCTCCTGTTTCCTTCTCTACGTCTTCCCCACCCTCTCGCGCCTGCGTCTAAGTGCAGCAGTCTCTTCGCTCTCTCTCTCTCTCTCTCTCTCTCTCTCTCTCCATCCGAGCGACCTTGCGGCCGCGGCTGCTTGGCTTGTGTACTTATTGTTATCGCGCTTCCGAGCGGAAGGCGCAGAGAGAGAATGGAAGGGTGCTCAAGAGGGAAAGAGAGAGGCGTAAGAGAGAGAGAGAGAGAGAGAGAGAGAGAGAGAGAGAGAGAGAAACGCTCGGACGATTTCGGACGTCCTGTGACACCAGCACAGCAGACAACATGCGTGCCGTGTCGCGAGTAGTTTCCCTCCTTCTACTCATGTGGATGCGTGTGGATGACTTCTTCATTCTCATTCTCTCTCTCTCACTCTCCCTCTCAGCGGCATCAGTGTAGCCGGACCCCGCCGCCTGCCTGTAGGCCTGTAGGCGAGAGTGAGAGAAACATGACAATAACAACAAACATCTGCGCACCTCTCATTGCGTATTGTGCGCTGAGAAACGAGTGAATTAGAGAGGGTAGAAAATGCGTGTGGATGGGGGGGGGGAGAGGAGGTGTGAGAGAGGGGAGTGGAGGGTGGAGCGGAGCAGAGCAGAGCGAGAGCGGAGCAGGCCGAAGGAGAAATGCTATTAAAAACCGCACGGAGGTTGTTATGTTAATTGGGCCCGCCCCACCGGCCTCACCTGCCCCGCCCTGCCCCGCCCTGCCCCGCCGTGCCCCACCCCATCTCACCCCGCTCCACCTCACCCTTCCCCGCCGCCCAGCTCCACCTCGCCCTCGCACGGCTCAGCTCGCCCTAAAGTGAAGGGGGAGAAGCGGAATGAATGGCAGAGCGGGGCGGGGCGGGGCGGGGCGGAGCGGAGCGTCGCCACGGACCGGATTGCATGTGGACGCGACGTATGAAGTTTTGCACTACTTTTCTTGCACGTAGCGCATTCAACTGCAAAATCGCCCACCCAGAAAACCGTTAAGTCTCGGGAGCTAAAATTCAATACCGACCAGATTTTAGATCTGTGAAAAAAAAATTTGATCGCCCACTGACAAAATAATTTAGTCAGTTTGACATAGTTTTGTTTTATTCAACCACATTTAGTCAAAAAAGTGGATACTAAAATTTTGCGTTTTCAAGAACTAGATCTTGTTTCCTACAACCCTGACTTGGTCGTATCGACTAAATGGTTCTATGGGTAGTGGCACGATTGAGATATGAAAATGGCTGGTACTAGATAAATGGGGCTCTCTTGTAGTGCAAGGAAGGTGGATACGGGGCGGGGTAACATTTGCGCGGCGCTTTTGGCCTCCAGATTGAATTGTCACGTATTACACCTTGCCCGGCTGACCAGCTGTGGCTCAGGGTTCGCGGCGTGTCGAGCTGGGCGCCGACGAAAGTGGTTCGGCCGAGGGGGATATCACTCATACATACAAAATGTGTACAATGATTTCTTTGACTTTTGATAATTTTCTTTTTATTTACTTATTATATTTTTTGCTTTGATTTTTTAAAAAATTTTCTCGGAAAATTTCTGTTACTTTCTGACAAATTTTGACATTTTACCTCGATTTCTTAATTTTTTCAATTTTATTTCGGCTTTTGTTCATTTTTCTCGAATTTTAGTAATGTTTTTCATCTACCTTCTTGATTTTTTTAAATATGTTTTTTTTTGGGGGGGGGGAGGGGGCGGGGGGCGTACAATACGATTTTTCGGGTTCGGCTCTTCGAGCGTGTGCCAAGGGGTGAGAGCGCTGCAGCTCCCCCTCCCCCTGTTCCCCACGGAGTCTTAATGCTCTTCGAAAACCCAGAGGAAGGACACCTGTACCAGTACGGGCGCTAACTTACACGACCGTAACCGTAACAGTATTGATTTTTGAGGTTGCTTTCTGAATGACTCCCGGTTGGGGCCCTCTGTGGGAGGCCCTGCCATGGTGCGGCGTGCGGCGGGGGCGCGGCGGGGCTGGGCGGGCCCAGAGGCGGTGGGCGGCGGTGCGTGGCGTTGTAATTGTCTTACGTAATACCTTTATGCGCACGCCAAGCTCTTATCACAGGCCGTTTCCTCGTCGAGTTCGAACGCTGCGGACTGGTACAATATCGCAGGCTTCATACCCCAACGACGCGCGCGTGTGTGTGTGTGTGTGTGTGTGTGTGTGTGTGTGTGTGTGAAAGCATTTAAGTCGAGCACAATACGTGGAGGCGATAGTGAGGGTATCTAATTGGGCGCGGACGTAAGGATTCCCCGAGGGGTCCTTCACAATTAAGTTCAAGCGTACCACGACTTTTCTGATTTTTCGAGGGTGGCCCGATCCCTCTACTGTAAACACCTCTAATTTTGATTAGAGGTAAATTTACCTCTACGGCAATATACCTCTAATAATATTGCTGCGAAAATACCTCTACAAGATTTACCTCTACGGTTAGGAGTAAAACAAAGAGTTGACAATTTACCTCTAAAAAGTTTTTGGAGTAAAAACTCTCCTACTGTGTTTTACATGTAAACCTGCAAATACTCGAATACAGCAAGAAGTGAAAATGCTTCTAAAACCAACCAGAGTTTTGCTTGTAAGAAAAATCAGAGGATGCATCTAAAGAATACGCCTCTACAAAAATAACCGTAATTTGACCTCTAATGGATTTGCATCTAAAAAAGGGAGTGTTTTACCTCTAACATATTTTGCATCTAATGAAATAGCAGAACACTAGGTACCTGAAAAACCCCGAGAATATTTTCTCCAGCCCTTTGGTGGCCCCTGCCCTTCGGAGCACACAGGTTGTCCGACCTTCTTTTTTTCCAGCCCCAGGAATTTTGCACCCGCCACCGTCACACGTTTCTTTTTGTCCGACCTGGCACTCGGGGTGTGATAGTTAATTTTGTCCGACCCCAACGAACCGTAAGAGTCGCCTGCTATCCTCTGCGATTGCAGCTCGATTGTCCGACCTGATGATTTCCTCAAAATCCAAAAAAGTGCCTTGATGTTTTCCAACCTTGTTTACACGGGTAAAGTGGAAAAGGAATAGGTATCATGGTCGAAACACACCTAAAATTCATTTTTCATTTTTTTTTTCATTTTTTTTAAAAGAGCTATTGAAAAAAAATTGAAAAATTGGTAGGCCCCTACCTAACTCGCAACCTGCGAGCCCCGCCTGCTTAACTTCGGAGTTCTGATGGGATCCGGTGTGTTCCAGGCGACCGCCACCCCGCGGGCACGAGAAGTCCTCTCCGCTTCGGGGAGAGTCCCCGCTTAAGGCTGGCGGCCTGTCAGGCCCGCCGTACTACCCTATTTAAACAGCGCCTTGAAGCCGTAGGTAGCATTTCGGACCAACGACTGGGCACCACCGGACCGCATGACCGGTCAGTGGGAGGTAGAGGCAAGGCAGGACGATAGAGGGGGAGAAAAGCAGAAAGAGAAGTTTTTGCGGAAGAGTAAGCGTACGGTTGGTTAGACCTGTACTGACCCGCTCCCGCACAGGTCATGGAAAAGCTGTTTACTAAGGAGCCAGATTCATAGGCCTTACTTCCCCACGAGGGACCACCCCTCGTGGCATGGGACGGAACTTCCTGACAACTCGCTTTCGCTGCCAGTGAAGAACCTACCTGGGAATTGAACCCAGGCCCCAAGTGCCGAGTCTCATGACACCCCGCGGCTTTCGTGGTACTAAGACCACTAGACCGTCGGCAATTCCACGAGGGAGCTCCGTTGAAATGGGGGGTTTGAATTCCACTCCAGGCTGCTGTCCTCGGAAAAATTTACATTTAGCAAGATTCGAACCTGGGTTCCGTGGCTCGCGGGACAACACCGAGCCGGCACGGCTACGACGCCACAGTACACGTAGCCTGCCCACTAGGGGTGACGCTGCGAAGAGCCGCAGTCGCCGATGAACCTGTACCGGTGGCGTCATCAGTACGCCTGCTCTCCTTGCTGGGACAGCCGAACCGCGTGGCGACTTCGGTATCCACATCGGCACCGTTACGAGTACTGGATGGGCACAGGTTCTAATACCGATTACAATTTTTTTTTTTCGAAGTCGCTTTGTCTTTTTTCAGTTGCCCGAGGCACAAGGACAGTGGATAAAAAGGATTAAGTAGGTAAAAAATAAATCGAAACAAATACGCACTCGACATTGATGTCGACGCCGGTGAAAGCACGAGTTGCACAGAGGTTCTAATACCACCCTGTTTTTCTTCTTTTTATTTCTTTTTATTAGTACGTAGTTTTGCCTATTTGCAGTTGCCCGATGCATTAAAAAAGGTGTAAAGAAAAATATTCACCGCGTAGCAAAGCTGACAACTTAAAAAAGAAGAAAAAAAGAAAAGAAAAAGAAGTTACAGATAGGGGTGGCATTAGAAAGCACGAGTTCGAACCAGGAAAGCACGAACCTCTGTCTAACGCCTTTCTAATGCCTAGAGGCGACCCGATTTTTCTGGTGTTTTGTGATTTTTTCTTGATTTTTACTGGATTTTATTCTGACTTTCTGATATTTTCTTATTTCTTCTTTTTATTTTTATTTTAGAGATGTGTTCTTGATTGTGTTTTGATTTTTTGTAAATTTTTTTTAGGGTGGACACTGTTGTTTTTTAGTGAAGGACCCCTCGGGGCTGCCCCTTGGAAGTTCTGCAGAAGAATTGAATCAAAAGAAAAAAGAAATCAGAGAGCACCGAATGCATAAACTAGCTAGTCCTGAACAATAACAGAGAGAGGGATGAGCGTGCCAATCTTCAGGTACTCGTTCACAACTTTCTGTAGGTACGCACGTTCACCACTTGCGGTCCTCATGATGGACATGGCTTCCTCTCACATGTGGGTGCGCAGCGCAGCGTGAGAGCTGCGCTCTTTGGCCGGTCCCGCCCCGCCACCCCCCGCCACGCCCCGCCACGCCCCGTGGTCGCGGCTAGGGTGGTATCGCCACTCCACGCCACGCCTCTCTGGGAGGGACACTGGACAGGCCTGCCCTGCCCAGCCGGCTTGTTGCGTCAAAGAAAACAGCTGCCGGTCGGACCACACACACCTGCAGGTGTATGAGAGGCCGCACCCGCAACCGCTGACCCACCGAATACTCTGCACCGAAAAGGAAAAGGAAAACAAAAATTCTCCAAACCCAAAACTTGGACGTTTTCCCCCTCCCTTTTCCTTCACTCTTTTCCTTTTAAACGAAATTATAAGTGCGCTCTGCTCTTCCGCGTATTGGCAGAGAGAGAGAGAGAGAGAGAGAGAGAGAGAGAGAGAGAGAGAGAGAGAGAGAGAGAGAGAGAGAGAGAGAGAGAGAGAGAGAGAGAGAGAGAGTGCGGTGCGCGGCGGTTCGGCGGGGGCGGCACCTTATTGGCAGTTACGTGTTAATGCCTATTGCGTCTCGCGGGACCGTGCCGTGCCGTGTTGCACCCGCTATGAATGGAAGAGGCTCTGCTGTGACGCTGGCGGGTCGATACCCTTCTCCCTCGGAGCCGCGGAATCGCAATCCCAGACGGCGAAGGACCCGTCTCGTCATCAGACCCGTTTGCCTGTGCCCATGACGTCATGACTGTGCAGTCAACCCAGAAAATTGTTTCCGTGAGCAAAAAGCAAAGTCCTTTGACATGTATTGAATTTTTTTCTTATTTTTTTTCTTGGGGGGGTGGGGGGTGGGGGGGTGTTCATATCTCACAAACTTTGATGCAACAGGAAAGGGGAAGTTCTTTGATCTAAGCTTCGATTTAAGGGAACAGTTCTCTGCCTTTCTCCGCCTCTTTCCCGTGCCGCCCCCACGGTATGGGAGACCTCCCTCGCAGGCAGCAACAGCGTGTAGTGCCTTGCTGGGGCTGAAGCTGACGCTGGAGCGGGCGCCGGGCGCCACCTGACAGCTGGAGGTCAGCGCGCTCCGTCCCGCTTCGCCCCCGCCCTAGCCTGGTTCTTTGGCTCGTACGCGAGGTGCTAAACTGCTTGCAGCTGCATGGACGTGGACTGCAGTGTAGGGAAGGTCAGCGGAACATCCGCCCTTCAAGTTTTCAAAACTTGACAAAAAGAGAAATCTTGACGTAGACGATCGCGTTAATGAAACGTATCAGCCGGATAGGCACTAGGCACTTGGTAAAATATCTGCTGACTTCTCTATAATTATTTTAAAAGCACCCGATCTGGTATATCAAACTCAAGTAGCTTTTTCAGGCAAAAATTAGCTCCTCAGAGAGATGATATTTTCAGCTGGTGCTATAACTGATATTTAAGCTCTTGTAGCTAATTCCCCCTTTTTTCCCCCTCGTGATGAAGGTGTGCCATGTGCTCCTCTGCTCCGGCCCCCGTACTACACTGCTCCGTGAGCGCCCCCCCGCCCGCACCCCGCCCCCCCCGCCCCACGCCCCACGACCCCCGCGCCCCAGCCCCCCCGCCCCCCGCGCCCGGATCGCACATTACGCCCTGCAGTTCGTTAAAACAGCGCCCCATAGCAGCAGCAGCAGCGGCAGATTCGGCGCTTGCGGTTCCTTTTTCAATCGGCTGCTTTTATTCTCTCGGGTCGTAAATCACCTCCGCCCGGCCCGCCGGCCGGCGCTGCTGTTTGTTCAGTCTGACTCGGCGTGAAGGGCCCCCGCGAGCTGAGAGATAGCGTATCTGCTGGCCGCTGTGTGCTGCTGGGCGTGGCAGCGGCTCCAGCGCACGCCCGCCGCCCCGGGCCCTGAGCGCCCCGCCCCGCCCCACCCCGCCCCACCCCACCCCACCCCACCCCACCCCACCCCACCCCGCCCCGGCACGGAGCAAATGACCCAGATCCTGGTGTGCTGCTGGTGTGCAGGCCCTGCTCGACCAGAGGCCTGGCCGGGGCCCGGTGTGCGCCACCATCTGACTCACTCCTCATTTGTATTTCGTTTTTAGTCCAGCTGCTGACCGTGTGATTTTCACTTCGCTGTATCTTTGTCGGGTTAGACGGACACCCTTTCCCCTCGTTTAAAATTACACACTTGTCACCTGGAGGCACTTTGGAATTCCATACAGGAAAAAATGTTACCGAATAGAAATTGTAACATTTGGAACATGTGAGTTAAGCTTATTTATGTTTTTATTTCACTAAATCCAACTTTAAAATGTTGGGAAAAGGAAAAAGAAAGTTCGAAAGGAATGTGGTTTTTACGTATTTTTAAGGGTAAAGACAATAATACGTTCGGCGCCGGGCCGGGCGCACGACGTATTGGACGACTCAGGTCATTTTGCTTTGCGGAAGTGTTTGGCCGTCGGGAAGGCGGCTGAGGGGTGTGGTGGGGTGGGGTGGGGTCGGGCGGGGTGAGTGAGGTGAGGTGTGGGAGAAGGCAGTCGTGTCCTTGCCGTAGTTTGTTGAACGGGGCGTGGTTCCTACGCCGAGGTAGGGTTGTGGCGGTGGGGCCGGCGGGCTGGTCGCATGTCTGTATTCTGTACCCATGCCATGTCGTCTGAGAAGGTGTGCGAATCCACCGTGCCCCGCCCCGCCCCGCCCCGCCCCGCCCCTGCCTGCAGACAGCAGACCTACCGTGCCATGTATCTCTCTTCACTTTCGCATTCATTCCTACGTTCACACACACGCAGCTCGGGCGCAGGGCGGCACTAGGAAGCTCGAACCGACGCCGCGCCGCGCGGCGCGCTCTCAAAACTTATGTTTTATGCAACCGCGAAAGTAGTTTAAGGTAGAAGCAACTGCTACGACATACATGCAAAGTCAGTTAAACGTAACCTAATTTTTTTCCCCCTTTCGAGGGTGATATGCCTTTTCGTTACGACCGCCTTGTGCTAAAGTTGCGTTAGTATAGAGAGACCGATGCGCCGGATAGTGCGTTTTATTGAACCATATTCGCGACAGCGCGCTGCGAACTTGTTCGCTAGCGCGTCGCTGCTGGGTGCTGGGCTATGCTGCTCAGCCTCCACATGAAGTGCCCTGCTCATACTATTACGACTCTGCTGGGCATTACTACAGTGCAGACCGGGGCTCTGGAATTGGTTGTTTACAATTTATGTTTCCTTTCAAAAGCTTGTTTTTTTTTTAAAGGTGCGTAACGCATTCCCACGCGGCCTCCAGCTACAGCAGAGCAGCTCGCCGGGCTTCCTTCATGGAGCCGGCATGCTGCCTGCAGGATCTGAAACTGGGTCGGTTTCAAATCAAGGAGTGCTTTAAATTTGCATCGAGCTCTTTACGTCCGCCTTCTTCGATTACTCGCACGTGCAGTGTGGGAGAATAGTGAATGTATGCGTGTGTGTGAGAGAGAGAGAGATATGGGAGTGAGGGAAAGAAATCGGTTGAGGCAAGCGAGAGGGGCAGGGGTAAAACGCTTTTCGAGAGGTAGGCGCTTTACGCGATGCATCTCGGATCAGGGTAAAAGTGGACACCTTGCGCCGGTATTTGGACTTCTGTCGGCGTTATGCTGGTACTGCTGACTCATCTTGTACCGCTGAGAGAGATGGAGAGAAGAGAGAGAGAGAGAAACTGAGGTCGCGGAAAATCAACGCATTGCCAGTGCGGGTGAAAGTGCACTGCACACACTCACGCGCTCACTCACATACTCGCGACTCACAGGCACACGCTTTCAATGACGCACCACCAACATACATCAGCCCTTGTAGTCGGACACAAAAGACGCACATCTGATAAGTTCCCTTGGCGAGGAGAGAAAAATAGAAAGATACAGAGAGGGGGGAGGGGAGAAAGGGAGAGAATTGGCGCGTCTTTTAAACCTGTACGTGTGAGTCATCAAAAGCCATCACCGCGATGTTCTTTGTTTGACCTGACATATTCCTTAGCAACTTTAAAAAGAAGCTAATCGTAAGCTGCCGGCACTGTGTAGGACAGAAGAGAGAGAGAGAGAGAAGAGAGAGAGAGAGAAGATGGGGTGGGGGTGGGGAGGAAAGAGGACAGGGGCAGGGGCAGGGGGGCAAGGTGCATGCACTGTCATCGCAAGATGAAAGTCACGCTTGCGATTCAGAATGAGAGGGCGGGAACTCTTAAATGTACTGTACTGCGACATTTGTCAGCAAGCAAGCGTTAACAACAGGTGCAAAGAATAACTATTTGTCGCCCTATTCACGACACGTTCGGACATCTCATTCTCTCTCTCCCTCTCGCTCTCTCGCACTCTCTCACTTTCTCAATCTCTGGTAATGAAGAACGCGGATGTGAGCTTTTAATTTTATCCTCATTTGGTCGGGAAGAGTACTAGATTATCCCACGCGCCCTCACCTCCAGAGGAAAGTCGCTCGGACGAGAACAGCACTTTCATTCTGCCGGTTTGGGGAACTGCGCAAAGCGCAGAGAGGTGACTGGAGGGGTCAAACGTGGCTGGGGAAGAGACACACTGCCAGAAAAAACTACGGAAAGTACTGTTAATTTTTTCACAGCACTCCTCCGTACTTCAAACCACAGTGATCTCCGTCTTTTGACTACGGAAGTCTTCCGTCATTTTTTCTGATAAGCTCTCCGTATGGCGCCAGCTAGTTTTCATGCTGTTTGAATAGGCAAGAGTCTCGACTAAGTACAGCCCTAAATTGGTTGAGATCCTGCTCTAAATGCATCCCATTTGTCAGGCTAAATTGACGTGCAATTTTAAGAGTCAAAACAGCATGAAAACTAGCTGGCACCATACGGAGAGCTTATCAGAAAAATGACGGAAGACTTCCGTAGTCAAAAGACGGAGATCACTGAGGTTTGAAGTACGGAGGAGTACTGTGAAAAAATTAACAGTACTTTCCGTAGTTTTTTCTGGCAGTGCAAGAGAATCGCGAACCGAAGGGAGACAGACGGACGGACGGAAAACAACTCGTGTTGTCTTTTTCTTGTTTAAATTCATCTTCACTTAAAAAGCAGCTGTCATAGCATGACAAATATTTTAGACCTGTCCAGTTAAAAATGTAGATCCATAAGTCAAAAAAAAAATGCAGGCTGATATATTTGTATTATCTGCTGAAAAGTCTATAAATACTGTGGAAATGACTGAATTGTTTTGACACATGGTCTGACAGGTCAGACAGGTCACATGACCTAAGAATTTGTCTTCTGCTCGCCGCGGCCGGGTGGCACAGCACAGCAGGCCAGAGGGGACAGTGGGGCGGTAATGATGATCCGGGCTGATGAGTCCGCTGATGCAACTTATCAGTAGCTTATGTGGCTGACCACACTCCCGTGCGCCTCGCCGCGCCACGCGGCGCCACGCCGTGAGAACAAGTCCTCCTCCCCGCCTCGCCTGCCTGCCTGCCTGCCTGCGCCTTGCGGTGGAGGCGGCCCGGCCCCGCCCCGCAAAGTCATATCATCATGCGCGACTGTATTGCGGTCAATTGCCTTGCGTCCGTTTTGCAGGATGGCGCGGCACTTTTCATACTATATATTGTCCCAGCTGGCTGCAGCGCAGCGGAACTGAACCGGATCAAGGCGACGAGCCGCCGCCGCCGCGCCGCCTGCTGCTGCTGTGTAGACAGATTCCGAAGAGCGCTCTCCTCGCTCTGTCTCTCTCTCTCGCACCGGTACGGTGTGCCCCGTGAGTGCGAGAGAGATATAGAGCGAGGTGAGCGCTCTTCGGCGAATCAGTCTGCTGCTGATCAGCTCTGCGCGCTCTGCTTTCTGCAAAGTGATTGTGACCAGTCAGGCCAGGCCGTGCAGGGCGGCGCGGCGCCAATTGAGTTGACCTTGCTTTGCTTTGGTCGGCGATCCCTGTTTGGTTCGGCCCGGAAGTAGAAATGCGCTCGCAAGTTTGGTGTCACTCACCTGACCGTCTGGGCGTGTGCGAAGTGCGTGGGGGGTTTTGGTCCGGTCAACATTCAAACACACGACCCACGCTTTCACGCCGCTTCGATATATACCACATATTTTCGTATATATATATAAAAAAAAACTAATAAACAAATTTACACTAGAGTATCTATGGAGTATTGTCTCCTGCATTTGGAACTTTTTTTTACTTTTCTTACATGACTAAAAACAATTTTAAAAGAGTCAACATATGGCTATGCAGAATTTGTTTTGCATGTATTGACGACTTAGTACATATTATACTAGTAGCTAACATATAAAAAAGTTTGTAATAGTCTGAGAGTACAGGGAACGTTTAGGCGTGAGTCGTGAAGGACGGCGCCTGGTCGGTAGGCAATGCTGTGCTGCTGCGCTGGGCGGAGCGGCCTATCCCTCAGGTCGGCAGGGGCCCCGCCGGCCAATGTTTACGTTTTCTCCTTTTCGCTTATAACTGTGAGGAGACCGCGAGTGCGCTTGGGGTTATTGAGAGATTGGAGAGAACCTTCTATGCCTTTTTGCAAAAAACCGCAACGGGATAAAGTGCTCTGCGGGACGGTATCGTGGAATGGGAGGACTTTTCCTTGCAACAGGGCGGATATGAAGATAAACCTGTCATGTTGATATTGGTTTGGCACTGTTCCACAGATATCGACAACGGACACGTCGTGTCCAAATGCCGTTGGTATCAGTGGCCGCGATTATTGTCTCTGCTGTCGGCCCTGTCGGCCTATAGGCGTAACACACTGTTGTCTGGGCCGACTGGCTGGCGTCACCGGCACGGCACACGGGTCTCCCTCCTCCTATATCGACCTGACCTCTGCATTGTTGTTGTCGTCGTTATTGTTGTTCGATAGTGGCTTGCAACCTTATACACACCCGTGCGTGTGCGTGTGTGTGTGTGTGAGTGCGTGTCTGTGCGGGGGGGGGGGGGGAGCGGTAGAAGGCATATATAGTAGTTGGCAGTCCTCGCCGGGGCCCAGCAGCAGCGCGCCGGCCGGGAGGGAACTCACGCTGGACCGCCTCATGTCAAGGGCGCCAGAGGTACTCGCGGGACGGACCCGGGCCGCACCATTGTCGGCGCGCTGCTGTTTGTACCATTGTTGGGCATTATTCTTCGGAATTGTTAGGTCCTATTGTCTCCTAACCTGTGAGAATCTTACCCTGAGGCCTCCTCTCCTCAACTCTTGACCGCGCCGCGCGCGCGGCCCCCAGCGCGGGCTGCTGCAGCCTTCTGGCCATCCCGCTTGTTACTAGAAAACCTCCACTTGAAGAAGAAAAAAAAAAGAGATTGGGTGTGAGAGGTTTGAGCCCCGAGTCAGTGCGGTAATGTTAGGAAAATGTGAAGAGTGCTTTTTTATGTACTAGCGCGATTATTACGAGGGGTACTTCGCTATAAATTGCAGTGTGCACCGATTTTTCTGATATTTTTTTCTGCCTTGATTTTTACGTTTTTTTCTTATTTTTTTCTGACTCTATCTTGATTTTTTTCCCCTGATTTTTTCTTGATTTTTTCTGATTATTTCTAATTTTTTTCTCCTATTTTTTTTTAAGGTGTACACTGATTTTATTTTGAGTAAAGGACCTCTTGTAGTATTTTCAGAGCTGGAACAGCAGAAAAATTTGCAGCCAGCATAAACTTAAAATTAAGTTTTAAAAGAAAAAGCGACATGCATTTTAGCGTCTGGTTGTGGGATGTCACTCGTTAGTTTTGAAACTTGCTGTGGCGTCAGCCTCTCAAGGCGCACCAGATGCGCTCTCCAGGGGGTAGTTTCGTTTATTTTTCGACAGTGTTGTCCCGCGAGCTTTAAATGGCCAACCCGACGGCTTCGAAAGGCGAGCCATCTTCAAGGACCCGGCGCGATTCCACTGCGTGACCCGATCCTTGGCGCTGTCAAGCTGTGGCGTTGGATAAAAGGGTCCGAGAAACAAATCCCCGAATTTAGTCGTCCATGGAAATGGTCAGCGATACGTCTCTCTGACGTTTAACAATATTGTGGCCGCAGCAAGCAGAAGGGTTCATCGCGGCGCTCGAGAGTCGTGCCTAGCGCCTGGCTCCCTTCACCTCCCTTTTCCTATCAGAGGTGGCTTCCTGACGACTTTATCGCTGACATCACGGCTCTGTTGAAGGATGTTCGCTGGAAATCGATCAACGGAGCAGCGTCTTCCTAAAAGCTTTCGGAAAGGAAGAACTCGTGCAGCGTCGTGCTCTCCTTCTTTTCAGAGCCAAACAAGCGCCGCGCGCCACACTGTCGTGGTCGTGATGTTATATTTTTCTAGTAAATGTTTTGATTGTCAAATGTAAGTAACCGTGATTTCGTATTTACATGAGCGTTCGTAAGTCACACCTGGCACCGGTGTTCACCCCGCGCTCGACACATGGCGTGGCGCCGTGTATTGGACCGCCTCAAGCAACGACAACCATCACTGGAGTGGGTGCGACCTTGTGGGGCGGTCTCCCGCAAGGCCGCCCGCTCTCCTCTCTCTCTCTCTCTCTCTCTCTCTCTCTCTCTCTCTCTCTCTCTCTCTCTCTCTCTCTCTCTCACTCACTCACTCACTCACTCACTCACTCACTCACTCACTCACTCACTCACTCTCTCAAACACACACACACACACATGGCTCAATGGGTATCCGTTTCGCCCCACGCACACATGTAGTGTAGCCAACTTCGCATCGGATTTTTTCGACTAACTCCCTATCTCCCTAGTTTTTCCAGCCGCCCCCGGGGGCATTACTGACTCAATAGTCAGTGGCGTCTGCAGAGCACTAAAAGTGTATTCCCAGTATGGTGACACATAGGGCTTTTACGTGACGTGCTTGCGACCTGCTGTTCGTTATTTATGATGGCCAGTTTGTTGGCTTAACGCATGCCAATTTAACCCTTGTTAAACGAACCGGTTTAACAGCAAACAACTTTTAACCGGGACGCGATATACTGGTATCACCAAATCAACTGCCGCTTTTCATTGTATGCCTTACAACCCTACCGCAATTTAGAGTTTGCAATCAGTCGGCCAAACCCCGGTGAGCTTGCCCGACGCACGCTGGCTGCTCTTGCCCGGCCCGAGCCCGACCCGACCCGAACTGAGGTGACGATCACCATGCGTGCGACAGAGACTGCTAATGCTGTCTCTCTCACACGTCCGGTGGTCGGGCAAGCGCGCTAGGGTCTGCCCGACCGATTGCAAACTCTACCGCAATTTTCCCCGCTCTTCGAGACGATCACCGAGCTCACTGAATTTTGGTGTACAAATTAGATAAATTTTTGTGAATTTTTCTGAAGTCCTCTGATTTCCTCTGAATTTCTCTGCGTTTTTCTAATTTTTTCTGCATTACGAGCTTTACAAAAATTTCGGAGCTGTTTCTCCTCACGTCTGAAAACCCAGAGTTTATACTAAAACACAAATCTCTTTCCGTAGCTCAGAATTTGTGGATTCTCCGTTACATATTAAGTTCCCTTATCTCCCCCCTCCCCCTCTCCCCCCCAAAAAGGCTAAAGAAAACGGCAAAGGAAAAAAAAACTGAAATTGAAGAGGAAGTGGTGTTGAGGCTGGCGTGACGCCCCCTCTCTTCTCTCTCCCATCCGAAGGGCGAGGGCCTCGCCCGCCTCGCCTCGCGCGCTGCGGACTGAAGAGCGCTCTCCTCGACCTGTCTCTCTCGCACTCTTGGGCTTCGCTGTAGAGCTGCGGGAGAGACAGAGCGAGGAGAGCGCTCTTCGGAGTAAGTCAGCCCCGCCCATCCTGCTCCCTTCCTCTCGACCTCCTCCGCCTCGAAAACCTCCCGCTCTGCGCCTCCGCAGAAAGAAAACCCGCACGGCGACGAAGCTGCCGTGCGACCAAGGAGTATGAGGGGATGGAGAGGAAGCGGAGGGCGCTTTTAGCTCATCGAACTCTTGTCCTCCTGCGCCGGGCGCCGCGCGTCCATCTGGAAGCAGTAAGTGGAGGCCAACAGGAACGCCTCATCGTGTAGAGACAGAGACAACGATGAAGGAGACGTGCAGATGACGGTGGCGCGCGTCGTTAGTTTTGCTTTCTTTTCGTTTCTTTTTCAATTTTTTTTCTTTTTCTTTTTTCCTTCTCCGATGTTGCGGGCCCCGCCTATGTCTCTTGCCTGCGCTCCTACGGCAGACTCATGCCGAATCTGTCTGTCTGTTTGTCTGTCAGTCTGTCTGTCTGTCTAGGGATAACCTTCTTGTTTGACTGTTTTTCTTTGTCAAGGGGTGCCGCATGGGAGTGCGGTGCCCTACACTACACTGCAGAAGTTGTCCCTTTTTTAAAATTTTTCTTGAAGTAAAACGAATTGCTCTCTTTTCGTCATGGCAGGTAGTGGAAGGTGTGTATGGTTATTGACAGAAATGCTGTTAGCTGGCGTGTGTGCGCACACGGGGGGACTGGTGATATTTGGCAAAGGTGGAAAAAGAAACAAAAGAATGGAGCCTGAGTCACGAGTCACCTGTTACAGGCGTGTTCTCTTACCTTGAGCGTTACGTGAGTCACCGCGCCGAGATGCGACACTACAATAACACTCGTCATGCAAATAGGCGCGCTCTTGTGTACTTTCAACGGTGGGTATGTCGTTTTGTGTTGTTTTATGGTATGTATTTGTTTTTCGCTTACATGTTTTTTTCTGTTCGTTAAAAAAGAAAAAAAAAGAAAGATTTGTCCCATTTTCTTGTGTTATATAACTCGACTATGGGACCTGTTACAGCGATTGTGTTGTGTGCCTTTCCTACAAAGATAATCAATGTCAAATTCCTCTGCTCCCCACCCCGCCCCGCCACGCCCCGCCACGCCCCGCCCCGCCGCGTCCCGTCCCGTCCCGTCCCACCACACCCCGCCACGCCGCGCGGGCGCCGGAAGGGACGGAGCGCGTTGACGGAGGGAGGCACTTTCGACACGCCGCCGTCCTTTTGTGTGTATATAATGTGTGAGCTGCGTACGTACCCGGTACCGGTATACGCAGTGGTCGCCGCGTCGGTAGTCCTATTATTCTTATTACTACACTACCCTGTTATGAAAAAAAGGAGATAAAAGCCATGGAACAACAAAGGGCCATAATACACCGCATTTCGAACGTTCTTATTGCGTCACGAGTAAGGGGCGATTACTGGCGCGGTCCGGCGGCGGCTTGACGCGATATGGTCTCTTGTTTTCACATATCACTGACCGCCCGCGAGGGAAAGAGACACTTCGAGAAAATCATTGTACGGCCCCTAAATAAAAACATTTTAAAAATCGAAAAACAAAATCAAAAAGAAAAATAAGAAAAAAATAAGAAAATCGAAGGCAAATAAGAAAATAATGAGAAAAATTGAAAAAAGTTAGAAATAGGAGAAAAAGTTAAAAATTTATCAAAAAGACATTTTCCTCGATAAATGAAAAAAAATCAAAAGTCAAAAAAAGGCATTGTACACATTTTGTATACGTGATCCCCTTCGACCGCCCGGCCCGGCTCGTCCCCTCTCCCCCACATGGCGGGCGTAAGATTTTCACGCCGACCATCATGATTGATTCAGATGATTCAAGTCATTAATTGGCGCCATGTTTCCGCCATCCGCTCCAGCATCCCGCTGCCGGACCAGACCAGATCGCAAGGTCGCGTGGGCCGGGCCGCAGGCCGCAGGGGCAGGGCGCCACTATAGGCGTTGCCACCACTCAGCTCTCCCCGCCGCGCCCCGCCGCGCCCCGCCGCGCCACGCCTCGCCACGCCTCGCCACGCCCCGCCACGCCCCGCCACTCCCCAGGCGCATGCCTTCTTACCGCCGCTAAGCAGATAAGGCGAGGCGGGGCCCGATCAGACAGGGTGTACCCCTCGCCCTCGCCTTCATTTAGAAAAAAAAAATTAAAAGATTTTTGTTCCGTGTTCGTAAAAAAACGGTGGAAAATGTCCAGAGATGTCCGGTTGTTGCTTCAACCACCAAAAAGGCGTGAACCTTAATTGTTTATTCTTATTTTTGGCTTGTGAAATGTCGTCACCGAAAGAATAATGCCTAGAGGGTGGTAAATCCGCTGGTTTTCGTTTTCCCCAGTGCGCGACACGCTCCGCCCCGCCCCGACCCACCCCGCCGCGCGCCCAGTCGCGTATCGCTTCATCCACACCCCCGCCCCGCCCCGCCCCGCCCCGCCCCGCCCCGCCCCGCCCCGCCCCGCCCCGCCCCGCCCCGCCCCGCCCCGCCCCGCCCCGCGCCGCGCCGCCCCGCCCCGCCCCGCGCCGCCCCGCGCCGCCGGCTAGTGACGCACAGAGGTTTAAAGTTACTCCAACTTCCCCGCCACTTGAAATGTAATGGTGTGGCCGTCGGCTGGTCTTGTCGTGTCTACCGGTGACGCGGGAGTGCCGGGCTGGGGTGGGGTGGTTTGGACCGTGGTGCCGTGGGGGTGGTGGGGGGGTGGGGGTGGTGGTGGTGTACTTCCGTGTGCAGGCAGCAGGGGCGGGGTGCGAATGCGGGGTGAGGCTGGGCCGGGGCCGTGGCCGGGGCCGGGGCCGGGCCTCAGTCCCACCCAGCTAGGCTGGGGCGCGCTACACGGAGACGTGACGCCAAGGCCGTCGCATACCAAGCGGATTTAACGAACGCGTACCGTCGCGACCAGGAGGTTAGGCAGGGTGAGTCGGCAACATCTCGCGTCACGATTTTCTCCCTTTTTGTCTTTGTTGTCTGTCGTCTCTGTGTGTGTGTATGCGCGTGTATTTTTTTTTTGCTTGTTTTTTTTTCTCGTTCTGCAGCTTTTGTTCGATGATCTCGCTTGAGATGATTTTGAGAGCGGCGAAATTAGTTGGTGTTGGTACGTGATGGAAGAACCGTAGCGTAGGAGAGGGGAATCTACTCTCTATATCGTCTGTTCCATCTCGGTGGTGCAGCAGTGCACAAGGGCAAAGTGGAACGGGTCATAAAATGCAATGTATGCGAGCCCCGGCTGCACAATGCGTGTGTAAAAGAAATAATTGAAGCGTTATGTGACGACCGATAAGGACAAGGTTCATCGAAATGCATTTATGCGGAGATTGGCTCAGTTTTCACATCTAAGACGTATTGAGACCGTCGACGCCTGGGAGGTAGGCCAAAAAGACGCTTGCAACACACTTCGGTATTTTTGTGGCATACCCTGCCAGGCGTTCTCCATCCCGCTTCTTTGCAATGAATATTTTGGGCTTTAAGCGTGGCAAATGTCGTAGTATCGTTTTGCAACCTTTTTTTTATTTTCTTCCTCTGTCATATTCCGTGGATACTCTCTCACTTCCTCTCATAACTTCCCAACATTCTTTCACTCCTTTTTCGTTTTGCTTTGGAAGTGTCGCGCTGCGCGACCCGCGCTCAGCACAGCATAATGGCTGAGCATGATCTCGACACGTCCTTCGTCCTGCATCCTGGGCAGGGTCGCGTCGCGTGGCACCGCGTGGCGCTGCCTGCCTGCCTGCATCCTTTTGTCTTGCTCCAGAAACCTTCGACATTCCCCGGCATATTGCGGCATAATTAAAGGATGAAGAGAGAAGGCGTGGACCGTAGCGCAATAAACGTACAAAATAAAAAAATAAAAAACAAAAAAAAATGCACAATAATATAGGGCATTAACCTCGGCGTTAACTCACTTGAAAGTGATGATAATAGTAATACCGCGGGGTTGTCTTGTTAGTGTGTGAGGTCCGGAGACTTGAACGCAGGAGCGGTTCTGACGAGCGGGGGGAGAGGAGCGACGGGATTGAGCGCGAAGAACACCTTCTGGTCAGGTGGGGACAGGACAGGCGCGGCAGAGGGGTCGTTTGCTTTAATATTCCTAGGTGCACAGGTTAATACTACCTAAAATATTATTACGTAAATATTATTCACATTACCGGTAATATTATCTTTTTTTCCCCTTTCTCTTGATGGTGTGTCAGCGCTGGAATTTTGTTTCAGAAGTACCAACTATAACCAACAATGTTTTATAATATTCCTCCGTGCACGATGAAAAGGAGTTGACGACCCCTGCTGCTCGCGGGCAGGGCAGAGTGAGAGAGGGAGAGAGGTCACCTCGCGCCGCTCTGCCGAGTGGTCACACGGGGGCCAGCTGCGACAGACAGCACGGCGACTGCTGCTCTGATCCACGAGGGCACTCCTGGTCTGGTGCGTGTCAGGTGTGAAGCAATCACACAGAGAGAGAGAGAGAGAGAGAGAGAGAGAGAGAGAGAGAGAGAGAGAGAGAGAGAGGGGGGGGGAGGGGGCACCCTGTGTCCAGACCAGCAGACCGCCTGGCGCTGAGAAGCTCAGCTGATATTGCAGCAGCAGCAGAAGCAGCTTAAGGGAGTGGATGACCTCGGGCGCGTGGCTCCGTGGCGGTGGGCTGGGCAGTGCTGGGGGGGACACACGGGCTGCTGTAGCTGTAAGTGGAAGTGGACCTGGTTTGCTGACCCCCGCGCTCCGTGCCGGTGGCGGGGCGTGGCGGGGCGTGGCGGAGCGTGGCGAGGTGTCGCATGCGGGCGGGGTCGGGTTCCAAACCGCGCCAGCCGCCCAGCCGCACCTTCGGTTTCCTTGCCTTTAGCAGGAGCGAGTGTACGAGCGAGCGAGCGTGCGAACCGAGGGGCCGAGGGGTGGTCCTTCACTCAAAAACAATCAGTGAATACACCCTACAACAAAACCGGGAAAAAAATCAGCAAAAGAATCAAGAAAAAATCAAGAAAACAGTCAGGAAAAAATCAAGAAAAGAAATCATATTAAACCATAAAAAATAAAAAAATAAAAAATCACGAAAAACCAGAAAAATTAGAAAACATCGGTGTATGTTTGAATTTATAGTAAAGGACCCGTAAGTGCGAACACCTGCTGGCGTTGTGACGGCGCTGATGTAGACTCTCTGCGTTAAAGTCGGTTAAAGTAGCCGATATGCTATTCTGCAACAAAGTCGCGCACTGCTTCTCCTTGAGCGGGCGCGCCGCCGTGGGGTGCCGTGCCGCTCCCCTCCCCGGTGCTGCCGCCATTGTGATTTGGCTGCGTAACGCCCTCGTTGATGAGGCCGATGATTGTGACGCCGCCGGTGTTTTGACAGTGTCTGCCGCCGCGTCGCCCCGCCAGGCCCGACAGGCACTATGCCCTTTTCAAAGTCAGCCTGGCCAGTCGCACTGCCCCAAATAACACGTGGCCGCAGTAGTGCATGTAGGCCTGCAGGGTGGGGCTGGGTGTACACGACCAAACATAAAAAAAAAAAAACGGAAGGGGGAAAAATAACTTTCGTATTCCTTTCTTTTTTCGTAAAAATTTATATTTATCCGGATTCAGTTTGTTTAAAACATAAATTTTCAATGAAAACGCGGCATGAGCTATATTTTTCTCTGGTATTTTCTGACTGCAGCAGGGGTCCGGGACCTGACCCGACCCTGCCCTGCTCAGGTGCGTGGGCACGCGCCCCGGGCCCCGCGGTGGTCGCGGTCACGTGGTCAGGTCCGGCGAGGTGAGGTGAGGTGAGGCGAGGTGACCCTCACGACTGATTGCTCGCCTCACCGACCTATTTCAAAATCCTCGGCCGCCCCGCCCCGCCCTGCCCCGCCCCGCCTAATGCCGCCTCGCCCTGCCTGCACCGGATTCCTCATCCACTGCTTTGCGAGGGATCTCCTTATCCCAGTGCACTCCCACCCCGAGCAGCACCCCGAGCCCGGCGGCGTCGCTCGCAGGGTTTTAGCGACGCTGTTGGTTTTAGTTTTATTTTTTCTGCGGGGACTCTCATCGCGTCCCAGCCGCGGCCGCGAGCGCCTCTTGCGTATGACGCTCGCGACGCCGTACTGCATGCGAATAGCCGTCACGTCGCTATTGGCACGCCGCGCATTCAAACTGCGGCGCGCCAAGGCGTCTCTGACGCAAACTTTTACCAGCGCGGCCGAATTAAGAACTCCATCGTGGCGTATGCGGCATTGCGCGGGTCAGGTAGCATGGCCGGAGAAGTCCTTCACTAAAAAAAAATCAGAAACATCAAGAAAAAATCAGAAAAAAATAAAGGTCCGGAAAAAATCAAGAAAACAATCAGAAAAAAAAACGAAAAAAATCAGAAACAAAAAAAAATACGTAACAAAAAACCAGAAAAATCAGAAAATCTGTGTTCAGGCTTGAATTTATAGTGAAGGACCCCTCGGCCCTCGGCGTGACTCACGCCAGGCATGGCGCCGCAGATGGACGTTATACCCGTTATACCATACCATATAGACGTTTGAGAAAAAAAAAATCTTGCCAGTTTGCGTTTTATCTTTACTTTTCCATATGAAAAAAATATTTTTTCTTAAATCTTGGTCCCCGCGGTGCAGACGCCCCTGACCCCTTGGTCGCTGGCGCGTATGATAGCGCGCCCCGCTCGTTATACCGACCCTCTCTAATTGCTACGTGTATGCTTGTTGCAGGTGGGTGTCCTCGACTGCCGCCGGCCCGGGCGCGGCCCAGCACTCGGAGGAGGAGGAGGAGGAGAAGGGCGTTTGACAGTGAGTCTGGAGGCAAAGCGCACAGCCTTCGAGAAATTTTAGAGCGCGCTCTATTTTCCAGCGGAATTTAGTGTTGTGCTACTCTCCTAGTTTTCTTGCGGAATAAAGGTATGTCCCTCTCTGTCACTTTAGAAAGCACAGATGAGTGCATGTTGCCTAGCTGAAGCCCACTTCACTCCGCGCTGTGTTTGGGCTGATTGCCTATCGCGTACTTTTCTCTGGTGACACACTGCTCTGTAGCGCGGCTGAGCAGGCTGAGCCGCCAGGACTGGCGCGCTGCGCGCTCTCCTCTCCTGCTCTTCGACCCCGCCCCGCCCCGCCCCGCCCCGCCCCGCCCCGCCCCGCCCCGCCCGGCCCCGCCCCGCTCCCACCCTCCAGCACACTGCTGAGGCGCCGCGCGCCGGTGGCAAAATGTCAGTCGGCCGGCTTGGCCCGGCCCGGCCCGGCCCGGGAGGACCTCACCTCACCTCACCTAACCTACTCGCTCGCACACTGCTACTGCTACCTGGCGCGGTGCTGCTCTAACTTTCGCAAGGCGAGAAGGGCAGTCGCTGGTAGAATGGCAGCTGCGGCGTGGCACATGAGTACGTATACGCCCTGCCCTGCCCCGCCCCGCCTCGCCCCGCCCGCGCCCGGGACGCTGGTATTGCGATCCGATTTCAGGCGCAGCCGGTTTCGTTGTTAGTGTTGCTTGTCTTAGGTGACGCCGCCAAGACGATTTTAGTGCTTCAGACCCCCCCAAAAATAAATACAAGAATGTATTTTATCGCGGGGATAATGCTAATGCAGCGCCGCGTGCAGCGCTTAACTGCTGCCATTGTCGTTGAAGAACGAACAGAATTATTAAAGGATACAGTCAAATGCCCTAATTTCGGACGAATTTAGCGGTTTTTCCATTCTTACGTGTAGGCATGATAACATATCAAAAATCTGTTGCGATTGGAAATACTATGGCTCCGGACACGTCGGATGACACCCATGCCGAATTTCTATCTAAATGTGTGTAGCTACAGCAGCCTTCGAGAGAGTGTCCGAAATTAGGGACGAAAGTGCCCTAACTTCGGACACGTGCTCTAAATGGCTAGTTTCGCTGTAGAATGAAATTTTATGGAAACGTTTTTCGTTGCAAATTTAATTTTAAATAATTTTGTTTTTATGGTCTGCAACGATATCTGTACTAGTTTAGGCTCTATAGCCGTCTATAGCCCTACAAAGGAAACAACTTCAGCACACTATTTCTCCTAAACTAGCAGAGATATCGTTGGAAACTATAAAACAAATCTTGTTTAAAATTAAATTTGCAACAAAAAACATTTTCATAAAATTTCTGTAGGACACACTCTAAAAATCTCCATGTATTTAGCCCATAAGAAAAAGTGTCCGAAATTGTAGCACTTTCAAAAATCGTCCCGTACCAAAAAACGGTTTGACTTACAAAATACATTTTTACGTAGTTCTGTAGCCAAAATACCATACATTCATTCGTTAAAGGACCACCCATGGGGCAGCACACACCTACATGAGCCCCGGTTTTTGGGGGAGCTTATTTCACAACAGCAATTTTGTTCTATATGCTTTTTTTAACTTTAAATTCCTGTGTGCTGTAAAACTTTAAAGGTACTTCAACCGACTTGACGAAATATGGTACTCTATTCTGCAAACTCTACGATGCCGTTTCCGGATTTTGAATATCTCAAAAGGTGACCGAGATAGGTTGAAATAAGCACTTCTCTGCAAATTGTCCGAAATTAGGGCACAAGTCCGAAATTAGGGCATTTGACTGTATTGTGATAGCGAAGCCTGACAAAAATACCCGCCGCGGAGAACAGGAGAAGTAAATAGAGGAGGGGGGTTTGGGGAGCTGCCGATCCAGTTAGCAAACTGTCTCAACGCGGCCGCCGGTCGCCGTGGGGCGCATGGGCGTTCGGTGGGCGAGGTGGCGGGGCAGGGCGGGGCAGGGAGGGGCGGGGCGGGGCGGGGTGTGTTGCCTAAGCACCGGTTTAGCAGCACTGACCTGCACGCTGCTGCAGGGGCGGGAGGGAGGGGAGGTAGTGGGGGGAGGGCGAGGACGCCCGAGTGTGATCGGGGGACGCTTCATTCATAAGCAAGACCACGTCAGTGTGCCGTGCATTCCAGCCCCTGTTACACCGTGCGAACGGGCAACTTAATGCACTCGCAGAAATGCTGCTGCGCTTGGAATTTATGATTTAGGTGTCGGTATAGACAGCAAGGTAAAATTGGCCTCTCGGTTTTTAAGGTGTCTTCTTTTTTTCTTCTTTTTCTTCCCCTAGGTGTTTTGGAAAAACTAGAGACTTTACGGTTGACGGCTTGGAAATCAGGTCGATTTCAGCTTGGAAATCAAAACGCAGTATCTTGGAAATCAAGGAGACTGCATCTTTTGATACATTTATCGTGACATGTTTATTTGCCCAGTCAATATTTGCCCCCCGTTTTCCTCACGTGGACTCACGTTCAGCAGCATGAGTATTTGCAATGCGTGATTCACTCTTCCCTTAATGACCCAAAGACTCGTATGTATTTCCCGGTTGCATGACCCCCATGGTCCCACACAGAGGACTGAACAGCACTCACTCAGACTCCTATTCATCACCGGGCCCGGCCGGGGCGCCGCCGGGGCGCCGGGGCGAGCTGTCAGAGCCCCCCGCGCGCTGCGCGCCGCCACCGCCGCTGGGCTGGGACACGCGAGTCGAGTCGCGGGGCGCCACGCGAGTGTAATCGTGACAAAGCTCATAGACCAGCGTGTTGGCATCCCCGCCCCGCCCCGCCCCGCCCAGCCTCTATCTCCTACCTCGTCTTCTACCGCCGCCGCCGCTGCTGTGTACTTTCTCTCCTTGAGCTACCGGCGCCCCGCCCCGCCCCGCCCCGCCGCGCCCCGCCCCACCCGGGCCCAGCTACGCCACGCCGCGCTTCAAGGGACTGCAATCAGGAACGGAGACGATCGTGTTTACGGATGTTTGTCGCCGGATTATGGTGGAGACGGCGGCTGCTGTGTGAGTGAGCGCGGCCCGGGGCCCGGGGCGGGGCGGGGCGGGGCGGGGCGCGGCGGGGCGCGGCGGGGCGGGGCGGGGCGGGGCGGGGCGGGGCGGGGTGGTTGACTTCTTGTCGCCCCCGAGGGGTCCTTCACTAGGAAAAAAATATGTGTACGCCCTACCCTACAACGAAATCAGTTTTTTAAAAAATCAGAATAAATCAGAAAAAAAAAATGTTAAAAAATCAGAAAAAAATAAGTAAAGATCAAGAAAAATCAACCCCCCCCCCCCCAAAATAGAAAAATTAGAAAAATTGGTGTAATCTTGAATTTATAGGACCCATCGGTCGCCTCTCTGTTGGAACAGCTGAAGCTCGGCGTTGCGTCGCGTCGGGCGCGGCGCTGTGGTGATGGCTATGCACATCTTTCTGACTGGGCGACATATGCCACTACCATACTGCTCTGCTCTTCTGCTGCTCACGCTTAGACAGAGCGCACTCGCGCTTTCATTTGTTGACATATCACACATTTGTCTCGATGAACGCAAAATTAATAAGAATAATAATTCGCGTCTGAGCAAGAAAGATTAAGCAGGTGTAGTAAATTTTTAGGTGTATGGGTGCGGCTAATCTTTAAGCCAACGTGCTTATTTTCTAGCTACCCAGGTATTTTTTTCTGTTTTAAGGTGTTTTTTTTTTTTTTTTTTTTTTTTTTAACGGCAGTGCTAACTTTTCATAACGAATTATAGCAGGGCATTTTTTTTTTTCCGTGCCTAAGCTTGAAAAAATTTACGTGTTAATATTCATTCATTCCTTGGTTAGTCCGCGTCGCGCCGAATGTGAGCCAAATTAGTGGAGCTGTTTCCTCTCGTTTCGCTTTGTCTCTCGTTGTGCAGCTAGTTACGTTACCTCACGCTGACCCCTCCCCCATTGTTGGGCTGATCCCTTAAGGCTCCCTTGCTCCTGCGCCCTCCCCTGCCGCGGGCCTGCCCTCGCCCTCCTGCCATTCGTTGCGCAATAGTGCAAAAGGAAAACCGTCTCCGGGTTCCTGATCACGCGTCGCTTCTTTAAGCGTCGCGACGCCTCGCGGGCCGGGCCGGGTCGGGCCGGGCCGGGCCGGCGTCGTGCTGCTAATGGGGTCCTCTCCCCCTGGGGGCACCCCGAGCCCCCCGCGGTGCCGTGGGGCCCATAGGGTGGTGAGGCAGAGGGACCTACAGTATAGCATAGCGTTACCGCACGCCTCGTACTCACTACTTGCGCGCAGAAATGACTGAAACGGCAGGGCGTCCCGCCCGAGGGGTCCTTCACACACAAAAAAAATCAGTGTACACCCTAAAATTAAAATCAGCAAAATATCGGGGAAAATCAAGGATAATCACGAAAAACCAGAAAAATCGGTGTATACGCAAGGGGCGGCCAACTCATGTATTTCTGTGTACACTTGCCTTGTATTTCTTGTATTTCTGATGTATTTTTCGGTATTTTTCTCGTATTTTTGTTGAGTATGTCTATGTATTTCTGTGTATTGTAGAGTATTTCGAGGTATTTTTAGTGTATTTCAAGAAATACACAGGTATTTCTGTGTACACGTTTTTTTCGAGTTGGCCGCCCCTCGTGTATACGCTTGAATTTTCAGTGAAGGACCCCTCGGTCCGGTCCCACCCCCACCTCGCGGCGTTCTCAGGGGTTTCTGCAGTTTCTGCCGCCCCCGCTGGCGTCAATGCCCCCGGGGCGCTCAGCTCACGCGGCGCGCGCGGGCTGGGGGCCCGCGGATGGGTCCCCGTACCGCCCCGCGCGGAGCACAGACACGAGCCCGGCCCGGCCTGCTGCCGCGCGGCTGCGCCACGTAACATGATTGTGCCACTCGGAAGCCCATGCATGCCAATGAGACGGACGGGTGGAGACACACAATGCTGTGCTTGTATGGATCGCCGCGCGGCCGGGCGGGGCGGCGCGGGGCTCGGCGGCAGGGCCCTCCGGGAGTGAATCATGGCCGAGGCGCCCTGCAGCAGCGTCACTTAATTCCGCCCGACCCAACAGCGAGTTCGGAATGCCTGGCTCGTCACACCAACGTCCGTCACACCCGGTCGTCATCCGGCCGTCTCGGGCGTCGGGCACCTGCTGACTACGCCCAGTGAGTGAATGTCCCATTGAGCAGGGAGGGAGATGTCTCTGTTTTGGATGAGTATGTCCGTGGCCGGGGCCGGGGGCTGGTCCAGCGAGTCAGCATTCGGCTCCGCTCGGCTCGGCTCCGCTGCGTGAGACTGTGCCGTGTCCTTTACGCGCCCCCTTGAATGGACTCGTTTGCTTTATTATTTTCTTTCTGACCGCCTTTGCGCCCGGCCCGGCCCGGCCGCGCCGGACACTGGGTTGTGCGTTACATCAGCGCCGAACCCAGCCGGGCCGTCGGGGCCGCGACCACAGTAAAGTGCCCTACAAAGCTCCTGTGTGTGTGTTCACTTCTCTCTCTCTCTCTCTCTCTCTCTCTCTCTCTCTCTCTCTCTCTCTCTCTCTCTCTCTCTCTCTCTCTCTCTCTCTCTCTCTTACACACACTCAAACTCACACACCACTCCGTTCTCGCGTCAGTCAAATAACACCCGGAGGGTTTGCCTACTACGCCACAGGTCAAATGGGGCTGTCCACAGCGAGGGGTCCGCAACTAGGTTTGAGCGCGTACACCGGCCGCCCGGAAAACTGGGAAGACCGGGAGACCAGGAAGACCAAAGAAAACCGAAGAAGACCAATAAAATCGTAGGCCACAAATGGTGAGGGAAAACCGAAAAATATGAGGGAAGACGGGAAAACTTGAGGGAAGACCGAGAAATTTTAAGAAAGCTTGGGATGTTACAGAAGACCAATGAAAATGAGGGAAAACCACAGAAAACGGTAGGAATCCTCCAGAAAATCCCGGAAAACCAGATTTTGGGAAAACCAAGAAAAAGTTGGGATGACCGGGAAAACCAAAAGGAAATCCTAAGAAAACCAGGAAGCCCAGAGCATGTGTACACCGGCAGACCGTACTTGCGGACCGGTCACGTGACGCACACCTACGCACTCACTCATTCCGCACCCCACTTCATTGTTATTTTTCTTTTCTTTTCCTGTTTTTCCTCAGTTTTTCCTCCGTTTTGTGTTTTTGGTGACCGAGGTGGTACTCACCCTGCAGACTGTGACGTGGAACCCGAGGGGGTCCTTCGCTTAAAAAAAAAAATAGTGTATATACCCTAAAACAAAATCAGTATAAAAAATCAGGAAGAAAACACACACAAAAAAAAAAACCACTCAGAATCTTATTTTATAAAAAATCAGGAAAAACTCAGTAAAAGTCATGAAAAATCACGAAAAAGCAGAAAAATCGGTTCACGTTTCAATTTTTAGTGAAGGCGGCCCATCGGTGGAACCCTTTCTACCCTTGGCTTATCCCGCCCGGCCCCGCGTCCCGCCCCCATCACTACGCGCACCATGACGTAACATCTGTCAACACATCATCCAGTGAGGACGGCGCCGTAGTCCCGCCCCGCCGTCCCCGCGCGGGGAGACGCTGCGCCACGCGCCCGCGGCCACTGTGATCGGGGGTATGGGGGTGGGGAAGCCTCCGGGGGGCGGTGAGGGTGGGGGATGGGGGGGGGTAAGGGTGGGGACTGTCATAAGTGAAAGTGTCTGCGATAGAGCCCGGCCCGGCCCGGCGCGCGGCAGGCGGCAGGCAGTAGTGCCAACCTAACCTGACCTGCGCCACACCACGCACCGCGAGGTGATTGACTGACCGAGCCGAGCCGGGCCGGGCCGGGCAGCCGGAGCCGCCACCTCGCCTCTGCCTCATCGTAGCCGCAGGCCCCGCAGCGCAGGCGCAATAAGGAATTATCTGATTTCGATCACGAGGTAAAGATAAACACGAGATTTATCGGCTGGTTATGGTAGAGGGTTATGCGGGGTTTGTTTTGATAACCGCAAGGGTTTCGGATAATCCAGATTCCTCCCCGTGTCATGATGGTCGCGGGGGGCCTATAAGGTTGTTCCCTATTTTACCAATTGCTTTATGTTATTCCGCTATACTTGAGTTGCTCGGGTGGGAGACGATGTAAAGGTTGCCTTTTTTGTGAAAGAAGGGTTTTGGTTCGTTTCTTTCTTGACGACGACGACGGCTCTGCGCCCAGTTCCATTTTACTGGGCGGAGGTGGCGTTGGTTCAACTGAGATTTTTGGGGTTGAAAAAGGGGGGGGGGGGGAGAGGCCGTCGAGGGTGCATACCGGCTGCAGCGCTCCCCGGCGGCGGGCAGAGTTCTCCAACGGCTGGGGTGAGACTACCCTGAACGCGTCCGAAAGAGCAGGTTTGAGCAAGAGGGAGACACCATTCGCGGTTACTGCATCTCACTCGCACCTGCGGTTTCGGACGCGTCCCGGGTGTAGCCTTACCCTCCCGTTTGAGAACTCTGCCGGCGCGGCGGCGCGACAGGCGTGCGACGCGGGCATTTTAAGAAAATTGCCGGCGGCCTGGTCGGGGCGGGGCGGGGCGGGGCGGCTGCCGCAGAGAGCCATGCCGCGCTGCCCATGTGAGACAATGGCGGTGACTTTTAAAAAGCAAGGGAAACTTATGGACTAATGGCCGACAACAGGCGAGTCAGGCGACAACAAAGGACCCGTCATTACATCGTGTCGCAAAACTTGTTACATCACGGCCCGGTTTAATGACCAGGTGATTGAAAACCAGCAAGGCTTTTAAGTTTTAATCTTCACAAATCCTGTCGGAGGAGTCCCGGTGGTGGTGCGTCTGCGGTCTGCGGCGGGCGAGGCCCAGTCAGTCTCGCGATGAATCGCAGGCAAATGGCGCGAAAACTTGAACCTGGTGGGGCTCCCCGTCCCGTTCACGGACCTCAAGCCGCAAGCACGAGCGGTCCTCTGTGGCCCTGAGACGCGGAATAGTTTAATTAATGAGCCCAGAGACGTGAAATTAAAAGGTACACTCCCTTTAGAGTTTTTCGTTTGTCAGCCTTTTTTTCTGGATTCCGAGCCAGTTCTATTCCGAATCATATTGAGGGAATGCAACATTGCGAACTTATGGCATGATTCAGTTTAGCTGTTCAGAGCGGGAGCGCGTGGTATAAGTTTACAATCTCGCTGACCACGAAAAGAGACCGCGACGAGCGGGCGCCTTGAATCAAAATCAGCCCACTAACGCGCTGGCGTGAATCCCGTCGATGCCTCGCTCGCCACGTCTTGGGGTAGCTTTTTCAGTCTCTCGCATACGGCGGCCTTGTAACAAAAAAAAGGAGATGACCTGAAACCTTTTAAAAACTGCTTCTGCGCCTGTCGCGCTGGTGGCGAGTGGAGGTATTGGAGGGAGGCGTAGAGAGGCTTGGTCCCTTTGAGGTGTTGCGCAGCGGAAAGTCGCCGTTGACATTTGCACCTGTTGAGTCGGACCAGCCGGCCGCACCGGACCGGGCCAGCCGGGGCGGGGCGGGGTGGGGCGGGGTCCAGAGCACATCATCGTATCGCCCTCTATAGCGTTTATTGGTATTTTTTTTTTAAACTATCCGCCCCGTAAAGCCTTGGAATTCTGTCTACAATTATTTTATCGTACTTTGCTTTGAAATCGACGTGTCTGTGTGTGCTTTTTCTTTAATATTTCAGTATTTTGGTTTTGAATTGTTTTCTATGCCACGTCCTTTTTTTTCTTCTCGGGAATCATGCGCTGCATTTGACGCGCATGGCCCAAAAATAAACTCGTCCGCGGCCCTATTTCTGTCCAAAAGCAGATTGTCTCGTGCGGTGCGGGTGTGGTGGCTTTTATCAGCGCTATATGGCGTCCCGCCGCTCGCGCGGGTCGCGTCGCCCGCTGCTGCTGGGCTGAGCTGGCCGCGGAATAACTTTCCATCCGCTTTCCAAAAGGTGGCGCGCCGGTCATCGCCATCCGGCTGAGATTTGGTCGAAGTGACCGTAAATCGACCGCGGCGCTGACCGCTGCCCCGGCACGGCCCCGGCCCACGCGGGCCGGGCGGGAACCAGACGGACCGACGCGTCTGCTTCTGGGTCTTCTTTGGGACGTTTTCGGTAAAGTCCATGCTGCCCGGCCAGGCTGGGCTGGGCGCGACTGACGAGGGCTGATTGAGGGGACCGTCGATATCGGAAAAGAAAGTCGCTGCCGAATGAAATACTGGCATTTATATCGCGGTGGGCGCGAAGTGAGTGTGCGTGCGTGCGTGCGTGTGTGTGCGTCAGTGAGTGAGGTGGCAGCTTACAAGGAAAACGTTGTTTCCACCTCGTCACACGTGGGCCACGTGGGCCGCCACGCCACACGGCACGTACGCGTCCGGAGAAAGGATCACCAACACGCGGGGCTGGTTTGGAGGAAGCGTTTCCGCAAACGCATCGTACGCGTCATTACAAAAGCCCAGCCGTAGCCCCGCAGTCCGCGGTGAAAGGGATGAAGGCAACAAAGTAGCCATTCTCTTCCCACTTTTTTTTTGGGGCGTTTGTGCCGCGCCGTGTGAGAGGATGGTGGAACTGTGAAGGCAGCGGCTTGCGGGCGTTTGGTTGGTTTTCCTTCGCACCGCGGTTGAAATTAGGAAAAAAAGTGACTGCATTCACAACAAACCACAGCTTACAACTAACTATACTTAGGGGTTGAGAGAGTGGCCTCGATATTCTTTGCATCAGAAAAAAATGTGCGCTATTGAGAATTTCGGTCGACAAGTATTGATTACTGATCCATCGGCTCGAAGGTATTTTTGGCTGTGTGCCCGACCGGGCTCGGGACCACACTCCGCCCCGCCGCGCTATGTCCCCGCACGCACCCGATGCATGCATGCATGTGTGTTTGAGCAAGCTCCCCGGCCGGCCCGGCAGCCTCGTCACAAGGGCATACACTGCACAGTTTCCTTTTTTTTCTTGCTCCCGCTCTTGCCTGTTGCCGCGATGGCCATGAATGATAATCTTTCCATTTCTGGAGAGAGTAGACGAGGGCCCGCGAGCAAGTGCTATCCGCCCCGAAGTGTGACGTTGAAATACGGAATAAGAATTGGTTTCCCTCAGCTTCGCACCCAATAATATATACCCGCCCATTATTACTCGCATTATGTAAGAGGTATAGAGTCTGTTTCCCCACTTCTTATGCAGTTTCTGTCAGGGTAGTCTACGACTATCCACACCTCATCAAGGCGCCGACCACTCGTAATCTGCCGCAATAACGGTCGATCACCGTCACCTCCCTCCCTCTCTCTCTGTCTCTCCCTCCCTCCCTCTCTCTCTATCTCTATCTCTCGCACACACACTCCCAGCCGGGTGTCCTCGCGCAACGTCACGGTGCAATGCGGTTCAGTCGGCGTTTGAGAGGAGACCACCGCTGCCGCCAGCCGCCAGGTCGCGCCGCTTGGAGTGTGTGTGTGTGTGTGTGTGGAGAGAGAGAGAGAGAGAGAGAGAGAGAGAGAGAGAGAGAGAGAGAGAGAGAGAGAGAAAATTAAATGCATTATCTTTTCCTCTCTTCGTTTCTCTGTCTTCCCCCGGAGCAGTGTTGCCAGATAAGTAGGCAAAAATGCGGATGAATACACCTGTGTGCGGCAGACGGGTATCTCCGCCTGCCCACTAGGCAAACTCTCCGCAGTGGAGACTACCTTTTGCCTAGTAGGCAGGCGGAGATACCCGTCTGCCGCACACAGGTGTATTCATCCGCATTTTTGCCTACTTATCTGGCAACACTGCCCCGGAGGCCGTAAACTTGACCCTTTTCCATTCGTACGAATCGCTCCGTTCTCGAGAGGTGGCCCGGAGCGAGCGGTGCGGGATGTGCGCGGTAGGGCGGGTCAAACGCCTCACCTATTCTCGTTCTACTTTTTTTTCCATTTTTTTTTTTTAATTTTCACTACAGCCTTTTTTCTGTGACGTACCAACGCGAGAAAGTGCTATTTCTCCTTCACATCGGAGGCAAAGTTGAGCGCAAGCGAGGGTGGAGAGCTCGTCGGAATATTGTAGGAGCGAACCCAAGTTGAAGTTGAAGAAACAGAGCTGGGCTGGGCGTCCTTCTCTCCTCCATCTACATTTGCAGAGGTCCAGCCGAGTGGCCCTTAACTAAAATCCGTGTACATCCTTAAAAAAAAAAATCAGAAAAAAACAGATAAAAAATCCTGCAAAAAATCAGAACAAAAAAATCCTGAAAAAAAATCAGGAAATAAAATCAATATTAAACGGTAAAAACAATGTCTGAATTTTTGAGGAAAAGGGGAAAACTTTGAGGACCTTGGATACTTTGAGGAAAACGCCTTAGATTTTGAGGAAGGCTCCTCAAAAAATAAGGGAAATCTCCACAAATTTTGAGGAGACTTCCTCAAAATCTAAGTCGTTTTCCCCAAAGTATCCAAGGCCCTGAAAGTTTTCCCTTTTTCCTCAAAAAATCAGACATCGTTTTTACTGTGTACAAATCAGTTAAAATCTAGGAAAATGAGAAAAATCGGTGTACGCTTGAATTTATAGTGATGGAGCCCCGCGGGGGCAGCCCGCGAGCCCGGCCCGTCTCTAATCCATCGCACCGCGACGAGGACTAGACGTGATGAAGAGTGGGCGCTTCCGAGCTGCCGTGCGAGACATAGACGTTACAGACATGGTGCATGGAGGCGTGTGCGGCGCTGGTGTAGTGGCGCCGCGCCGGCCCGGCCCGCTGCGACACCTACCTGCTGCTGTTGCTGCTGCCGTCAATAAAATCGAAAGTGGTCAGAGATGAGAACGGGGCGAGGAAGCGGGGCGGCTCCTGTGCCACCACGCCACTCCACGCCTCCCGCAAACCACGCCGCGCGCAGACCGGTCGGCTGGTCGGAGTGCCCATTGAAAATATTATTGCTGTGCTAATTCGCTGAATCTACTTCAAAATAAAAATCGAAATAGCTCAGCCACATTTCACCGCAAGGTCGGACCGTCCACAGGCTCAGCATCAGAGATGCTAACCCGCCTTCTACCCCGCCCAATCAAAAGCACTATTTCATTACAAGTAGTTATGTGTTTGCGATGTTTCAGTTTTCTTGTAAAGATCTCGAGGCTGAGTTTGTCGCGAGCGTTTGCTGAATGGTTGTGTTTCTGTTTGCAGATGTGGTCGCCAGGCGGGCCGCGGACCCTCCTGCTCGCGGCGCTGGCGCTCCTCCTGCTGGCGCAGCTCACAGACTCAGCCACCGGTAAGGCACTGCAGGGCACTGGCACGGCCGGGAGACCGGCACCATGGGCTGGCTAATGTTCACCTTTACAGGATGTGGAAAAACATAATCTCATTTACTGATGAAATGCCGACCATCTGTCACATTCTGTAACTAGGGTAAAAATCGAGGGGGAACAACTCTGAAATTTAGCGTACAAAGTTTGTGATTTTTTTTCCTGATGTTTTTTCCCTTTTTGAAATTTTCTGAATTTTTCCTGAATATTTCTTAATATTTCCGAATTTTTCTGAATGACGAGGTGTACAAACTTGTCAGAGTTGTTTCCCCCTCGGTAAAAAAAAAGGGTCTTGTAAAAGAAATTGTTTTAGAGGAAACATGCAGTGTACTGCGGCATTCCAACAAGTAATTTGTCTCGTCGCTGTACGCAGTCCGGCAGCGATAGTAAAAATATTTGCCTGGGGGTGAGTCCGGTCCGGTCCGGCTCAGATGCTCTTGTGCCATCGCGCGTTAAAGTCTCCGAATTTCCAAAGCTGGCAGCCCACTGAAAGTTAAGTTCTAAAAGAACTCTTGTTGGTCCTTAGCCACATTTTTCTGGTGGCTATTTCCACTATAACGCAGCGCGAGGAACCGCAGTGCACGCGGTGCTGCAGCCCGTAGTACTCCGCGGGTTATAACATTTAGTTGGGGGTCGAAAAAGTCTCTAGCAGGCCATTCGCGTCCCACCTGCCCTGACACTGCCGCCAGTAGAAAAAGAAAAGAAAAAACCTTGAATGACAAGAGCAACTGCTTGCTTGCAGTTTCATTGCCGCTGCCCGCCCCGCCCGCCCCGCCCCCTCCCACGCGCTGACGTCCGGCTGGCCGCCTGGCTGACCACTACAGTCCCCCGCACCCCTCTCCCTCTCCCTTCTGTCCACGCTAACAGAGTGACCGGCCGGTCACTTTCACTTCTACCTCTCTCATTTAAACGATATTGCTACATTTTTCTCCCGCGGCCAATTCTATACGCGTCCGCTGACATTGCCAAGTCGTCGCGCGGGTGCGCCGCGCACGAACGAAAGCTTCTTGCGGCATCGCAGACCGAGCGCCACCAACGAGGTTGAAGTGATAAGGAACTCCGCCGTGTCGTGTCCTTACCGAAAATGCCGCCACCGCGCAGCAGGGAAACAGTGGCGTGTCCAAAGATATTTTTTTTCCTCCTGTGTGTGTTGGCGCGGGGAGGGTCGTGCTTTCGTTGTGGACGCGGTTTTTGAGCAAGAGGTCGAGAGAGAGAGAGATAAGTCAAGGCACGGCGGCCAGGATCGTGAGGGCGGTACCGTAAAGCTAACTATGAAATCCATCTCAGTGATAGCTGGTCGACCACCTACCTAGACGGGCTGGAGCAGCAACGTGCAACTGACCAGCCAGCCGGGGCCAGGGCCTGGCGGCAGGGCCGCGTAGGGTCTGGGGGCGGGGCGGGGCGGGGCGGGGCGGGGCGGGGCGGGGCGGGGCGGGGCGGGGCGGGGCGGGGCGGGGCGGGGCGGGGCGGGGCGGGGCGGGGCGGGGCGGGTTGAGGCGGGGCGGGGCGTGCAAGGTGAGCGCCGCCGCGTGATCCCCATCTCATCAGATCTGGCGTCTAGACCGTGGCTCACTCTGACGTCACAGCGAGCTGAACGATACCAACCAGAGTTTACCGAAAGTTATGGTCCAGAAGCTATCACTGTCTGCATTTAAAAAAAAAAGAATAAAATAATTATAGCCAGAATACCGTTGTGATGAATAAAAGTATTCTTACAAAAAATAAAACAGTAAATCCTGGAGGCATTTTACAGATAGACGCGCTTCGTTGATCTTCAGGCTATTATTGCCATTACTCTTTTCTTAGTCCTCATCACAATTTTCCGCTCGCTAGATACCGTTCGAACGTTATCTATCCAGAGAACGGTTTCTCGATTGACATCGATGATTATTGACCTGTCGCGCAGGCGTGCGGCGGAGACTCAGGAGGCCGACGAACAACCACAAGACGTCCTCCACCCCGAGCGCGGACCAGGAGCCCTCCGCCTCGGTGAACCGCTTCAAGGTCCGCAGCCGCCTCAACGCCGCCGCCGCTGGGGCCGCTGGGGCCGCCGCGGGCGCGGGGGCCGCCGGCGCCGTGGTCGCCGCCTCCAGGAAGTCCGCCACCGTGAGCAGTGCCGCGGCGCCCGACAGCTCCGGCTACAAGGTGAATGTCTCTCGCTCGGTCGTCGAGAGGGACAACGCTCAAGGGTTCTCGATAATCAGTTCATAATCATTGATCATCATTTGATAATCATTATAATCAGATGAACGAGAGAATCACAGGTAATCACGGATAATCAGTCGATAATCAGCGATGACAAGTGGTAATCAGCAGTGATCATAGATATAATCAGTGATAATATTGCAATCTCAAAAAAATCAAGAATAATTAGTACAAAAACTAATAATCACCAGTAATCACCAGTGGTTATAATCCTTGTACAGCATTTTTCGAAGTGGTAGACCCTTATGGGAGAACGGTTTAGTAATCGAAGTCTGCGAGCGCCTGCCAACGGCTGGGTAGGCAGGCCCGCCACGCGGCTGTGTAAATGCGTTGCCTAACCGAAGCTCTCGCCCTCCGCCCCTCTCCCTCCCAGGTGGTCTGCTACTACACCAACTGGTCGCAGTACCGACCCAAGGTCGGTAAGTTCACCCCCGAGGATATCGAGGCCGACCTATGCACGCACGTCATCTTCGCCTTCGGGTGGCTCAAGAAGGGCAAGCTGTCCTCGTTCGAGTCCAACGATGAGACCAAGGACGGCAAGCTGGGCCTGTACGAGCGCATCATGGCCCTGAAGAAGGCCAACCCCAAGCTCAAGGTGCTGCTCGCCATCGGTAAGTGATAGCTTCGCGCGTTCATCTCAAGTATTTTAGTTTTATTTTTACTTTTTCCCGCGCGGCGCTGCGCCGGGCGCCCGGCTGGGCGTGCGCGCGCACTGCGGCGCTCCCGGCGCCTCCGAAGCGCTGCACCGCGGGTGAAAGCGTCAGGGCCACCGCCGCCGCTGTCGAACGCGACGCGCAATTATATCTACGAAGATGATATAAGGCGGCGCGCGTGAGACGAGAGCAGCGCCCCGCGAGAATTTAAACGTGATAACTTGTGTCTCCGTTATAGGTGGCTGGTCCTTCGGCACCCAGAAGTTCAAGGACATGTCCAAGTCGAGGTACGCTCGCCAGACCTTCATCTATAGCGCCATCCCCTTCCTGCGGGCCAGGAACTTCGACGGCCTCGACATGGACTGGGAGTACCCCAAGGGAACCGACGACAAGAAGAACTTCGTGCTGCTGCTGAAAGGTGAGCTATCCAGCTAGTCGGGGCTAAAGGCCCTGCCAGCTCCCTGAGGCGCGAGGGGGAAACAACTCTAAAATTTTGTACACCGCGAAATTAACAAAAAAAAATCAGAAATTCAGAAAAATTCAGACAAATTCAGAAAAATTAGGAAAAGTTCAAGAAAAAATTAGGAAAACTCTCCAAAGTTCACTCAAATTCAAAGAATTCTAGAAAAACTCGAGCAAAACTTCAATAAAAATTCACAAAAGGTTCACAAAATTTGTACACCAAAATTCAGAGTGGTTTCCCCCTCGCTGAGACGTGAGCGTGAGCGGAGTCGCTCCACGTGTCCCCGCGGGTTTTCAGGGTGTAGAAAGCGTTTGTTCGCGAGCAGTGTGGTCACAGCGGCGCCGGGCCGGGGCGCCAGCGCTCTCTCGTGCCGTGCTTTATATTCCCGCCGCGCCACCACGCGCCCTAATATTTTGCTCTCCCTCCGCGCTCGGACCGTTTTCGCAAAATAGCAAATCACCGACTTTCTTCCCCGCCGCGCGCCATGCCTGCGCCCGGCTGGCGCGCGCGGCGCTCACTCCTACTCTTTTTCCCCGCGTTCTGTTGGCCACGCCCCTTGAAGCAGCGGCAATGTCGAAACGGGGTTTAAAAGCGCTCTCGGCTTACACACGACCGGACCGGACCGGACTGGACCCCGCGGCTGACGGCAGTTGAGTTGTAACTCGACGCCCCCGTGCTGGGCCGTGCTGCAAGGCGATGCCGAACACCGTATTGTGGTGCCCTCTCTCTTGCACCTTATGGCTGTGCCCCAAAAGTGCGACAAGGAGAGAGCGACGAAACCAGGGTGCGGAATCACCGTGCTGGGCCGAGGCCGGGGTGGTGTAGGTCCCACCGGAACGCCGCGCCACCGAACTCCGTCGTGTAGTGCACGCCGGACTTCTTGTGTACTTTATTATAAGACATTTCCAAAGCATAACGCCTTAATGTAGGAAACATTAAGTACGTAATTTTTTTTTAAAACGGTGTTTTTTGAGGATTCCCAATGATTGGTCATGGATTGCCACGGCACGGTGTTCACACCACAGCGGATCGCACGAGTAAGCCCGTCCCTCTCACCACGCTCTGAAGTACACCGCTGGTCTAACTGGTGGCTCGCCCCGTGCCTCCTGGCTCAGCGCGCGCAACTTTACATTTCCTTACTGTTAACAAAAGTATTGTTCAGTCTGAAGTTACAAGTAATTGCAGCACTCCGGGTCCGGGGATCCCGAGGGGGAAACAACTGTGAAATTTTTGTACACATCGTAATTCAGAAAAATTCAGGAAAATTTAGAAAAACTCAGGAAAATTTAGAAAAACTCAGGAAAATTAAGGGAAATTCCCCCCAAAATAGTTACAATTCCAGCAAAAGTTCAGAAATATTCACAAAATTTGTACATCAAAATACAGAGATGTTTTCCCCTCGGGGGATCCGGCGTGCCGTCGCGACATTTGACTTGAGACTTGAGCCGAGAAAGTCGGGGGTAAAGAAAAGCTCAGACCGTGCAGGTGCAGCGCCGGCCCAGCCATGCCATTACGATGATTCCCTTCCTAGCTCGCCCGGTCCTGTCCGGATGTCGCGTGGATGCCCCGCATTTCTGCGCGTCCGTCCACCCCTGAGTGCGTGCCCGCGCGCCATCTCTCTCCCTCTGCAACCTGCTCCGGTTACGCCTTCTCTCATACTCTCTTCCGCACTGGAGTTAGTCCGTCGGGAGCGCGGCGTGGGGCGTTGCGAGGGAAGTTCACACGGCTCACATGGTACTGCCTCCCTCTGTCAGTTAGCATGACGTGCATCGCGCCCCTGCTTCGCACGACTCGCGTGCGCTCGTGTTTACGTCACACGAAGATCAATAAGAACGGATTCCTCCCCCTGGATCAACATTCCGTGTGTAACTTGGAAATCATTGACTCGGGACAGCCGCCGGGTCGTCCGGGTCGTGTCCACACAATGCTCATTATTGTATCAAACGGGCGCCTGCTGCCTGCTGGCCTTACGTAAGGCACGGGGCACGGTCACTCCCGACTTCTGCCGCGGGTAATCGGGAGGAATGCAGGGCGGGCCGGGCCAGGCCAGGCGGGCCGCCGCCCCGCCCTTCCGCCTGCCACGCCGGCCCCGGCGGCCCCGGCCCGTAATGCAATGCTGACTGCACTGCATCGAACAATAGCGACCGTGCTCCCCCGCGCCTGCCGGGCCGGGCTGCTGCTGGTACAGGCAGGGTTAAACGGGCCCTGCCCGCCCCGCCCCGCCCCGCCCCGCGGAGCTGCATCACCTCGCGGACAAAACGGGCGGGGCGGGGCGGGGCGAGGGGCGTGAGAACGCCCCGCTCCGCGCACTGCTGTCTGTCTGATTCCGAAGGGCGCTCTCCTGCCTCCGTCCTTGTCGCACCTGTGGCGGCGCCCTATGTCGGGGGTGGCAGGGCCCCATGAGTGCGACAAGGACGGAGGTACGAGAGCGATCTTCGGAATCAGACGGCTGCTCGCCTGTCCGGAGCTGGGGGACGCGGCCTACCCCACGGCGGTGGCGCAGCGCCACCACCGCTGCAGCGCGCCTATGGCGGCTGATTGAGAACATCGCGCTCTCATGCCGCTGTCCTTGTCGCACTCATAGAGCACAAACCCCATCCCCTAAGACATCTCCGTGAGTGCGACAAGGACAGAGGCATGGGAGCAGCGATGTTCTGAATCAGTCGACCGATTGCTGCCTTCCTCCTTCCACGCCCCATCCCCTCCCCCCTAAATCAAACGATGACAAATAAGTAGGGCGGAGCACACCGCTAGCTACACCCATAGCAACGCTCCTTGAGGAAGCTGATTCTTCCCAAAACATGGCAAGCTGGCGATGGCGATATTGCACCGCGTTTACTCTCCTGCCTCATGGCTCATGGCAGGAAGCGGACGTCTCGCCTAGTCAATCACGTTGCGTCACGTGGACGTGGCCCGCCCGGCCCGCCCGGCGCCCGGCCCGCCTCAAATGGAGTATAGGCAGGACGAGCCAGTCCGGCAGCCCGACTCGCAGCCCGGCAGCCAGCCGAGCGATTCCGAAGATCGCTTTCATACCTCTGTCCTCGTCGCACTCATGGAGCACTACCATGGCTAGCATACGGCACCGCTGTTGGTGCAACAAGGACGGGGGGATGAGAGCGGTCTTCTGAATCAGTCGGCCGCGGCACCAATGCGGGACGGGAAGAGCGGCTCGCGGGACGGGTCGGCTCGGGGCCGGCGCCGGGGGGCGGCGCCGAGGGCTCGCTTCCGTTTAATTGTCCCCGTCTGCCTGGGTGTTTTTCGTTTTCGGACTTCTCAGCGTGTGTGGGGCCCCCTGGCCCCCCTGGCTGGCCCCTGCCTGTGACCTGGGCGCGCCCGCCGCCCGCCCGGCCCGGCCCGGCCTGGCCGAGTTCCACTTCCTTTTGTCCTAGATATCGACTATGGCAGCCGCTGCGGCGGCGGCGCCGCGCCGTCTGCTACGCCACCGTAAAAAAAAAATATTCGTTTGATATTTTTTTTTCGTAATATTTGTTGCTTACGACACAGAGTTGTAAATTTGCGAACGCTGTCTTAGTTTTACGACAGTAAATTCTTACTCGTCAAAGAAGTATCTAATCGTAACAATACAACTAGAAGTTGTAACTTTACGACATTTATCATGGAAAATTTTACCCGAACCGTTCCGAATATTTTTCTCACTGGCCAATAGGTGTAGCAACCGCACTGTATACTGTATTATACGACTGTCGCAGCCCTGCCCCGCCCCGCAAGCGCCCGCGCGCCCCCCGACCCGCAAGCCTTGGCTTTTGCTGCTGGCGTGTCCCGCAGACATCGGTCACCAGGGTTATGAACGTTTTCTAGATCGAGCTCTTAGCAGGTCGGCGGAGGCGCTGCGGCCCCGGAGGCTTTACGACACTCTACCTGCGTCCTCACTACTTCGAGCTTTAGCAGCGGGCAGGATAGGCCAAAGGTTGGCGGGCGGCGGATCTTTGGAAAACGGAATAAGAACATCGACGGGTGGAACGATGCGGTGCAGGGCAGGGCAGGGCGCGCGTGTGCGCGGCCCCGGATGCAGCGGGCCGGGGCGGGGCGGGGCGGGTCTGCTGGGACTTCCCCTCCTCCCTGCCACGTGACACACCACCCGCTAGGCACCCACCCACCCACCCCTTAATGACTGCACTAAACTCGCGCCGCTGATTGCAGAATTGCGTGAAGCCTTCGAGGCGGAGGCTCAGGAAGTGAAGAAGCCGCGTCTGCTGCTCACCGCCGCCGTCCCCGTCGGCCCCGACAACGTCAAAGGAGGCTACGACGTCCCCGCCGTCGCCAGGTGAGTGCAAGAGGAGGAGTGCGCAGGGGTCACCCTGCTCCGCTGGACCGTGGCAGCGGCGTTGGGGACGCGTCCGCGGACACCATCCGGCCCCTCCTAGCCGAGCGCCTCGCCGACGTAACAATGATGTTTTAGTGCGGCAATTAAAAAAAGAAGGAGAAATGAGTGCGCGGCACTTGTGGCGCTAGACAGAGGAACGGGGTCATTGGTACCGCTGGTGCGCGCCTGCAGCGCCCGCCTACCTGCCCAACGGCTGGTTTTACCCTCGGAATGTCTGCCGGCGCAGCTACCTCGACTTCATCAACCTGATGGCGTACGACTTCCACGGCAAGTGGGAGCGAGAGACCGGCCACAACGCGCCCCTGTACGCGCCGTCCTCGGACTCGGAGTGGCGCAAGCAGCTGAGCGTGGACTACGCCGCGAGCCTCTGGGTGCGCCTGGGCGCGCCCAAGGACAAGCTCGTCATCGGCATGCCCACCTACGGACGCTCCTTCACGCTGTCCAACACCAAGCAGTACAAGGTGAGCACCGGGGGAGGTCCGGATGTGGTCCGGATGTGAGGTTCTTTTCTTTTCTTTTCTTTTCTTTTCTTTTCTTTTCTTTTCTTTTCTTTTCTTTTCTTTTCTTTTCTTTTCTTTTCTTTTGTTTTCTTTTCTTTTGTTTTCTTTTCTTTTCTTTCATTCTTCTTCTTTCCGAATTCCATTTATCTCGTTAGTGAGGTGTGAGTGACTGTCGTTTTGCTTCGCAGGTGAACTCCCCCGCGTCCGGCGGTGGCAAGGCGGGCGAGTACACCAAAGAGGCGGGCTTCCTCGCCTACTACGAGGTGTGCGAGATGCTCAAGACGGGGGCGAGCTACGTGTGGGACGACGAGATGAAGGTGCCCTACGCCGTGCAGGGCGACCAGTGGGTGGGCTTCGACGACGAGCGCTCCATCCGTAACAAGATGACCTGGATCAAGGACAACGGGTAAGTGCATTTCACACAAGAGTCTCGACCGAGAGATTGTTAATTTCTTTACTGAAATTTCAAGTGCGCGACTGTCCCACTCTTGCGGACGTGTTTAAAAATAAAAGGACGCACACCTGGATTTCTCGAGTATTCCTCCCGAGGGATCCTTTTCTCTAAAAAAATCAGTGTACACCCTAAAATAAAATCAGTAAAAAAATAAGAAAAAATTCGGTGAAAGTTAAGTAAAAATCAGGGGGAAAATCAGGGAAAATCGCGGGAAAATTGGGGGAAAATCAGTAAAATAAAGAGAAATAACAAAACACTAGAAAAATCAGAAAAATCGGTGTACTTTTAAAGTTTTAGTGAAAGACCCCTCGGTTCCTCCGCTCCCGTGTGACTGACCTACCCTCCCCTTGCCGCGAGCGCAGCTACGCCGGCGCCATGGTATGGACCGTGGACATGGATGACTTCACGGGGACCGTGTGCGGCGGCGGCGTCAAGTACCCGCTCATTGGCGCCATGCGGGAGGAGCTGCGCGGCGTGTCCAGGGGCCCCAACGCCAAGGACGTCGACTGGAGCAAGGTCGCCAACACCATCGTCGAGGAGAAGCCCCTGCCCTCCGCCGTGTCCATCCCCGTGTCCGAGGTCATCGCCAAGGTCCGGAAGCCGACCAAGCAGGTGGCGGCCACCGCCACCCTCACCGAGGTCGTCGACCCCAACGGTAAGCAAGCGCGCCGCTCCAGCGCCGGCCGGTGTTTTATCTCTTTCCTATCCGCTCCTTTCTCTCCCCCGCCCCCCGCGCGCGGTCACACGGCGTGGGCTGGGACGGGTGTATCATTCTTATACAATGTGAGGGCAAGCTCTGCCCGAGCTGTGATGACAATAAGACGACGTGTATCACGTTGCGTTTCTGTGCCAGTGCGCGCGCCCCAGGTGTTCTGCTACATGACCAGCTGGTCCCAGAAGCGTCCCGGCTCCGGCAAGTTCACGCCGGAGAATATCGACGCGTCGCTCTGCACGCACGTCATCTACGCCTTCGCCACACTCAAGGAGCACAAGCTCGCCATGGCCGAGGAGAAGGACGCCGACATGTACGAGCGCGTCGTTGCCCTCCGGGAAAAGAACCCCAACCTGCAGGTGTGTAGATGGGCGAGTTATCGGGCCACCTGTGGTCATTTTGTTCTGCTTGTAAAAACTTCTAAGTGTGTGTTTTTTTCTTGTTTTTTTCTTTTTGTAGATCCTTCTTGCTATTGGCGGTTGGGCCTTTGGCTCGACACCCTTCAAAGAACTGACATCGAACGTATTCCGGATGAACCAGTTTGTCTACGAAGCCATCGAGTTCCTTCGCGAGTACAAATTCAACGGTCTCGACGTTGACTGGGAGTACCCTAGGTAAGCAGAATAGAACATACGGATTTAATTTAGCCTCGCATCCCCAAAGAAAAAGCTCGAAATCTTGAAATTGATTATTTTTTTCTTTTTCTACAGGGGTGCTGATGATCGCGCTGCCTACGTCAACCTTCTCCGCGAGCTGCGAATGGCGTTCGAGGGTGAGGCGAAGAGTGCCAACCTGCCCCGTCTGCTGCTCACCGCCGCCGTCCCCGCCTCCTTCGAGGCCATCGCCGCCGGGTGAGCGCGACCGCCTGCGTGACACCCAACACGCGGCCGTCACTTGTATTCTCGGAGATGATTTTTACTCTCGTCAAATCTCTCCCCTTTTTTCCCCCAGTTACGACGTGCCGGAGATTTCCAAGTACCTGGACTTCATCAACGTGATGACTTACGATTTCCACGGCCAGTGGGAACGTCAGGTCGGACACAATAGCCCCCTGTACCCGCTTGAGAGCGCCACCAGCTACCAGAAGAAGCTCACCGTGGTGAGTAGTCATGAACTTCCGAGGCCTCCCGGGTAGACGACTCATCGCACATGCGAGGATTGCGCGCGGCCTAGCCAGCTTGATGCGGGCGCTATTCCGACATAGGCTCTCGCCCCCATCTTCGTCACGCTATCTCTGTGGTCGGCAGGACTTCAGCGCCCGCGAGTGGGTGAAGCAGGGCGCCCCGAAGGAGAAGCTCATGATCGGCATGCCCACCTACGGCCGCTCCTTCACCCTCGTCGACCCCACCAAGTTCGACATCGGCGCCCCGGCGTCCGGTGGCGGCACCCCCGGCAAGTACACTGGCGAGGCCGGCTTCATGTCGTACTACGAGGTCTGCGACTTCCTGCACGGAGACAACACCACGCTGGTCTGGGACAACGAGCAGCAGGTGCCCTTCGCCTACCGGGACGACCAGTGGGTCGGCTTTGACGACGAGCGCAGTCTCAAGACCAAGGTAGGGTGTTCGTGCTGCTGGAGCCCTTCTCCTTAGGAAAGATAGTGGTTCACGATGTGCACAGGCCTCTCACCGCCTTCCTGATTCGGTCGTTTGCAGATGACGTGGCTCAAGGAAGAGGGCTTCGGTGGGATCATGATCTGGTCGGTGGACATGGACGACTTCAGGGGCTCGTGCGGCACCGGCAAGTACCCGCTCATGACGGCCATGAGGCAGGAGCTCGACGGCTACAAAGTGAAGCTGGAGTACGACGGCCCCTTCGAGGGCTCCAGCACCTCCGGCGCGTACACCACCAAGGACCGTGAGTATAATCTCAGCAAGCTGAGCTGACGTCTGACGTCTGGTTTCAAAGATCGCCCTCGTGCCTCCGTCCTTGTCGCCCCTGTGGCGGTGCCCATGAGTGTGACAAGGACGGAGGCTCTGGAGCGATCGTCGGAATCAGACGGCTGAGGTGAACCTGCCGTCGGCCGTCGGTCGCTCATGGCCGTGTCTCTCGCAGCCAACGTGGTGACCTGCGAGGAGGAGGACGGCCACATCTCGTACCACCCGGACAAGGCGGACTGCACGCGCTACTACATGTGCGAGGGCGAGCGGAAGCACCACATGCCCTGCCCGGCCAACCTCGTCTTCAACCCCAACGAGAACGTGTGCGACTGGCCCGAGAACGTGGAGGGCTGCATGCACCACACCCAGGCGCCGCCCACCAGCAGGCGGAGGTAGGCTCGGGTACGGTCCCCGGGACTTGAATCCGATGCAGCCTCGCCCCGCCCGCGCCCCGCCCCGCCTCGCACTCCAGGCGCCATCCAGCAGGGCGGGGCGGGGAATCAGCAGCTCTGTGACACCGAGGGGAGGGCTCGCCCCCCTACCCCGCCGCCAGCCGCCGCCAACTCACCGCGACCCAAGAGGGTAGCGGGAGCGGGTCAGAGAGGGGCTGACGACTACAGCATCCGCTCGCTTGCTGTACCGGCCGTCATGCTGTCGTGAGTGACATGGGCGGAGGGGCGGGGTCGAAGGCCCTCGATAATCTCAGAGGCCTTCGAATTGTGATTGGCGATCGCCGAGTGCTTTGCACACTCAAAAGACTTTCTTTTGTGAGAACTACTTGTTGTGATTTTGTTTGAGGGCGCACGCCTCCAAGAATAGGATTATCTGCGTACCTAGTGCCACACCAGCCGGTGAGGAAGGAGATCCAATGTGTGATTGAGACAAAAATAAAATACATATAGTATCTATTAACTATGACTTTTTGAAATGACAAGCATATTTTGGATCATCTGTGATCAATTTTCATGTACTCACTTAAATTATTTTGCGCACCATAAATAGAAGAAGAGGTAAAATTGAACTCTAAGAGAAGAGGGTGATTTTTTAAAAAGGTATGATTGGTGTAATGGTTTGAGGGAAAAACGAATAATGTTTATGGATCTGACACCTCTGACTTATCCTATAATGACATATTTATTCAGAAACGCGTAACACTGAAAATTCAGAGCTTTTGTGTGCGTGTGCGTGTTTGTGTATGTGTGTGTGTGCGTGTGTGTGTTTCCCCCTATTTTTTTTACCCCCAATCATCAAACATTGACAGCTCTGACAACCCAAATAAGTTCATAAGGTAAAATAAGCCTCTAAGACCATACATATCTGAAGTTGCCCATCACTCCTCAGTCCTCCAGGCCATTTAAGTCAAAAGTGTCCTCTAGATTTCTTTTCTCAAGAATCCACAAATTGTATCTTAGTAATGACATAAACTAGCTGGATAATTTTATGGTGCATTCTTCTTGTTTTACTTGCAATTATTTCATACTGTTCTGAATCAATAATCCTGAGGAAACTTTGTTGTATTTGCAGCTCTTGATGAAAGTGGTACATTTAAGAAAACCTTTATGTAATGCTTTCCATGATTGTAGCCAACAGGGGTCTCAATGACATTTTGATTAATGTGTATGAATAAAGAAAAAATTAAAAGAAGACAAAAACTGTCAGTAATGGTTAATGGTGTCAAGATTGAGTATTACACCAAGAAGGTTATAGGATTAGCCACTTTAACTGTCTGACTTCCCTCATCGTAGCTTTTTTTATCCATTCAAGTTACCACTAACTGTGAAGATTTTCCAGAAAGAGCCGAGGGTGTCATTTAGATTTATTTGCTTGATCTACATTATGAAATGAAAGAAGTTTATTCTAACTTTCCATCATGTAGAAATGACCAACATATTCCTAATTTTGACAAGCATAAGCCTGACAATTTTAAACTAAGGACGAGATAGAAGTCACAAGATTCATTGAAGTACTAATTTTTCTCTGTAATTTTATATAATGTGTATTTATTTGATACTCCATAATGATTTGTGACTCGTTTCTCACCAAAACTGTGTCTGCTATTAAATTCAGAGCATCTGTTCCTTGGTCTCTTTCCAGCTTATGACTTATACAAAAGAGGAAAAGGTTGGTAATACAATTGTTTCTAATTTTCTTTTGATAAAAAAGAAAAGAAGCTACAAAACATGCGTTCAGAGTTGGAAACTGTAAAGCTATGATAATACATAAAATAAGTTTTATTTTCATCCCAAATTATGATCTGGGTAAAATATTGAATTACAGAAGTGTAGAAAACTGTATATACTGTGTATTTTTCACAATGAGAATGAAGAAGTGGGAAAATACTGGGCTTGTCTTCTTATTCATCCATCACCATCCTTGATTCCTTTTATTTTTTTGTCCCTATTTACCGGCAATTTCTCCGCCAAATGGCAAGAACGTTAAAACTAGAAGAGCGATGTCACAGCAAACGTCATCGTTTCCACCGGGCCCGTACAGACCGGTAGATAGGGATTTCCAATTCGCAACACCGTTGGATGTGCAGACCGGCAGCCAAGTGATAATCGTCCACGTCTCCCGTCCAAAACCATCTAGGCTGTGGGGACGCTTTTGCCATCGGTTCGAATCTCGGCCGGTTCTAATTTTCTTTCGCCGATTTTCGGATGATTTCACTCTTGGGGGTTGGGCTGGGGGAGCACAAGAGTCATCCAGCACAACCCCCGTCAGTTAATAGATAATTTTGTTTTTAAATACAGAAATTAGGAAATTTGCATAAAATTGCAAGTCCCAGATCACGAACAAATTCACAGAGAACCTTCATTATACAACAGAAAACGTAGACAAGCCGCGGGCAGGCGCACCCCGGAGGTGGAGAGCTTCCAAATCGACTCAGGAAGTGGGTGGGTTGCCTGCCGTCACGGCGCTGTCCCACCACCGCAATGCAATGCAGCAGCGGCTTTTCTCGCACTCGGCTGGGCTCAGCTCGGCTCGGCTCGGGCTCGGGCTCGGGCTCGGGCGGGCGAGCGTGCGTGGTCGCGTGGTGTGTGTTGAGTGTTGTCTTGTTGCTGGCGTTACGCTGTGTACTGTACGGTAAGGTGAAAATATGAAATTTATTCAGTCTTTTTGTATATTTCAGTTGAAAGATCTTCTGAAACTGTGGGCAACTGTCGGCGTGGTAGCGTAAAATTGCCGACATTTACTGCGAAAGTGGAGTGATGAAGGTTTAAGATGTGAGAGATGGGAGGTTATATTTGTTTTTGCTGGCTTGTTTTTCGCAAACTTGATGAAAGCTCTGCATATATTCAGTAAATCAAAATCAGTTCTTTGTATTTGTGTGATATATTTGAACATATTGGGATGTTCAACATTCTATGCAGGTTGTGGGGAGATGGTGAATATACTTGTGAAGAACAACGCCCTAACCTAACCAATCACAATCAAGGGCCCAAGTGTCCTGGGGAAAACTAACACAATCTAAGATGAAAATGGACCCAATCTACTCACATCACGCTTTACACTTCTACCTCTGTAGCACATAATTAAGAAAAGAACGAGTTCCATACTTATCTCAAAATTCATTTTGTGTTCAATTTGGCTCTTGTTTTGTATACTCATTATTAGACGGTTGTCTAATAGATTTGAATCTTACTTTGATTTTCTTGTTCTCAGGTCAGTTGGCTGACTTCTCTTCTTCACGCTGATACATTGTCTTCAAGATTTGACCAACAGGCCAACAGTCTTGGAAGTTGGACCAAGCTGGCGTTGAACCCACAACCCATTGCTCTTCAAGAGGATCCAGAATGCTTCTTTGGAAACCTGTTTAAGAATAAATTAATCAGTTAGTTCCAACATTATTTGTCAATTTACACTTTTTTCAGTTTGATGGAAAATTAGTGAAATTCAGTGTTATTTGAAAGCTTCAAGTCGGGTTTATTGCGCACTTACATTTGTTGTTACATCGATATTTATTGTGCAATATCCTCCATTATACAGGTTTGGCACAGCTGGCCCCTCCGCTCATCCCTTTCCTCCCACGTTGTTTTGTTGGTGCAGCGCCTGACTGGATGTTCCAGCAAGAGCATCTTGTCACCAAGATGGACCAAGTCTTGATGAGCTGCGACAACGTCCTGGAGGAGAAACACCAGACAAAACATGCAGGTGAGAATTAGGACTTAGTTTTTACTCGTTCTTTACCACTTACATCACTTTCTTGGTGAAAAGAACGAGTATTGTTCCGGGTGAGGTGTCACACTTTCAATGAAACCATCTTCATCTCAGAACACACTAAACCCACAAACATAAGAATTGTACCATTCTACAGCGGAAACGCTGGGCATGTTGCCAAGTTTGCACTATTTTTCGAGTTTAATTGTAAAATTTTGAGATATCCTCACAAATTTTGCGTGTTTTCATTCTAAGTCTCTGGCCACAGCTCTTTAGACATGTTGGAAAATGTGGATTGAAACAACGAATATGTATTATTTGAGCATATCTGAAATCAGCAGCCATAAATGAAACAGTTATAATTCAATTTTCATGATACCTCTCTGGGATTTTTTTAAGTTCACTAAACAATCTACCAAAATGTTTTCAAGTCCAGCGAGCCCTGCAAGGTTATCAAAGTAGATTGATTTTTTTGCATTTGATGATAGAATGTGTTGTAACCCGTAGAGTGCACCAATGAGGGGGGCTAACTTTTTAAAAACATGATGTATGTGGGCATTCCAATTGAGGTGTTCATCCAAGATGAGTCCCAAGAACTTAACTTGATGTTTGCTGATTTTTGAATTACCATATTTTCTAATTTGATGTAGTCAACTTCTTCTTGGATAGCTCCCGGTTTTCTGAATATGATATAGTTGGTCTTATCAATATTAATAAAAAGCTTCTTAAAGCGGATCCATTTCTTGATGCTGTAAAAATCAATCTTCATGAGGTCTGTTATTTCTTGAGTAGAGTTTCCAAAATAGAAGATGTTAGTGTCATCAGCAAAGAGAGTTGGGTTACCATGAAGTTTGAGAATAGAAATGTCATTAATAAAAATGATAAAAAGGAGAGGTCCAAGGGTGGATCCTTGGAAAACTCCATGCTTTATTTTGCAGGTGTTGCTTTTTTTGCCATTTACTTCCACATACTGATATGTGTCCTCAAGATAGCTACTGAACCATTTAAGGGAACCGTCATCAAAACCAGCCGCTTTTAACTTAGCTATCAGTAGCCTGTGGTTTACTGTATCAAAGGCTTTTGCAAAATCAATGAAGAGTCCACCAGCGTTTTTTTTTTTAAATCTAGGGTGTCCTGTATTTTAAAGATAATATCCATAGCTGCTATTTGGGTGGTTTTTTTTTTCTTTCGGAATCCATACTGCTGAGGTTTAAAAAAATCGTTTTGGTCCAAGGAAAGGGTCATCCTTTCCCTAACGGCCATTTCCATAAGTTTGGAAATGGCAGGGAGGATTGAAATTGGTCGATAGTTAGTGCAGGAGGTTTTGGACCCTTTTTTAAACACAGGGAACATTTTCATTTGAGTTGGATAACTCTTGAAATGTGAGGGCAAATTTTAATTTTGACTTTCTTAAGAAATTTGTTATGTTGTCCAGGGTAGCATTATTTTTATTTTTGAATTGGTCTATGTACTTGCCTGCCTTTCCCGTACATATGAGAAGAACAAAAGCTCAATAAATTGAAAAAAATTTGTTAATACTGTGAATTTTTTTTAAAGGAAGTAATTCCCTTCTGGCTATTGTCCTTTTAAACTCACAATGGTCTCTACTTAGTTCACAGTTCTTTAAGTCTTTGATTTCATGCAAAATCTGTTAAATTCAGTGATTTCTGAAAGCTTTAAAGCAAGTTTATTCCTCAATTCCATTAAAGAAGAACCGTTGTAACGCTTCTGGCCCGCGGTATTCGTTTCCCAGAAAATAGGAAAGGTTCCCTGTAAATTTGAAGGCAATCAGAGAGATTCGATGATTTTCGCCTCGAAATTGGCAAGGCCTTTGCATTTAAGAAATTTTGAGTGAAAAGTTTTTTATTCCGGAAAATTATAGGGCTGTGCAGGCTGACTGTTATCTTCCCCTAGATCAAGCTCCGAGGGAAGGATCACCCGCAAACACTGTTTCTCGAGCAGAAATGCAGCTAGTTCTGAAAATTTTTTAGGTGTAATTTCCCTTATTTCTCTCAAAGTAAGACACTAAGGACGCTTCTGACCTATGGCATTCTTTTCTAAGAGTGTAACGAAGGTTCCCTGTGAATTTGAAGGCAATCGGAGAGATTCGATGATTCTCGCCTCAAAAATGGCAAGACTATAGTCTTTGCATTTTTAGGATTTGGGGTGAAAATTTTTTTTCCCCAGATAATTACAGGATTGTGTAGGGTGACTCTAATCTACCCCTAGATCAAGCTCCGAGGGAAGGATCACCCGCGGACACTGTTTCTCGAGCAGAAATGCAGATTTTTCTGAAATTTTTTTTAGGTGTAATTTCCCTTATTTTTCTCAAAGTAAGACCGTAAGGCCGCTTCTGACTTACGGTATTCTTTTCTAAGAGTGTAACGAAGGTTCCCTGTGAATTTGAAGGCAATCGGAGAGATTCGATGATTTTCGCCTCAAAACTGGCAAGACTATAGTCTTTGCATTTTTAGGATTTGGGGTGAAAAATTTTTTTTTCCGGAAAATTATAGGGCCGTGTAGGGTGACTTTTTATCACCCCTAGACCAACTTTAGACTAGGAAAACAATTTAAGAAGTGGTTTTAAAATTTTTGGTCATGTTGTGTTATTTTTAGCAAAGTAGCCTTTTGCAGCCTTATATCTGAGGAAGAAATAAAATATATCTAGCCATGTTATAATTTTTTCAGTATTTTATTTTATCTGAAATTAGTGACAATCCTTTGAAAACTGTTTGTTGTCTTGAATCTTGTAATTATTAGAGTTTTCCTTCTTCCTCTGCAGGGCTGGTGCCGGCGCCTCGGTGCGGGGGTCTTCTCACTGGGCATTCTGGGATCCACTGGCTGTCGCTCTTCAACACAAGGACCTGCAGGAAAATCACAAGTTTTTAAATTAAGGTGAGCAATCACTGAGTTGATGGTACGGTTATTACTGCTGATCCAACTTTTTTTTTGCCTTGTGTAAAGTAACTTTGAGCAGCATTTTCTCTGCTATTTGTCGGCCACCTTTGTTGGCTCTTAAAATTTGTGAATTAATCAAATCTCTTGTAGCGTTCCCGTGGGCTGGGTGTGGGTGAATTAATCCTGCAGTGTGGGTGTTTTTTCCGCACTGTAGGTGGCTTGGCGGCGCCGTGTCGCTCCCCCTGTTGCTGTGGGTTAAAGCACAAACTCTTGCCTGTAGAGGATAACTAAAGGCACAGAAGGCTCTCGCGCAGAGGATAAACAGGCACCCCCGGCAGAGGTCTGCAAACTCGCTTTCCTGAGCCGATGGGCACGGGCCGAGGGTCAGGTGAGGGGGGGAGGGGAGAGTGGGGTTCTTCGGGAGCGAAGAACCTCCCCCCCCCTCCCCTCACCCCTCACCTGCGCCTCGGCCTGTGCCTGTCGGCTTAGGGAGGTGATTTTGTAGAGCTTTGTCTCCCTTCCCCCATCTAGTTGGACTTCAGTGGTCATCACTGTAGCACCAACTCACTCTTTTTTTAAATTCTATGTTCTAGGTGCCTTCAACGTCTAGGATGTGAGCGGTGTCACCTTGGACAGCAAAGAAGGAGCGAAGGAGATGTAGGTGAGCAGAAACTTACTCACAGTCACCATTGTCGTTACTTAGATTTTTATTGTGCTTTATTCTTCGTTTTACAGATTTTACGTTTCACAGTCCTGGAAGTTGGGCCATGCTGGCGTTAAACCATCCGCTGCTCCACAAGAGGATCCAGAATGCATCTTGGGAAACCTGTGTAAGAATTAATTAACTAGTAATTTTCAAAATTATTTGTCTCAACACTTTACATTACTTAAATGAAATACATGAATAAAGAAATGCACAAACCATTTTTTTGTTGCGTATATTCTTCTTCGCTCCTCCATTGTTGTCCAAGGTGACACCGCTCACATCCTGGATGTTAAAGGCACCTAGAACATAGAGTTGAAAAAAAGAGTGAGTTGGTGCTACAGTGATGACCACTGAAGTCCAACTAGATGGGGGAAGGGAGACAAAGCTCTACAAAATCACCTCCCTAGGCCGACAGGCACAGGCCGAGGCGCAGGTGAGGGGTGAGGGGGGTTCTTCGCTCCCGAAGAACCCCACTCTCCCCCCCCCTCCCCCTTCACCTGACCCTCGGCCCGTGCCCATCGGCCCAGGAAAGCGAGTTTGCAGACCTCTGCCGGGGGTGCCTGTTTATCCTCTGCGCGAGAGCCTTCTGTGCCTTTAGTTATCCTCTACAGGCAAGAGTTTGTGCTTTAACCCACAGCAACAGGGGGAGCGACACGGCGCCGCCAAGCCACCTACAGTGCGGAAAAAAACACCCACACTGCAGGATTAATTCACCCACACCCAGCCCACGGGAACGCTACAAGAGATTTGATTAATTCACAAGTTTTAAGAGCCAACAAAGGTGGCCGACAAATAGCAGAGAAAATGCTGCTCAAAGTTACTTTACACAAGGCAAAAAAAAAGTTGGATCAGCAGTAATAACCGTACCATCAACTCAGTGATTGCTCACCTTAATTTAAAAACTTGTGATTTTCCTGCAGGTCCTTGTGTTGAAGAGCGACAGCCAGTGGATCCCAGAATGCCCAGTGAGAAGACCCCCGCACCGAGGCGCCGGCACCAGCCCTGCAGAGGAAGAAGGAAAACTCTAATAATTACAAGATTCAAGACAACAAACAGTTTTCAAAGGATTGTCACTAATTTCAGATAAAATAAAATACTGAAAAAATTATAACATGGCTAGATATATTTTATTTCTTCCTCAGATATAAGGCTGCAAAAGGCTACTTTGCTAAAAATAACACAACATGACCAAAAATTTTAAAACCACTTCTTAAATTGTTTTCCTAGTCTAAAGTTGGTCTAGGGGTGATAAAAAGTCACCCTACACGGCCCTATAATTTTCCGGAAAAAAAAATTTTCACCCATATAGCCTTGCCAGTTTTGAGGCGAAAATCATCGAATCTCTCCGATTGCCTTCAAATTCACAGGGAACCTTCGTTACACTCTTAGAAAAGAATACCGTAAGTCAGAAGCGGCCTTACGGTCTTACTTTGAGAAAAATAAGGGAAATTACACCTAAAAAAATTTCAGAAAAAACTGCATTTCTGCTCGAGAAACAGTGTCCGCGGGTGATCCTTCCCTCGGAGCTTGATCTAGGGGTAGATTAGAGTCACCCTACACAATCCTGTAATTATCTGGGGAAAAAAAATTTTCACCCCAAATCCTAAAAATGCAAAGACTATAGTCTTGCCATTTTTGAGGCGAGAATCATCGAATCTCTCCGATTGCCTTCAAATTCACAGGGAACCTTCGTTACACTCTTAGAAAAGAATGCCATAGGTCAGAAGCGTCCTTAGTGTCTTACTTTGAGAGAAATAAGGGAAATTACACCTAAAAAATTTTCAGAACTAGCTGCATTTCTGCTCGAGAAACAGTGTTTGCGGGTGATCCTTCCCTCGGAGCTTGATCTAGGGGAAGATAACAGTCAGCCTGCACAGCCCTATAATTTTCCGGAATAAAAAACTTTTCACTCAAAATTTCTTAAATGCAAAGGCCTTGCCAATTTCGAGGCGAAAATCATCGAATCTCTCTGATTGCCTTCAAATTTACAGGGAACCTTTCCTATTTTCTGGGAAACGAATACCGCGGGCCAGAAGCGTTACAACGGTTCTTCTTTAATGGAATTGAGGAATAAACTTGCTTTAAAGCTTTCAGAAATCACTGAATTTAACAGATTTTGCATGAAATCAAAGACTTAAAGAACTGTGAACTAAGTAGAGACCATTGTGAGTTTAAAAGGACAATAGCCAGAAGGGAATTACTTCCTTTAAAAAAAATTCACAGTATTAACAAATTTTTTTCAATTTATTGAGCTTTTGTTCTTCTCATATGTACGGGAAAGGCAGGCAAGTACATAGACCAATTCAAAAATAAAAATAATGCTACCCTGGACAACATAACAAATTTCTTAAGAAAGTCAAAATTAAAATTTGCCCTCACATTTCAAGAGTTATCCAACTCAAATGAAAATGTTCCCTGTGTTTAAAAAAGGGTCCAAAACCTCCTGCACTAACTATCGACCAATTTCAATCCTCCCTGCCATTTCCAAACTTATGGAAATGGCCGTTAGGGAAAGGATGACCCTTTCCTTGGACCAAAACGATTTTTTTAAACCTCAGCAGTATGGATTCCGAAAGAAAAAAAAAACCACCCAAATAGCAGCTATGGATATTATCTTTAAAATACAGGACACCCTAGATTTAAAAAAAAAAACGCTGGTGGACTCTTCATTGATTTTGCAAAAGCCTTTGATACAGTAAACCACAGGCTACTGATAGCTAAGTTAAAAGCGGCTGGTTTTGATGACGGTTCCCTTAAATGGTTCAGTAGCTATCTTGAGGACACATATCAGTATGTGGAAGTAAATGGCAAAAAAAGCAACACCTGCAAAATAAAGCATGGAGTTTTCCAAGGATCCACCCTTGGACCTCTCCTTTTTATCATTTTTATTAATGACATTTCTATTCTCAAACTTCATGGTAACCCAACTCTCTTTGCTGATGACACTAACATCTTCTATTTTGGAAACTCTACTCAAGAAATAACAGACCTCATGAAGATTGATTTTTACAGCATCAAGAAATGGATCCGCTTTAAGAAGCTTTTTATTAATATTGATAAGACCAACTATATCATATTCAGAAAACCGGGAGCTATCCAAGAAGAAGTTGACTACATCAAATTAGAAAATATGGTAATTCAAAAATCAGCAAACATCAAGTTAAGTTCTTGGGACTCATCTTGGATGAACACCTCAATTGGAATGCCCACATACATCATGTTTTTAAAAAGTTAGCCCCCCTCATTGGTGCACTCTACGGGTTACAACACATTCTATCATCAAATGCAAAAAAATCAATCTACTTTGATAACCTTGCAGGGCTCGCTGGACTTGAAAACATTTTGGTAGATTGTTTAGTGAACTTAAAAAAATCCCAGAGAGGTATCATGAAAATTGAATTATAACTGTTTCATTTATGGCTGCTGATTTCAGATATGCTCAAATAATACATATTCGTTGTTTCAATCCACATTTTCCAACATGTCTAAAGAGCTGTGGCCAGAGACTTAGAATGAAAACACGCAAAATTTGTGAGGATATCTCAAAATTTTACAATTAAACTCGAAAAATAGTGCAAACTTGGCAACATGCCCAGCGTTTCCGCTGTAGAATGGTACAATTCTTATGTTTGTGGGTTTAGTGTGTTCTGAGATGAAGATGGTTTCATTGAAAGTGTGACACCTCACCCGGAACAATACTCGTTCTTTTCACCAAGAAAGTGATGTAAGTGGTAAAGAACGAGTAAAAACTAAGTCCTAATTCTCACCTGCATGTTTTGTCTGGTGTTTCTCCTCCAGGACGTTGTCGCAGCTCATCAAGACTTGGTCCATCTTGGTGACAAGATGCTCTTGCTGGAACATCCAGTCAGGCGCTGCACCAACAAAACAACGTGGGAGGAAAGGGATGAGCGGAGGGGCCAGCTGTGCCAAACCTGTATAATGGAGGATATTGCACAATAAATATCGATGTAACAACAAATGTAAGTGCGCAATAAACCCGACTTGAAGCTTTCAAATAACACTGAATTTCACTAATTTTCCATCAAACTGAAAAAAGTGTAAATTGACAAATAATGTTGGAACTAACTGATTAATTTATTCTTAAACAGGTTTCCAAAGAAGCATTCTGGATCCTCTTGAAGAGCAATGGGTTGTGGGTTCAACGCCAGCTTGGTCCAACTTCCAAGACTGTTGGCCTGTTGGTCAAATCTTGAAGACAATGTATCAGCGTGAAGAAGAGAAGTCAGCCAACTGACCTGAGAACAAGAAAATCAAAGTAAGATTCAAATCTATTAGACAACCGTCTAATAATGAGTATACAAAACAAGAGCCAAATTGAACACAAAATGAATTTTGAGATAAGTATGGAACTCGTTCTTTTCTTAATTATGTGCTACAGAGGTAGAAGTGTAAAGCGTGATGTGAGTAGATTGGGTCCATTTTCATCTTAGATTGTGTTAGTTTTCCCCAGGACACTTGGGCCCTTGATTGTGATTGGTTAGGTTAGGGCGTTGTTCTTCACAAGTATATTCACCATCTCCCCACAACCTGCATAGAATGTTGAACATCCCAATATGTTCAAATATATCACACAAATACAAAGAACTGATTTTGATTTACTGAATATATGCAGAGCTTTCATCAAGTTTGCGAAAAACAAGCCAGCAAAAACAAATATAACCTCCCATCTCTCACATCTTAAACCTTCATCACTCCACTTTCGCAATCTAGTAAATGTCGGTAATTTTACGCTACCACGCCGACAGTTGCCCACAGTTTCAGATCTTTCAACTGAAATATACAAAAAGACTGAATAAATGTCATATTTTCACCTTCCGCACGCACAGCAAACGACGCAACGTCAGCAACACCACCACACCCGAGCCGAGCCGAGCCGTCCCACGACCTACTCGATTCGTCAGCTGCAGCAGAGGCTGGCTGACACGACCTGTGCAAAGCGCGATCTGAGCCCGGGGCGGCCGGGAGGCCCGGCTCTCCGCGATCCCAATATGCGGTGCTTGTGGCGCCATCTATCGTCAGATGGTGAGTTATAGCCGTAGCGGTTGGAGTTGACGCCGAGAGATAGCACTAGCCAGGGGGAAAGGCGCACCACTTTTGAAACATGCGCGAATCATGTTACTGGCATATATTGGAAGTAGACGGGTGTAAAGCGAGGGAGTGGCAAACAAAGTACTGAAATATCGTGACGCATAAGGAACTAAACGAAAAAATACTATTAAAAAGAGAGTGCATTGAAAAAAAAAGTGTACTTGATTTTTAGAGAAGAGGTAAAAAATTTACAAATTGAAAAGCACAATAAATTCAACGTCTAGCACGTTTTGAATCCATAGTACACGGATCATCCTCATCCTCATCCTCAACTTGATCTTCACCCTCTCGCGCCTCGCACTGCTGGTCTTCGCTCTCCAGGAAGTCTAGAAGAGAGAGAAATGACGTGTGAACGGGAGGTTGGCGAAATCCCACGGGGGCAGATTCGCTCCGTCCACAGCAAGGATGCCGACCTGGACGGGGCGGATCAACCACCTGCGTTCGAAAATCGATGCGTGGATTGGCATAAGAACTTACCACGCAGTGACGTGCCAGGGGCGGACTGGGTCAAACCGCGCATGTACTTCCTGTTCACGGGCTTCTTGTTCAGCTTGACAGCAGGCCGCGCGGTGTCAGTGAGCATGTGGCAGGCGTTGGTGACGAGAGGCGCGACCAGCTTGTCACAGACCACGTCGGCAATGGTCTCCCCGTGGCCGCATGACAGAGAGTGAATAAGAGGGCACGCCTGCAGTCGTGGCCGCAGTGTATCCCCTAGAGCTTTTGTCACGCCCCGCCTGGAGAGATCCATATGCTGGAGCGCATGTTTTGTGAAGTCTTTCACCAACCCTGCGATCATGCAAGAGTTCACATGTATGAGCTGCAGAGGCGACACGGCGCGTTACGGGCGAAGGGAGTAGGCAAACCGGAAAACCTGGACAGTCCTCGGACGCGCTACTGCATTCGAAGCAATAGTACGAACCTGCCACATTCATGAGGGCGTTGGAGGGGTATGGCACCTTGCCCCTGTCCACCTCCCGCAGAAGGGCCATCAGTGGCGACGGGTCCCTGTCCAGGGTCCGCAGCCGCGGCAAGCACTCCCCGCACTCGATTCGCTCCTCCAGAGCCAGGAGCAAGAAGGAAACGGGCAGCGCGAGGGAGGCGTTGCCGAGACTTGGGAAGAGCGCAGTGTCCAGCGGCGCGGTTCGCAACTTCTCCGCGATCTCGACGGACGCGGCACTGACGGTCGGCGGCAGGAAAACGCGCTGCGGCGGGTTCTGTGAATAAGCAAAATTGGGCTAAAGTACATTCACAACATATTTTGTAAATCGTAAATTATAAAATGTGTTGTAAATCTACGAAGGAAATCTTATCGTGGCGTGCACTTACAGCGCGTTGCAATTTCCCTTTGTAGGGAACGGCCTCCATCTCCCCGACATTGCTATACCGGGACGTTTTGAGCCCCCCGATACGAATTATTTTCTCCAGCGCAAACACGGCCGAGCGCGCGTCCACCATGTCGTTGGAGCCGCAGAAGCGCCGAACGCTACTGAAATTTGCCTCAACTGGGTCGCTGTTCCCACGGCGACTCAGGACATAGAAGAACCCCTGCTCCAGGAGGTACCTGCGAGGGGGAATTCACTTCGTTAATACACTTTACACCTGATCCATGTATTGCGCGGTAATGTAACACCGAAAAACACGAAATTATGTCATAAAGTGATCAAATCTTGAGTGTAATACCGGTGTAATACCGTGTAATACCGAGTAGTCTGTACAAGATTTTCAGATGTGAATTCCTTCTCGGATACCTGATGAAGGCTGGGCTGGAGAGAGACGTACATTCCAGGGCCTCCCACGTCTCGGCCGTTAGGAAAGACATCTTCCTCTTCCTGCTTTCCTCCTTCAGCAGACGCATATAATCCAGGAACTCTCCCTCCATCCAGGCCAGCCGCTCATCCTCGGCAGATGTATAGGGAGGGAAAAGGTGTAGCTTACGGTTGCTCACATTGTGCGCCTGGAACCACTTGTAAATGGTCTCCATATAGCGCACAGTGTGGAGGCAACCGTAAAACTTCTGAGCGCGAGGATGGTAGGCCGCCGAGGAGTGGAGATACCTGCACGAACAGAAATTCGATAGTAATGGCGGGTGGCCGGGTTCGCAACCGAACAAGATCGTACCATGGCGAGTAGGCAACCCGCCGAGAGCCCCGCCCCGCGCCGCCCCGCGCCGCCCCGCGCCGCCCCGCCCCGCCCCGCCCCGCCCCGCCCCGCCCCGCCCCGCGCCCCGCTCCCCGCCCCGCCCCGCGAACCACCTGCCCCGCCCCGCGGACCGCCGTGCCGCCCCGCCCCGCCCGCTCATCACACCGTCACACCTACCTCAGGGCAGCAGTGATAGTTGTGGAGAAGAACTGGACGGCGCGCTCGACGTTTTGTTTTTCAATGCCGAGGGGGGTGACGTGCTTCCTCGTGAGCCACCGCACAGGCTTGATAAGTTCCTTCTTCTGGAGAGAGTAGAGCTCCGCGATGTACTGGCCCGTTATGTTGCCGACCCCGTCCTCGGCTGAGATGGTCCTCTCGATCAGCTGCGATTTCAAGTTCTTGACGATATGGTTGGGGTCGAACGACATAAAGAACTTGAGGTGTGGGAGGATTGGATGGTCCACCTCGGGCAGGAGCTTCCCTCCCCCGAAGATTCGAAACATTTTGGTGTTAGCACTGGCGTTGTCACCCACAATGCGGATTGGGAAAAATCCAATTTCGCATAGGAATTGTAGAAGCTAGACAGATTAAAATAATCAGTATTGCGCGTGTAATTCCCCCTCCCGCGCCCCCGACCGACGCACCGCGGCGCGATTTCGCTCACCTGCATCGCCAGACGGTGGAGGTCACTGCCACTGACTGCCCTGGTGAAATAGTAAGAAGCAGGTATGGTGTAGGACGTGGAGCAGCCATGGATGACAAAACAGAGGAGCTTGTTGGCCAGCTTCCTTTGGCTGACCTCCTGTTCCTCGTCCAGCGTCCCCAGCCCGTACACCTGGTCGGGTAGGAATTCACTCTTAAAACATGTGACCCGACTATTGCGTCTATTACGCTGTATTACGCTCCGAAATTGTACAGATTTGGACCAAAACGGGCAAAAACAGCTCAAACTGGCCCAAAAATAGGCAAAATATGAAGAATTTTGGCTATTACGCTCCTATTACGTTACGATTTCGCATACTAATACACCTTACGAATAGAGTTACCCGACTATTACGCGAGTGCATCCCCCCCTCGCACCTGGTCCTGCTTCTTGTCCAGGATCGCCTTCTCCGAAATGGCCATCTCGTCCACAATCAGCGAGCAGTAGCGCTCCATGGGCTGCAGAATGGCCACTTCCGCCTTCAAACGCTCCTGGGCGTCACTGGTGACTCCTACCTATATAAACACCGAAATTTAACATTTAAAACGCCTACGCTTTACGCAACACACAACGCATCGGCGTCGGGGTGGTTGCCTATCGCAATGTTGACAGGGGTTGCCGCTCACCTCTCCTGTGCTGGGACCCAGGTACCGCTTCAGGGTAGAGCGCACCGGCATTCCCTTCAGGAGCAGGCCGGCCCTTGCCTGGTCATATGCCGTAGGCGACAAGCACTGCAGCAGCACGCACTCGCGCACCACAGGCTCCGACCAGCGAGGCTTGATCTTGCCGAAGTTGTGCAGTTGCTCTAGGATGTACATCGCCCTGGTGTCACCTCCCTCCGCAGCAGCCACGACGACGCGCAACTTCTTCTCGTGGGAAGTGGGCGGCGGACGGCGCTTACGGGCGTCAAGCACCTTGGCGCGGAGCCGGCGCAGGGTAGTCTCACGCCGCGACAACCGCTTTCTCAGACTCAGGACACGCCTCTGCTGGTCTGACCGCGCCGAAGGACGCCGCCGTGGTGTCGGTGTAGGGGTGGCCGGCACCTGCACCGGTATCACCGACGCTACCGACGCGACCTGGGCCTCCGCGGCACGCGCCACTTCAACGAGTTGGTCCTCTAGATTCCTGTGTAAACGTACGACAGTTAGTACGCAGCTTAGTGTGCGCGGTGGGCGCGGCGGGGTGCGGAAAAGGTCAAGATACGCAAACTCACATAGAAGTGGGGTGCTCCACGACCGGCACGGAGACAGGGACTTGCGCCGCGGCCCGTGGGGGAAGACCTGGGGTTGGGTCAGGGTCATCGACACCCTGCTCCTCTAGAAGCCCCTGCCCATTGTCCGTCGTCGGCTGAGGTACGGTACCACCCACCTCAGAAGCAACCGTTGCCCCGGCCCCGGCTCTGCAAGAATTATGAGTGAGCAAAGGACGTCCCAATACACTAGGCTAGAGGATCAGTCGAATGCACTACATGCGCGGATCCAGGGGGGGCGGGGGGGCGACAGGCCTTTTGCCATGGCTCCTTGGTAGCCGCCTGAAAGGTAGGCAAAAAGTAATACTTTGCCCCTATAAGTAGGCAAAAGTCCTACTTTGCCCCCCCCCCAAGCAGTGGCGGTTTTAGGGGGAGGGAACTGGGGGTAATGTCCCCCCCATCGGCCCTAGATAGCCGCCTGGAAAGTAGGCAATTTGCACGACAAAACTCCTGTATGTAGGCAACCTGAAGTGCTTCTCACCCCCCTTCAGACGGACTTAAAACCGCCACTGCCCCCAAGGCTGGCTCTGAATCCGCCACTGACGCACTATGCTACTTACCCTCTCTTGCGTTTACGTCCACCACTCTTTTCGAGAGACTCGCCGAGCACGGAGGGTAAGGCGCCGGGCAACAGCGACCTGAATTTTACGTTGGGCTTGTAGTCCTCGGGCTTGAAGTGCCGGGAGCACACGGTGTAGTTGGTGTTCTCCCACCCGGTGAGGACGCGCCCGGTGAGGACTGTCACGACGTCGTGCCATTGCCTCCGCAAAGTTACTTCCGACGGAAATTCGTGCAGCGTGACGCCCCGCACCCGCGTACCGCACCCACACACGGAACACGCACGTCCCATGGTGACATGTCCAGCCTCCCCGTTCGCCCCGTTCCATCGCTTTTATCCCCAATTCACTCCTACCCCTCCCTCCCTCCCTCCTCCCTCCCACCTCCATTTCGCGCTCTTTTCACATTTTTCACGTTTTTGTGAGCCTACGAGCGCGCATTCGACGTATAAAATGTAATCGATTATTTTACTGTTGTTTCTTTGGATTGGACGAGAGGGAATTCCTCGGTATGTGACACAACGGCTGGAGGTGTAGTGTACAGTCACGCAAACGTATCTGAGAATAATGTATATCGTCATAATTATCCGCTTGGTGTATATTCCCGGACTCGGAGTGCCACTATGAAAATGTTGTATAAACAATACTATCCGTCCATGCGTATGAACGCATAATTTGCTACTTTTAATAGCGTCTTCGCGTGACTGTATATTCATAGTTATTGAAGAGGTCAGCGAGCGTTGCATCTGGGATTGGATTGCAGAATAAAATGCTAGGCATATTTTTCAGTATTTATTTTTTTATTTCATGATGTATTTAGGGCCTTATCGTGACATTTTTGAAATAATGTAATCGCACAGTCTCACTGCCAACATCGTAGTTGCAGCCATAGCCGCAGCGCCACCAACACCGCCTAGTAGTGGGGGTGGTGGGGGAAGCCGGGACACAGTCCCTCGGGCAGGCACACTATTCAGTGTGCAGAACCGCGCTTTGCGTAGGTCGTGTCAAGCAGCCGTTCGCTGCTGACGAATCGAGTAGGTCGTGAGCCGTCCAAGCCGGCCGAGCGCTGCTGGTTCTAAGCCGCCGTTGCGTTGCTGTGGAGCGACAGCGCCGTGACGGCAGGCAACCCACCCACCTTCTGAGTCGATTTGGAAGCTCTCCACTCCAGGAGCGCGCGTGCATGCATCCGTGCGTGCGTGTTCTGAGGGTTCGGCATTTTGAAAATAACAACATTTACTTCAGAATTTAGGTGTTTCGGATTGCAATATCTGTTTAATTCATTACAACCTATTGACAATGACATTATGAAAACTTAAGGTGAATCTGCAATACTGCTCATAGCTAATAGCTCATGCGCTCATGCAGCTCGTAAGTTCCTCTCATTTCTGAATGCGAAGTGTAAGAAGGCAAACTAGGGAACTTATTTAGTAAAATGGCCTCTTCGAAATATATTAAATTTCCACTTTCACCATACATATAGTTGAATACGAGAAACTTATGAGCCATGAGTTCATAAATGGCAGTATTGCCTATGTGCCTTGTAACCTCAGGAAGGTAATTTTTATATGTTCAGAATTCATTAATTAATTGCTCAGTAGCAAACATATCTTCACAAATGATAGGGGTAAAGAACGAGCACCATTTCTAAACGACATTAAGTCGGTTAATTGGCATCTTGTTTCTTTTTTCTCTATACCACAATATTTCTTTACCGCCCTCAAGATGCAACGAAAGGAGACGCTAATTAAAGGATTATAGACCTCGACACCTCGACGCAAAATAAGGTATTCTTCTCTTCCACTTACATCATGGAGAAAAAGAAATTCGGCATCGAGCATTGAACCACGATCGTCCAGTCAAACGTCCGTCTCTCACGACACTAGACCCACTGCTGGACCACTCATTCATTGCATCAATATTCTGGGCAGGCACCAAATATGTTTCGAAAAGTACCAGAAGTCAATTTCAAAGAGATTACCTCCTCGCCTCTGCTGAACTCCGGGTCAAGGTCAAACGGCCTCTCAGAAGAACGCAGCTTTTTCACGGCGCGAGCTGGCGTCGAATGGGTTGCCTATCCATCAGGCACCGATTGGACAATTCACTTTTCATCGCGTAAAAAGCGGATTTCTCACACACAAACTAAGATCAGTATCGTGCTTTTTGTGGCTGGTACACGTTTTGTGGCATGTCCCACAACAGCGAATTCCTCCCAAACGAGGCCCGTAATCGTACTATAGTCAAATGGTGTAAGTTTCATGGGGTTGGGTGTCCCAAAGCATCTATCGGCCGGTGAGACGTTTTGCAGGTTCAAATCCTGACCCATCTCTTTCATAAATCGACAGGGAAAGAATTAGTACATTTTAGCAGTTCCTCAGTTACGCTTTTAAACCTTATTATTATTCTCATTATGATACGAAGCAGACGATTCATTTCACAGCACAGTACAGGTAACAACCGCTAACGTATTACTTTTTGATAATGCTTACATCTTTAATCGACCATTTCACTCGGGCGTTCCTGGTCGTTCTTTCGGTTGGTCCCAGCAACGGCCTGCGTTGCTCTAAAGCCGCAAATATTTTACTTAAATTCACAAATCAACGCGAGATTGCATTTAAAATTATGTCAAATTCGCTAAATCGCTCTGGGTACCGTGCGGCCGTTTGCAAGCAGCACGGGCCGTTGCTGGGACCAACCGGAAGAACGCCCAGGAACGCCCGAGTGAAATGGTAAATTCGGAGGATCAACCATAGAAGTCTTTCGTAATTAAACAACGCATCCCGCGTCCTTCCAGGCCATCTAGAGCGCCCGAGCTCTGTCATTTCCGTACGGATGACTCTGCTTCGCGCTTGAATGCCCGGAGCGGCTTCCTAAGGCCCGACACCCGACACTATAAAGTGTTGCTTCACGACCCCGCGCAGGCACTCCAACATGGACTCCTGTCAGGTGAGTCAAGGGACGCGGAGGCGAAAAGGGGCTCGTCGTGGTAGGCATCACTATCAAAAACGTCTTCGTTAATGTACAATTTTTCTAAAAGTAATTTTTGATTTACAAAATAATTAAATTATTTAAATTCTTAGCCTGTTTGAGATGCTTTAAGATACCAAGTACCATTACTACCTTACAGTTAGGTGCCTTCACTTTACATTTTTCAAAGAAAATTTCCCAGTAAGCCCTACAAATATCTCTCAGTACCAGTTTACGGCCTGGTCCCTATCGCGGCACAAGTAAGATTTGTTTCGACTGCCATCCAGGCTCTTCGCGTGTTCGCGGTCGCGGCCTGGCTCGTGTTCTGCATCCTCGGCGGAGTGCTGGCCGATACCGACAAGGCTAAGAGCATATCAGACGCCCTGGTGAGTGAGTGATGCATCTTCACACGGGTGATACAAAGGGGCCAGTCGCAGGGGCGCAGGGCCGTGGGTGTGTCGTGTGTCGTCGTGGCGCACTGCCAGCTGCTAGCCGTCTGATTCCGAAGATCGCTCGCGCGATGTCTTCCTTGTCGCACTCATGGGGCCCTGCCGTCCCCTACATAGGACCGTGTCATAGGTGCGACATGGACGGAGGTACGGGAGTGATCTTCGGAATCAGACGATAGGCGGGTCACCGGGTGGAGTGCGCCATTCCGTGTGCCAATCACACTCGGAATGTCCCCCGCACCCGGGCCCGTCGGTGCCCTCCGCTCCGGCCGGCCAAGCGCGCTGCAGGCTGATTCCGAAGATTGCTCTCGTACCTCCGTTCTTGTCGCACCTTAGGCGGTGCCCTTTGTTGGTGATGGTGCGCCCCCATGAGTGCGACATGGAGGCGGGCGCGAGAGTGATATTCGGAATCGGACCGCTGACCGTGTTGCCTACGTCTCAGGCGGACGCGGACCGCTACGCGGGCAGCTACAACGACGCGTACGTCGCCAACGCCTGGGAGCGCGCCGCCGACGGCTGGGTGCGCGGCGGCTACACCCTCGTCTCCGGCGACGTGCACACGGACGTCCGCTACGTCGTGGACCCGTCCGGCGAGATGCGCGTTATGGCACGGCGGCCTGGAGTGGCGCCCGCGGCCGCTCCCGGGATGTCCTCCGCCTCCACGACGACGGCCTTGCACCATCAGCTGGGCCGGCAGCTGGTCGGCGGGCACAGGCCGCCCTTTTATCGGAGGCTCGTCCGTCTGGGCAGCCTGCACGACGACGAGCACTTTGACGACGTGGACCTAGATTTAGACGACGACCCCGTCGACGACGACGATCCCTTCTTCTTCGACCTTGTGCCGGACAACTGGAACGCCGCCGGCCCCGTGGACGAATGGGTGCGGCTGATGCAGGTGCGGGTCTAGCCTCTCAGGAGAGAAGATGAGTCAATTTCCAGCCATAATAGCGCGAACATTGTCTCGAATCCACCACCAGGACCCGGCCAGCGGCCTGCGTCGGGGACCGGACGGACCGCGCATCCACATCGACTGCAAATCCGTGAAGTGCGGAGCCGGCCGACCGCCAGGCCCCGTCCTGTACCCCGCGCCTGCGGCCAGCACGGCCGCGGCACCGACAGAGACCAGCACGTCGGAGGCGGGGGCGGGGGCAGGGGCGGCCGAGGACGCGGTCGGTGCCGCGAGCTTCCAGTCAGGCCACTACAACGTCGTGCTCAAGACCTCCAGGGAGTGAACTTTGCCGCATACGACTGGAGTAACGTCAACGCACCACTGCCACTACCCTTCGTGCCATCTGCTCCTCGATCTGGATTTTTTATTCATTTTTTTCTTCATTTTTTTTTTTTTACAGGAGATGGAGCGGATAAAACCCACTACCTAGATTGAATTTGAAAAATGAAAATAAATATGAGAACTGAATTAAAATATTAATACACATACTTTATGATTATCTAATTTATCACACCGGGACTAACATGCAACAATACAACAATACAACTCTGAACATATATGTACAAAATTCAACAAGTTTGTCATAAAAGTTGACGCCATTAGAGTTTCCCCAAAACTCTCCGCGCTACGCAAGATTTTACAGAAACGGTGAACACACACGCTCACACGCTTTTTTTTCCCTCTGCTTTTTGCCTCTCTCAGACAAACAGTACAAAATAATTCTTATCGGCGCACAAAATCTTGACCGTGATGTGCGATGCTGCTGCAGCAGCGTGGCTCGTTGCTGAAGCGTGGTCGGCGGCGCGGCGCGGCGCGGCGCTGAGCAGAGACTTTGGCGATGCCGGTCACGCGTCACGTCACTCCTCGCCGCTCCAATCGTGATGCAACGCCGCGGCCAAACCATCCCGGCGGGGCGCGGGCGCGGGCGCTAGCGCGGCTGCATCGCCATTGCCAATCGCGCTGTACAGGGTCTGTCTGCCAAAGCCACGGCGGCCGCCCCGCCCGCGGGCTGGGCTGGGGTCCGGTCCTCGGGGCTGACTCAGGTGAGCGCTCTCCTCGCTCTGTCTGTGTCTGTCTCTCTCTCCCTCACGTACCTATACGGCGCATCCCATGAGTGCGAGAGAGACAGAGCAGGAAGAGCGATCTTCTGAATCAGAGTCTACAGGGAGGGCCGCGTCGAGGGAGAGCGGGAGCGGCACCTCCGGGCGGGGAGCGCCGCGTCCGCGTCCGCTCTCCTCTGCCTACAAGCCTCGCGGCTCAGCTCGCCTCCATCACGGCGGCGACCAGCTCCGCCCTGCCGACGAGCCCGACCGCCAGCCAGCAGAGCGCGGCCCAGCACAGGCGCACCGCGAGGTACGCGCTCAGGCCGCGAATGATCTGGTGGCCCCACCAGAACCTGCGGGGACAGGGGAGGGGACGCGATCAGTATATCCTGCTGAGCGCGCCTGCCGCGAGTGGGATGAATCGGGATGAATGCACGGTGACGACCTCCTCAACTTATCGGCTACCAAGTTCTCAAGCAGTGTGTTTTTAGCAGATGATACGAATGTATCCGCCTGCTTGTTTTTTATCTTTTCGGGCAGACTGCTCCTAATCCTGTGCTTGAGCACTTACCTGGCTCGTTTGACCCTTGCGCGGGGAGCGGTGTCGAGGTTCTCCTTGAACATGTACAAACGCATGCCGAAGGCGTAGTCCGTCAGGTACTTCTTCCAGTCCAGCTGCTTGATGTCGAACAAGAACATCTCCTTGTCCTTGGGGCTGAGTCGCCGCCAGAGATTACTCGTGTGGTGGTTCTTAAATCTCCACTCGCGAAGACCAAAGTACGAAATCACCTCCGAAAACTTGTAGATCTTCTTGTAAACGGGAATAGCCCTGGAAGGGAATCAAAACTAGTCAGTAAAATCAATTCACTGCGTCCAAAATTAACATTTAAAAAAAAATTACACCCGTGAAATCTCACCTGAATTTGCTGCCAATCGCAAAGCATACGATGTCCACGATGATGGCGGGAAGGAAATGAAGCAGCGCAACAAGGAACAAGTAAGGTAATTTGGACGGGCAGAGCGTGAGGCACCAGATCCAGACGGCCTGTTGCACGGGATAGCGTTCACCGACGCTAGAAGTGTGCGACATAAAGTCGTTCCACGTCACGGGGTTGTCGACGGACGACACGTAGTTGTAGATGGGCAGACCGTCGGGCTCAGCGGCGCGCTCCTCCGGACTGGAGAGGAAGACAGGCAGCGTCACAACCAGGAGGGTAAACACTTCGTATTTAAAAATAATTTATTAAAATTATTATTTTTTTTTAAAGAGAGAAGAAAGCTTAACTGAGTAAATATTTAGGATAAAAAATGCCAAGAATTTAAGAAAATGTCAGGGCTATTCTGAGGTATGCAATAAAATTCAAAGCCTACACTGCAAAAAGTTCAATAAAAACTCACAAAAATCAGCAAATTTTGCCTAAATTTAGAACAAGAGATAAGGAAATTACGACAGGTCGTGCAGCTAAACACTCACGTCATGATAGCCGTTTCCCAGGCGGCAGCGAGGAGAGCGTTGCAGGCCATGTCGACGGGCACCATGTCGGCCACCCTCTTGCCGTTCACGTTGAGCACCCGCATGAGGCCGCAGCCCGAGGCCAGCACCACACCGCCGGGGCCGTAGAGGTTGTCTATCCAGCCGGCTACGGGCTCGCGAGCGGAGTTGACAACTGTGGTAGAGAGGGACCATGTTGAAGGCGAGGAGCAAGGCAGCGCCCTAGGTGTTCGGTGACGAAGGTGCAACAAACGCGAAGGGGGAAACAACTCTGAATTTTGGTGTACAAATTTTTTTGAGTTTTATTAATTTTCCTGAATTTTTATTGAATTTTGTGAATTTTTGCTTGAATTTTACCTACTTTAATTGTGAGATTTTGAGAATTATCCAGAATTTTTCGAAATTAATCTGAATTTTCCGGAATATTTCTAAATAACGAGGTGTACAAAAATTTCAGAGTTGTTTCCCCCTCGAACGAACGGGTCCGCACTTACCGATAGACGGTCTAAAGATGCCGACCGGCAGGGCCCCGCGGTGCTTCTTGACAACGCTCTCGCCCAGCGCCTTGGTGAGGGAGTACGAGTTGGGCCAGGCGCCGAGGAGTCTGTCAGCGGAGACGGAGAGATGGAGAGCATTAGCGCCTGTCGGGTAGGCCGCCCCGTCGAGCGAGCGTGCCTGGCGGGCTGGCCTACGCCTCAGGCGCCCCGCCGCCGCGCCGCGCGGGGAGGGGTCCTTCGCTATTAATTGAAGCGCACGCCAATTTCTCTGATTTTTCCAATTTTCCTTGATTTTTTCTGGCTTTTCCCGATTTTTCCTTGATTTTTTTCACCAGATTTCACCTGATTTCTCTTGATTTTTTTCTATTTTTTTACTGATTTTCTGTAGGGTGTACACTGATTTTAGTGAAGTTCCCCTCGCGCCCGACCGGTCCAGGAGGATGAGAGGCTACTCACGCGGGGGTAACGGCCTCCACGACCTTGGCATTGCCGTCGATCGACTCCATCATCTGGATGACGCGGTCACAGTCGTGCGGCATCTCGTAGATCACCTCACCGATCTCGCCGCGCGGGCAGTTGGAGTAGGCCGTGGACACGTGCACCACGGACCGGAGGTTCTTCATCTCCTTGGCGAGATCCAGGATGCACTTGGTACCGCGGACGTTGATGTTGACTGCCAGGTCGAGCGCCTCGTCGAAGCGCACCGTGGCGGCGCAGTGGAGCACGATGTTGACGTTCTCGATGAGCGCGAGGCGGTCCTCGATCGACAGGCCAAGGCCGGGCAAGCCGACGTCCCCGGCGACGGCCTGGACCTGGTGCAGGAACTTGGGCCGCGCCTCCCGGAGCCTGGCGAACACCTGGACAGACAGGACCCGGTCAGGATGATGCGTCCACGTCAACACAGTTCTAGTGCGACAAACTGATTCGGCCGGACCATTCATTTCTTTCAGCCGCGTGTTCGTTTCATTCAAATCACTCGTCCCTGCCTTCCGCCTCACCTCGTACCCGCGGCCGGCCCCCGAGGGGTGCCAAAGCTCCTCCATATCAATCATTTTTCAACCATCATCCAGTGACGTAATTTTACGATAAAAAGGTATTTTGAGCATCTTTAAAATTGCAAAACATCAAATTACTGTCAAGGAGGTGTAGCCTTTTAAAAAGATTGGTCAAAGTTTCCTTCCAATCACAATACAACCCTCCAATTAGTGTGCGCATATCTAGAGAGTGAGGTACCCATCGTCCCCTCACACGTGCGCACGTGTTCGCGAGAATGTCGGGGCGTGAGACAGATTGTGCGTCGCGGCGGCGGCAGCACAGCGCCTGCGGCACAGCGCGCTCGACTCGAGGCGATTCAGGGTCCGAGGTGACAGCCGACAGCAGGCAGCGCGCCCCGACGAGAGCGCGCATTGTATTCAGATGAGCCGCGACTGTCGCGAAACGATCCTGTCAGCACCGGTTGCAAGTTTGGAAGGTTTCATTCTGCGGATGAGGCGGGGGAACAAAAAAAATGTCGAGGAGCGCCGCGTCAACAACGTCCCGCGGAGCGGATTTGGAGAGATGAAAAGGATATTAAAACGGGCTAATTGGAGTTTTAGCTTATGCATAAATACCGCTTTTCCTTCCAAAAACATCTTCTGCCATCAGAAAAAAAAAGATAACTAGACCGACTGATAGCGCCGCATATTTGATTGTGTAGTTTCAGTTTCTCTTGGCAGACTGCCGCCGGTCTTCCCCCTGGACCGGCCGGGGGCCGCAGGCCGCAGCCGCCATATCAACACTCCGCGCCGCTCCGCGCTCAGCCCCACCGCCCGGCCCGGCCGGGCCCCGGCGGGCCGCGGGCGACACAGGCTGGTGTGTGTCTGTTTTGGGGAGTTTTGTCTATCGTTGTGTAAGGCCGTCATTAGCCCTCGGTATGAAACCCAAACAAACATTCTAATCATCTTCCGTATTTTTTCCCCCGCGCCGATAACTCCCGTTAAACTTCCAGCGCCGATCGCGATTTACCAAAAATAAAATCTCCCGCCAGCGCTTGCGCGTGTAAATTAACCGCGCTAAAGCAAGAGAATCATCATCATCATCATCATCATCATCATCATCATCATCATCATCATCATCATCATCATCATCATCATCATCATCATCATCATCATCATCATCATCATCATCATCATCATCATCATCATCATCATCATCGTCATCATCATCATCAATTTTAAACTAGTATTTGCGTACCGGGCAGTCGAAGATGGCCTCAAGCCTCTGCGCGGGCTGCTGGTTCTTCTTGGTCCGGATGAGCAGGTAGACGGTGCCGAGGTCCGGGCAGGAGTACAGGAGCTTCTCCAGCAGCACCTTGCCCATGAAGCCCGTGGCGCCCGTCAGCAGGATGTTCTGCCCCTTGTAGAAGCTGGGCAGGTCGGAGCTCAGGTCGCGCGACGCCAGGTTCACGCCGTTCTCCGCCGCGACCGGCGGGGTGATCTGCTGGCTGGGAGGCATGGCAGCGGCGATGGGGGTTCCAGCCGCGCTTCACCGACTAAGTTTCTGAAACCAACAAACAAAAAGTTTTTTTCTAAAAAAGAAAAGTTACACGCTTCTGTTGATCACATGACAGACATAGAAGCAAAAGGAAACTCGGCTGATGACCCTTTGACGAGGCGAATAATGTTAGAAATGTTTGAAATTTCATGACAATACTCAAATGGCTTTTAATGAAATTGTTGTTAAATTTAATGACACTCTTCAATTCATGGCGATGTGGTGAATTTCAATGACAATGTCTTTATACTGAAGTATGACTCATGAGTTCAAACTAGAAGAGATTTCTTTAAAATTTTCAGCTTTTGATTTAATGACACGTGCTATCTTCTTCACCTTGCACTCACAGATTTAAAAGTCTTAGATACTAACTACCTTTTACCGTTTACCTCACTGGGGGTTGTACCCCCGACCTCGGTGATAGGAATCCTCGCCCTCATCCTTGACCACGCGGCCACGAGGACTACCTGGGGAAAGCTGGCCTGATACCAGGTGTCATGCGGCCTTGAGGCCGAGAGCCTTTCCCATTTTTAATGAAAAGTACCTTGCATTCAATGAAAATTTGTTCCCATGTAATCACTTTGGAGAGTGATGTGACTACTGAGTTTTTCATTAAAACTGGGAAAGTGAGGTAAAAGGTAGTGAGTATCCAAGACTTTTAAATCTGTGAGTGGAAGGCATATTTAATAGAACGTGTCATTAAATCGAGATCTAAATTAAAAAAAAAAAAAAAAAAAAAAAAAAATCTCTTCTAGTTTCAACTTCAAAATTTAAAATTTTCAGCTTTTGAATTAATGACACGTGCCATTAAGTTTTATGTCTAAAAAATGATGAAAATTTCTTTAAATTGTAAAGAAAATGTAATGAAAATTACTTCACTACAATGTCGTGAAAATGTAATTTTTTTCTATTTTTTTCCCCCGCAGTGGAGTGCTCCGAGACAGCGGGTGGATTCAAACACTTTGCCCGCTACCAGAGACCACGCTCCCAACGGAAATGGTTTTTCGTGTGACGTTATCGAAAACGGCGCGTGAGCGGTGCGCGCCTCTCCCGCCGCGAAACGGTCGGTCCCGAGACCTGGGCCGGGCGCGCCTGGGCGCCTGGTCGCCTGGTCGCCAAGGCCATGGCCACGCTACGCGGCCCGGACAGCTCCTGGGCAGCCTGACTCGTAAGTCACCCGGGCCGCGTGTCCACCGCGACCCTCGACCTTCCACAGATTCACAGTGTGGTCGCGAGAAGGGCCATGTCCCGGGCGACATAAAAGTTGGAGTGGGAGAAGCGATCCATAAATCGGGAACGTATTAACGGGGAGGAGTGTGACACCGAAAGGCAAGAGGCGGCAAACTCGAAAAAAAAAATCGTAGACACAAAAATACACGTACGTGTATTTCTAGTGATGAAATACAATAAATGCACGAAAAATACAAGAAAGTACATCAGAATACTAGGTAATTCATCAAAATACCTATGAGAAATACAGCAAATGTACAGAAAATTACATGACAAATACATGAAATACAGAGAAAGTTTACACAGAAATACATTAGATGGCCACCACTCGCATAAAGGCTTTGTTTTTCGTGAACTGGGAGTTGGGAGTAGGGTACAAAACAATTAAATATTATCAAGGGTCATGCCCTATGAACATAAAGGAGCGGTAACATATGAACCAAGCAATACGGATTAAGGAGTGGGATAAGATTTCTTTCAATCATAATACTCTCTTCAATGAAGTCAATATTTTTACACTGTTAAAAATTTATTGTGATTTCCCAGCACTTCCTCGATACGGAACGATTGTGAAATCCCAACACTTCTCTGTAATCAGAAAGGGACACTTTCGCTGCCTCAAAGTGGAACATTTTGTCTGACAGTCAACCATATTTTTGAAGCCAGTCTATTTGAAATACAGAGGCCAGTTGTAATTTCCCGAAGAGTTGTGATTAAAATACAGAGGCCAGTTGTAATTTCCCGAAGAGTTCTGGTTTAAATACAGAGGACAGTTGCAATTTCCCGAAGAGTTTTGGTTTCAATACAGAGGCCAGTTGTAATGCCCCGAAGAGTTCTTGTTTAAATACAGAGGACTGTTGTAATTTAACGAAGAGTTCTGGCAACTTTTTTCACAACACAGGTGCTGTGAATTTTCCATAATTTTTTTAACAGTGTACTCCGTGATCCCATCAGAGACAAACCTTACCTAAAGAGGCAAGGCACCGACAAGCCTGTGATTGTCGGGCTCACAATTTATCGGCTTAGCAAATCCTCACTGTACTTCGGGTCGAGTGCTACCCGAGGGGTCCATCACTCAGATCAGGAGCGTACACATAATTACCGATTACCATTGATTACCAACAGTTTTCGGTAAAATTTTCTAGGAAACCTTTTTTGTTTCGTATTTTGATGAGGGAAAACCCACAACAGTATGAAAAACAATGAAAATTGGAATTTTGGGGATGGTCACCAGCAATTATCGGAAAATGTGTAGTGTACACAAGATTAACAAAGCAATGGACCCCGAAACGTTTGATTACACACTGCTAGCACAGAAATCTCCATTGTTTATTCCGTTCGACGATATACGAAAAGACAATTTCACTGCAAAAACATGAGCCGTATTTCGACGCTAGCTAGGGTTTGGATTTGATCACAGCCCCTTCTGAACAACTGAAAAACTAAAGCGCACTGAACGAACATTATCTGTTAAGAGGCGTCATTTAGATACATTCAGACTCCCAAAAATTTTAGAACAGCCGAATTCCCATCGAGAGACGTTCGAAAATTGCCTTTAAACAAAACCGAACTTAGGTGGAGTTGAAAAACGACTCTCGTTTTTACAGCGTTATAACCGCGGGAGAGGCGTGATGACGAAGCCGGACTTGGCAGGGCACAATACATACTTAAAGAACCTGTGCAGAAGTCCTTCGAACAACTTTGCCTTCAAGGCATAGCCTAGTCATCTCTACCTGCCTTTTCTCTCGGAAAAATGTTGGAGAAAAATGATAACAGGGTACGGCAGCCGTGGCAGACGAGTTTTCCCGAAATTAATCGGTCCTCCTTCTACCTCCTCGCGGCAATAACCGGCCGGTCAAACGCGACACATTCTATCCACGTTACACGACGACCTGCCAGGACAAGAAGCGGGACTGGATGGCCGAGACGAGAGCCGGGGCGTGGCGGGGCGTAGCGGACCGGTACCGGTGGTCACGTGACCATGACTGATTAGATCATTGTCGCCGTGGATCGGATCGGTTCGGCAGCAGCTCATCTCTCTTGCACTTCCAGGTTCTCCTGGTACACCCCTGTGGACTCATCACCAGCCGGCGGCGGCGGCTGTGGCCCCATACCAGAGGCAGCTGCGGGCTGCGATGGGAACAATATCATTCCATCAACATTGATAAATTAATTTTGCCTCAATAATAAAAATAAAATTTTAAAGAAGAATGCGATGGGAACATTGATAAATCAACATTGATAAATTAATTTTTGTCTCAATAATAAAAATAAAATTGAATAAAAGAAAAAAAACCTTTTGGAACCGAATTACGGAACAGTGCCGTCGCATTGCTGTTTTAACCAGCCGTCGGGTGCCTCATTTTACCGCTTGCCGCGCCGCACTGCCTACATTCCACATAACAACAACCTCAGAGATTGCGCCCGCACGCGCGGCATCCGTGCCGGACACCGGGAAGGCCCAGCCCAGCCCCACCCCACACCCCACCCGCGCACTCAGCCGTATTTACGGAAATGCAATCCGCGCGGCGCGCGTGAAGGCTGTTTGGACCACCACAGTCGGGGTGCACCACTGCGCCCGTGCGCGCCCGGGCCGGGCCCCTCGCGGGTGACGCATGTGCAGCCACTGACCCCCAGCAGCAGGCGTCACCGCCAAAAGAAAATGAGCGGTGCGGGTGCAAAACCGGCTATACTGACCGCGCCCCCCATAGACCAGACCCCGCCGCCGCCCCGCCAAAAGACGCGCACACCTCATGGCATGACACACGGCGGGGCGTGACGTGGAGTGGAGAGGCGGCCCCACTGGGTGGCCGACCCGACCGGCCGACCTATACTCCACGATATGACCTTCATTGATGCGCCCGCGTTGCGCGCCCTGCTGCTGGACTTGGGGGCGGGGGAGGGGCGGCCGCTGTATCGCAGCCAGAGAATTTACTAAACTGCTCGCTCGCATGACTCAAATCGCACCCGAGAAAAACTAGCCGCGTGGGGTGACATGACAAAGTCACTCCGCGACGCACAGACCCGGCCCGGGTCCCACCCTGGTGGGCACGACTGCCGGGCCGAGCTGGGTGTTCTTCCATCACCGCAATAACCGCTCCACGTACAACACTCTGCAGCGCGCTGCGGTGGGGTGGCCCGGTGGCCCCTTCCCTCCTAGGGCCGCGCTTATCAGTGGCTTGCGGAGCAGAGCAGAGCCCGCTATCGAGGGCTGCTTGCTAATGACTGTGGAAGCGTCTGGAGAACTCTCTCTCTCTCTCTCTCTCTCTCTCTCTCTCTCTCTCTCTCTCTCTCTCTCTCTCTCTCTCTCTCTCTCTCTCTCTCTCTCTCTCTCTCTCTCTCTCTCTCTCTCTCTCTCTCATATACTCACACTTGCTCTCACCCCTACTCGCCCATTACCTTCTCGAGAAAAAGTAACACTACTGGTAACACAAGAGTATTTAATTCGGGGGGGAAACAACTCTAAATTTTGGAGTACAAATTTTGTGAATTTTTCTGAACATTTAGTGAATTTTTGAAAGAATTTTTTATAGAAATCTGTAAATAGTAGTTAATTTTGGCCAATTTTTCTGATGTTTTTCCGGAATTTTCCCGATATGTTCTGTTTCTTTCTGAACTTTTCCTGAATTTTTCTGAATGATGAGGTGTACTAAAATTTCAGAGTTCCCCTCGATTTTATTCCATGAAAGCGCATGCCTACATCACACGAAGATTGGACGAGCGAGTAGATGTGTGACATTGTTCAGGTCACACGTTTATTAAAGCACGAGCAAGCTAAAGGCTTCTTAAAGTGCTCTTGTTATTAGATCTCGGTGACTGGTAACCAACACGTTCGAACAGAAATATTACGAAGAACACGACGGCTGCAAAATAAAAACTTAAACGAGGCTGAATACTAAAATGTGAGACGTATGTCGAAAAATAATTGTATAACGTGGTCCTATACACTGTTATCATCGGCCCTCATATTATCCTTTCAGTAAAAGTACCATCGGGTGAAAGTTTTAGCCACGTAGTTGGGCCTGAATACCATGTCATTGATAAAGCTAATCCAACGACACGATGTTGCACTGGTACCCGGGGATTGTTCACACGAGCAGCTCACACGATAGCTGAGTTCGCTTCAATTTGCAAACACTCAAGTCCAAAATCCCAAGGATTCGCACGCAGTCTAGCCAGAGCCAGCCCGACGCGGCGCGGGCACGTTCCGTTCCCAAGCATTCGCGAATCGCAACAACAATAGCCTACCCACGGCGGCCCGGTTCAAAGGAAAGTCAAGATTATTCACTGCTTATTTGCTGCATGAATCGGAAGTCGAGTGTTAAGATGAAATTAGGTCTAGAAACACGCGCTAAAGTACGTGCCAGAATAAAATATTCTGTCCTGTCCCTGATACCTCTCACATCATATTCTGTCTGTGGATTCGAGGGGGACACGACACAACTCTGATTTTTTGTGCATTAAGTATTGTTTAAAAATCTGAAAAATGCTTTAAAAAAACAGAGTCACAAAAATTCTGCAAAAATGACAGAAATTCAAAAGGTGACACACTCTAAAGTGTTTACTACCAAATTTGCATAGTGACTACTAAACGTTTTGTGCTGTCATAAGTTATTAAGAAATTCTTTTGTATTACTAAACTTTTTCCTCGTAATAAAAAACGTTTTCGTAGTACTTAATTTCTCCGTAATTATAATACTAGAAAAAACATTTTGTAATACTAGAAATAAGTTTAGTCATACAAAAAAAAAATTCTTCATAACTTTTGACAGCACAAAAGCTTAGTAGTCACTAAGCAAATTTGGTAGTAAAAACTTAAGAGTGCAGGAAAATTAGAAAAACTTCGAGAATTTCAATCAAATTCACAAACAATCACGGAAACTGCACGCGTTCGTCAGCGAAAATTTACCACGAGAGGAGATACTGCAATGTCTCGGCGAGAGTAGTAGTTTTTACTTCAAAAAACGCTCGACGACGGAAGCTCCCATCCGCGCCGAACGCTGAGCACTCACTCACTCACTCACCCGGGCGCGACACGGCGCGGCGCGCGGCGGTAAAGTCCTGTCTCCCTGAGCCCTCGCTACGGAGTGGTACTCGCTCGTCCCACCCCGCCCCCTGCCGGCACTCACTGCTCACTGCACCCGGATCGGCTCGGCTGCTCAGCACTCACGACCTCACGACCCGGGCCCCGGCGTTGCGCTGCACTCCCGCGGACACCCGTCCTCTGTCACTCCGGTCACTCGGCGTCCGATGACTGGGACGAGGTCTGGACCGAGCCCACCCGACCCGGGGGCCTACCCGGCCTAGGGCTCTGTCTACGGAGGTGGAGGGAGGTGGGGTGGGGGCAGAGTGACCGGCTGGTCAAAAAGTCGCCCCGCCCGGCCCCACCCCACCCACCCCGCTCCCGGCACGGACCCGCCGCCGCCGCCGCGCCCCGCGCCGCGCCCCGCCCCGCCCCGCCCCGCCCCGCCCCGCCCCGCGCACACCCGCCCTGTCGCTCGCGAAACTGAGCGAGTGAAGAAGAGTCGGGCAAGGGGGAGGAGGGGGAAGCGTGTCCGGGAAGAGTACAATCAAAGAGCATACATATATTTCGGCGGATTCTCGCGAAGATCGCGGATGCATCCACCGTGTGAAAGAGGAAGCCATTCTATCATTGTGCCCTGCTCACTCCTTCTGATGTACAGTTGTAGCCTTAGTCTCGTCGTGTGCAGGTCGACATTCCGGCCAACCGATGCCGATGTGTCGGGCGTTGGAATGCGTCAGCGCTGAGGGGGAAACGACTCTGGAATATTTGTACACCTCGTAATTCAGGAAAATTCAGTAAAATTCTGGGGAAAAAATAGAAAATTCACAAAAACTCAGAAAAATTCAGGAGAATTTACGAAAAGAAATTGTAAAATTTGAGTGAAAATTCGCAAAAGTTCTATGAAAAGTCACAAAAATTCACAAAATGTGCACATCAAAATTCAGAGTTGTTTCTCCCTTGCGGTCAGCGCCCACTCAGAAATCCTCTACATCCCTACATACCACGCGTCTGCTTTCGATCTATCATCATCACCATACGTCCTGGTGGCAAGGATGAGACCGGCCCGGCCCGGCCCCGCACGGGCGTTGAGTCATTTGAATTGTCCGGAGAGAAAGTTACGTGAGCGGCTCGGGCGGGGGATCCGGATGGGGCGGACTTGTCGTTCTGATGAGTCCTTGAGAAACTGCAAAAGAGACAAGTTTTCCACAGTAAAACTATATTGCGCCTTCGGTCGTGTTGGACGACTCACGACTCGACATGCGGATTACATGAGAAAAATCTCGCGAGCCTGGAGGGCCAAGCAGGCCGGTTCAGGTCTTGTGGCAGGCAACGCCAGATCGGCGGCCAGGGGAGTTTTAACGATAAGTATCAATCAAAATAGCCGCAGTCCCGGGAAAAAGATGAACAGAGGCCGCAGTCTGGGTGGGGCCGGCACACTGCAAAAAAAAAAAAAAAAAAAAAAAAAAAATCTTCGTAAATTTACATTTTTGTAATTAGTTATTATAACACAGAGTTGTAAATCAACGAGAGCAGTCGCAAATTTACGACAGCAAATTCTTACTCGTCAAAGAAAACAAAGACAACACATGGTGTAAAAAAAATATCGTAACAAGACAACTGGAAGTTGTTACTTTACGACATTTACCATGGGAAATTTTCCCGTAAACTTTACAGATCGAGATGGTATCGGCGCAGCCCTTGTCAAAGAGCCCCGCTGGGCTGGGCTCGCGAGCTGCGGCTGGGGCATAGGCACACTGTTAAAATTGTTTGAAATTTAATGACATTTTGTAGATTAATTTTAATAAAAGTGTTATGAAATTTCATGACACACTGAAATTCAATACAGTGTAATGAAATTTCATGATCATTTCATTACTCTGTTCTGAAATTTCATATCATCTGTAAATTCATTACTTTTACGGAAATTTTCATGACATAACGTAGTATTGATTTCTGCCGCTAGATGGAGTTACGGTAACTGAATGGAATTTCTTGCGCGCGGCTGACCAGAAACGGCAGCGAGATGACCTCCACTGCCTATTTTCGGTGCTTTCGACGTAGAGGACGATGAAATCCTCACGTGCGTCCTTCATTTTTTTGATCAGTGTCAGACTTTGAAGCGTTCGAGTCTCTTGATCTATACTAACCCTCTGCGGAGGACGATGGTTCAATATGATACCCTCTTCTACATGTTTCCATACTGCGCATGACTAAAATTAAATTAAAGGAGTAGTTGTTGGAAGAAATTTCCGTATTAATTGTGTGTCTTTGATTTAATGACACGTGTCATTAATTTTCATTGCATAAAAATAATGAAAATTTCATTACATTGTCATGAAATTGTAATGAAAATTGCTTCATTACAATGTAATGAAAATGTCATGAAATTTTTTTTACAGTGCAGGGGTGATACCATACCCACCTCTCCAGCCCCCAGTGGCGGATCCAGCACGGCCCGGAGGAGGGGGCAAATGTAGCAGGTTGCCTACTTTCAGGGGCATTCGATCGAATGTTTGCGTCTTTGTTTATAATTTCGACCGAAGCGTATTAGAAAATGCGTATACATGACATAATTTTCTTTTTCCCTTTCCCCTTTTCCCTCTCTCCTTTTCCCTTTTCTCCCTTTCCCCCCAGTTTTTGGCAGGGCGGCTGAGTCCAAGCAATTGACCCAATTGACCCTTTGCCCCTGGATCCTCGCTTGCCAGCCCCGGCGGTGCGCTGATATGAGGCCGCGAGAGCTACCCTGCGGCTACTCAGGTTCTTCCCTCTTTCAGTCCAGTCAGAACGTGTGAAACTACACCAACACCCACCACACACTACTTACAAAAAGTCGCTCTAAAACGACCGCCTAGTAAGGCAGACGCACGAAGTGCTAAGCCTGCGGCCTGCGGCGCGTTTAATCGAAATCCGCGCCATTTCATATCCAGTCACGATAAGTGTTGGCTCACCTCATGCGGCCACGTCTCATGTCAGGCATATTCTGACAGATCTGAGCATTTAAACTTGAATTTCGTTATAATCAAAAAAGGCCTTTTTATCTTTTCAATTTTTTTTTTAATTATTATTTTTAATATTTACCTTGGGGTATAATAATGAGGCCTTGACACAAGTCCTTAGGGGTAAGAATCGACGTCGACTCAAAGTCAAGTAAGACGTCGTCAACAATCACAATGACGTCGAGGTTATTGTTTTTTTTTTTTCTTTTTCTCTTCCATTTACGTACGGCGTTTAAATCGTTCAAAGCTCCGCTCTGGGTCTTAAGCAGATCTCACCCCCTTCCCCCTTCCAACTGAGCTCGCCCGAACGCCCCAAATCGGCACGTGGCACCGTGACACATGCGACGGTGGACGGGGCTGGCGGGAGGGTAGGGGTGTGTACTTTGACCTCGGTTCAAGCGGGGAGGGGGGACGGGACTCTGACTGTACCGGAACCTGCAAGACCCACCACCACCATCGGCATAACGGTATATATCAGCGATTTCAACAAGCTCTGGACATGATTCTCACATTACAAGCAGGACTTCGAGACTCGACAAGGTAGGAGATGGAGATCGGTCGGCTCCTGGAACGAGATGAAATTCCCCGTGGGATCGAGAGTCTTTGGCACAATCAAACCACCGCAACGTGGGAGCACACCGGGACACCTGCCTGTCCGCATAGGGAAGGCCTGAGGCCACTGCCTACCGACACCGACCGCATCCCTCGTGTACGCGACGCCTTGCTCCGCATCGCAAGTGACTACAAGCTAACGAGATACGGCGACGACCGCAATGCAACTGGCTTTACCGGTCGGATTACATGCAACAGTAAGCAAATTAACTTTGTTAACAACGGTAGAATGAAGATGAAGAGCCGAAATTGGTCAGAGGTCAAGTCAGGTTCAAATGCAATGTGGTGCAACCAATCAAGACGAAAAAATTGTTTCAAATGATTTGCAATTTATTAGAAAAATAGATTTTAATATTAAATCTTTTCTTTAGGCTTTTCCTTCTTTGCCTTCATTAATCTGTAGGCTGCTATGACAGATTTCTGTTGTTCTTCTAGCATACGTCTTTGTCCAACTGGCAAGTCTTTCCGTTTTCCTTTAAGAGAGGATTTTGTAAGGGGTTTCCCTTTCGCACCAGCTTTGGAATTGTCTTGTTGTTTTTCCTTCATTTCTTTTTCTAGTGCTTTCCCATTTATTATCATTTGATTGAACATAAGATTTGCAACATTCTAAAAACAAGAAAAGTATCATCATATTGCTTATGACAAATAATTTAAAATTAATAAATGAGTTAGGTACTTACTCTGTCAGCAATAGCTTTTCTCGGTTTCACTTTGAATTCTGGAGGCCTATCTGCAACCTCTCCAAATTTGACCGTTTCTCGTATTACAGATCCAATTTTATCTTCCTGTTTAGATAAGACTTTCTGCTTTATCTTTTCTCTTTTGATCTTTCTTCTATCCTTTCTTTTCCTTAATTTCTCTGCTTTGGCGGCAACTGCAGCAGCTTCCTCAGCTTGCTTTTTCTTTGATTTCTTTCTTTTCTTAGGATTAGCAGCATCTCTAGCTTTCTTAGCTACATTAAAATAAATATGATTAGAAAAATAAATGTGACTCTTCAAACACTAATAATTTAGAAAGTCAAATATGAAAAGTTTGCTTACCCTCAGTCTTTAACATTTCATCCACATCATCTTTGACTTTCTTTTTAAGAGTTTCTACCTGTCCTGTCTCTTCATTTCGAACAACATCAACTTTATATTTTTTCTCAAACTTAACTTCTTTCATTACATCCTGAATACCAAACAACAAAAACATGCAGTAAATATCACAGCAAAGCAAAAAGAACAGTGTCAAAAGCATACAATTTTCTGAGACTCACCTCACACAGCTGTTGCACTCTATGCAAAAATGTTCGATCTCTCTCGCCAGGCCTTTGCTGAATTGTAGGTATTGGTTTCTCTGGTCGTTTCATTCCTGGCTGTTTGACATCAGGAGGGCCGATGAAACTACTTGAATCAAGTAAAGGCTTTCCCTCTACATTCAATTGAACATCCTTCTTCTTTTTAGGTTTGCGCTTCTTTTTGTTATTAAACTTTCCCTCTTTCACTAATTGGCGTAACCGCATTATTTCTTGCAGACTTTTAGGGAGAGGTTCATTGTCATCATTTGTTGCAGGTGGATTGTTGATGAGATTTTTAACTCTAAAACGAAAGTTAACGCAAAAGATAATAATTACAACAAAAATTATACATGACACAATGTGGATTTGGAGGTTAACTTGACTATACAAAACATTGAGATAAGGAATGACATCAAATGACGAAAAGTTATACCCACTTACTTTGCCTCTCTTACTCGTCTTTGCTTTTCTGGATCGTTGACACCTTTGTGCTTCCGAACGGGAATTTTCCTACCCATTTTTACCCAATAAAACTAACGCGAAAGTGCGTAAACACGATGCGACTATGGGCGAACAGTGAGTGCACTGCGACTGCGAATAATGCAGCGATGTGACGTCACATCGAGTCCGAGTCCGTCGCTACTCCTCGCACTCAGAGACCCTGCCCCTGCGGCTGGCCATATCCCTTGCTAGTCCGGCTGCACGCCACGAGGCAGCAGTATTCCCACCTCTTGGGCACATACGGGACGAGATGGTACATACGATTTGCACTCATTCAAATTATCATCAAAATTTTCAGAAATATCCAGATTTTCTTCATGAAACGGTCGCACTGACTTCACAGATCCCACACCAAATATTCCCGCACATGAGCAGTTCATGCGCTTATGTGGCTCAGAAGTTCCTCGCATATCTGAATGCGGAGTGAAAGGGGGCAAAACATGGAACTTATCTGCTGAAAATGGCATCGTCGAAAGACATTAAAATTCCACTTTCACCCGAAACGTATAGTTTTATGCGAAGAACAGTTTTAGCAAACCTGCTCAGTTATGCCTGGAACTTGCTGCTAAAACGCACCACCATTACAAAAATAAAAGAGTAATATTTTTAATTACTATTTCAGCTCTGACAGCCTTACTTGTGGGAAGGGTCGGGCATGGTTCAGGTGGTTTAGGGTTCCCCGAAAGATTCAACTTGAGGATGGGAGAGTTTCGCCGCCCTGCAGGTTCAGTCAGTACTTATGTACCTCTTACCATGAGAGCGACAAGGACACAGAGAGACGAAACCATCGTGCAGAAGGTGCAGCGGAAACACCCCAGCCCCACAACGCAGCGCAAAGGCAACACATTCGGGCTCGGGCTGGGGCTGCAGGCGCAGGCTAACGCGTGAGGGGTTGCCCATCACCCCGGCGCTCTCAGATGCAGAGTGCGTGCGCGTGGCGCCATGGCGCGCCACACCTGCCCTGGTAGTAACCCTTTAACGGTGCAGCGGCGCTCTGCTATATGAGCAGGCTGGGCTGGCCTGGCACGCCCGAGGAACGCCTCTTTGGAACGCCCGAGTAAGGACCGGGGGTGGGGTGGTGGCCTCGGGGAGCGGGACGGGGCGGGGCGGGGCGGGGCGGGGCGGGGCGGGGCGGGGCGGGGCACGCCATAGCTAGCGAGCCTAGCAGAGGCAGCACGGCAAATCGCCCTGCGAAAATGCAGAGCCGAAACCCTCGCCGCCCCGCCGCCCCGCCGCCCCCCGCCATGGCACCCCTCTGCCTCTCCACCGCCTACCCCTTCTGCACACCTGTGCCGCGTCACGGCAGAGATAAGTCTGGCCCGAGAAGAACAATAAAAAAAGAAAACGCGACAGGGAGGGTAGGGTGAGAGGGAGAGAGAGGAGCAGAAGGAGCACCAAAAAAATAGAGAGAGAGAAAAAGGAGAAGGGGCGGCCACGAATGAATAGTTTAGGGCGCCGAGTGTAAACATCATTTGGGGCGCCCGAGCTTAATGACATTAAACGGTGAGTTTATCTTGTTTGCAGCGGGGAAGCCGCACGCCTATCGCGATGAGGCGCCTTCCCACGCCCCGCCCCCGCTGCAACTCCACTCCACGCTCCAAAAAGTTTAACGCTTTTTCATTTTTTTTAATCCCCTTAATCGTGGGCACAATCAGAAACCACACTGGTCAATTCTGAGCACGGTCTTAACAACGAAATACAATCGATCCACATTCGGCAGTTAAGCATCGGGAGACTTTACGAGCTCCATGCAGGATGCAGGGGCACATTGACGCGAAAAACAGGAAGGGGAGCGCGAGGCAGTGCGCACCCTGCAGGGGACTGCGGCGGCGACTGCGGCCCGGGTCACAGGTGCTCGCCGAATTTACCGCGTCTCTTATCCCCCGATTCTTTGAAGCGCAGCCCGGCACGGTACGGCACGGCACGTCACGGCATGGCACAGCGCAGCAGCCCGCAGAAAGAAAAATCGTGCAAAAAGGCTGGAGATTGTCAGCAGCAGGCCCCGCCCCGCCCCGCCCCAACCACCGCAAAGCGCGGCCGGGCTGGGCCGCGCTGGAGAGATAGATCGGCGCGGGGCGGCGAACAGGGCTCGCAGGCCGCCTCATGGCGTGTGGCGGGGCGGGGCGGGGTGGGATGGGGCGGGGCGGCCCCCTTTTCTGGAACACCCCCGATCACTGATAAGTCACGTGTCGCCACGAAATGTGGGGCCATCTTGGCAGCGGAGGGTAAAAAGTGCGCGCAGGGCCACAGCGGGGCCCGCCCGGCCCCGCCCGGCGCCCGGCGGAGGGCGTCGCGGAAAATATCTTGGCGTGAAAATATTTGACCAGGGGAGCGGGATGGGGGGGAGGGGGCACGACGGGTACACTGTACACTCGTCAAATAAGAGTACATGTGGCATCCAATCACCACAAAGTGTGTGTGCGTGTGCGCACCTTTGTTGCACATGTTGACTTCCAGCAGCAGCGCGAGCGCACTCACACACTCACTCACTCTCTCTCTCTCTCTCTCTCTCTCTCTCTCTCTCTCTCTCTCTCTCTCTCTCTCTCTCTCTCTCTCTCTCTCTCTCTCTCTCTCTCTCACACACACACACACACAACCACACACACACACACACACTTTGCGAGTGATTGGACGGCCGCAACATCCTTCTATTTATCGAAGGCACAGATGAGAGGAGGTCGTCCCTCCTCCCTTACGGCGCGGTACTACAGTAGCACGAGGGGAGACCTGCTGCTTGACTCTTCCCCGCGCACCGAGAGCAATCGATATAACGAGCAAAATAAAAATGGAACCATCATCATCATCATCATCATCTTTGGAGAAGAGCGAGCAAGGCGCGAGTCTCTCTAATGTACTGCCGCACCGCGCCGCGCCGCAGCCTCCTCGCGCCCTGACACTACTCCACCAGCAGCGGGGACTACTCTACGCCGCCACGCCCCGCCAAGCCCCGCCACGCCCCGCCACGCCCCGCCACACCCCGCCACGCCCCGCCACGCCCCGCCACGCCCCTCGCGCGCGCGGTGATATCATGTGCCGATGTCAAGTAACGTCGTTTCGATCCGAGACGCCACAAATCCAATCCGCGGGACAGGCGCGGAGAGGCGTGGCGTGGCGTGGTGACACGCCGACAGCGGCGGCGGCGCCCCGGCGGCACGAGCACGAGTGTAGCCGAGAGCCGGGCCGGGCCGGGCCGGGCCGCGCGACGTGTGGCGATGAGGCAGTGATTTCATTACCGACTCCTGATGAGCCACTTCACTCCGCGCGTCTTCGCCGCGGCTCTACTCTTGGCTTCACTCCACTTCACCTCACCGCCGCGCCCCGCCGCGCCCCGCCGCGCCCCGCCGCGCCCCGCCGCGCCCCGCCGCGCCCCGCCGCGCCCCGCCGCCTTGTGACTCTCGCGCGCGAGGAGGGCGCCACACCACAAGGAGATGTTCGACAGGATGTAAAATCGGATCGCGTGCATGTCATGAGCCGAACTGATCGCAGGCCCCGCCCCGTGGGCTGAGCCTTCGGCAAGTCGAGTCTGCGGTCAGGTCACTTACGCGACTCCGCGCACCAAACTCACTTCGAACGCAGCCCGGCGCGCACTATAAAATTGAGAGGAAAAGAAGAAAAAAAGGCGGGTAAGAACAAACTCTCAGGAGCGAAAGGCACCTCTGCCGCTGCACTCCCAAAACTTTTTTTTTAAAGGGAGAAACTTATTTTGTCCCGTTCGTCGTTCTTGTTCTTGTTTGTTTGTTTGTTTCGATCAAGGCCGCTCATCTTTTTCCCCCAACGACTTGGCTGACTCGGCATCAGGTGATGTGTCACTGCACACAGCTGTCAGAACGTTGTCGCCAGGGCGGGGCGGGGTGAGGCGGGGCGGGGCGGGGCGGGGCGGGGCGGGGCGGGGCGGGGCGGGGCGGGGCGGGGCGGGGCGGGGCGGGGCGGGGCGGGGCGGGGCGGGCCAGGGCAGGGTACTCTTCGAAACTGAATCCTACGGCGCCCGATCCATCCTGCCCACCTGATACACTATGGCAGCGGGGAATGGAGAGCTAGAAGAGAGAAGTAGAGAGTACGGCCACGAAGTCGAAGGCAGAGGAGGAGGAGGAGGAGGGCAAGAAGAACGGGACCGCAGTCACTTTAATTAGGCAATATTTATGTCGGCCGTGCATAGATACACACACCTGGGGCCCCGGGGCAGGGCCGCCCAGGGACGACCATGCCGGGCCCGGCCGGGCCGGCTATATCTCAGCCCAAAAGCTTTACCACCACAGGGGCGGGTGCGGGGGGAGGGGCGGGTGCTTGGCTCTTCCTTTGCCTCCGTCCGGAACACTTTGCCATTCATTACCGAGCGGGTCCCGGCCGGGTCGCACCCTCCTCCCCCTCCCCCGCCACCTCCTCGAGGCCGTAAACAAGTGCAGCACTGATTTCATTCACCGCCTGACGGAGGTTACACGGTGGCACTGCCTACACTCACACCGACTATCATGCAGGGTGCGTGGGGCGCGGCCTGCTTCTGACCGCGCTGTCCGAAAATGCCAAGCGAGCAGCAGGAAAGGTGGATTGGCGCGAACGAAAAAATCGAGACTTTGTTTTAAATGTCCAATAACGCGCTTTAAACGCTAGTATCGCTTATTGACCTTAACTGAGAACACTTGGGAACACAATCAATAAACCCAAATTGTTCTCAATCCAAGAAAATGAGTGTACAGTCGAGCGTAACCGTAACTGACACTATTCAAGCACATTTGAAGCTCGGGTATAAAGGGCAGATATTCCGGTAGGGATGTGCTGGGGGGGGGGGGGGACAACTCTGAAATATTTGCACGCCTCGTAATTCAGGATAATTCAGAGAAATTCAGAAAACTTCATAAAATTTCAGGGAGAAAAAAAAATTTAATATAATTTAAATGAAATTCAAGCAAAAATTCACAAAACTTCAATTAAAGTTCATAAAATTCACAAAAGTTCACATAAATTCCCTTAAGTTTACAACATTAGTGCACCAAAATTCATAGTTGTTTCGCTCTCGAATGTGCTTGAATCCAAAACTCATTATGGCGAGGGGGAAGGGAGGGGGCGTGTATCAGACGGCTCTGATTGGCGATGCGAGGGGAGAGGTACAGCACCGAGTAGCGGCCCGCCCTTCGCCCTTCACGGACGTACACACCATGCATGGCGACCGGGGCGGCCCTGAGGCCCCGAGGCGTGGCGTTGCGGTGCGGAGGCGGGGCGTAGCGCAGGCGAGGCGGAGCGGAGCGCCCGTGCGGGAGTGGGTAGGCAGCGCCGCCGCACCCCTGCCTTGCGGGTAGGCCGACCCAGCGGGCGCGCCCTGTGCAGAGGAGGCGGGGGGCGGGGAGGGGAGGGGCCGGGGGTCGACGTAGGAGGATCCCAGGCTGCGGGGGGGAACCGTGCCCTGGCGCCCGGGTCGGCCCGGGCCTGAGGAGGTGGTCGGGGGTCGCGTACCAGACCAGGGCCCTTGAGGGTACCGCCACCGCGCCCCGTCTCTCCACGCCCGGCCGCGCTCCACCGCTCCCGAGTCGAGTTATCTCTCCTCTCGGTGAGGACTCTCCTAAGCTAAGCACTCCCCTTTAGATTGTTGTTCATCAGCCCCTCTAGGGTGGGCCCCGGCCGGGCCGGGCCGCGCGGGTTGTAGTGGTGGTGGAACGCTTTGGGCCAAAGCCCTCTTACGGCCCCTCGCGCTCCCCCTCCCCCCCCCCCCGCCCTTCCCCTGCTTAGTGCCCGAGGACCACACCGGAAGGGAAAGGGCTAGAGCGCGGGGCGCGGCGTAGCGCGGTGGCTGCGTCCGGGACGGTACGGGACGGCCGGGCCCGCCCCTCTTCGCGGACGCAGCCCCCCGGCGGCGGTTTTGGAGAGCGAATAAGCGAGCGCCACAGGAGGAGAGGAGAGGGTCGTCCTGTCCTCTGCTCTCCCTCCTCTGCTCTCTCTCTCTCTCTCTCTCTCTCTCTCTCTCTCTCTCTCTCTCTCTCTCTCTCTCTCTCTCTCTCTCTCTCTCTCTCTCTCTCCCTCTCTCTCTCTCTCCCCTTCTCGCACCGCCAGGCCAGGCCGGGGTGCGAGCGGGCCGAGCGCCTGCACGAATGCGGCAGCCACGCGAAACATAGTCATCGAAAATGAATAAGAGTCGTCGTCGAGGCGACAAACACTCCGTGGCGACAGTGTCGGTTGAGGTGCGGACTCTACAGCAGCTGGCGTACACATAGTAATCAGTAGTTTCGTGGGCAACAGGGACTCGTGGGCGGCACTGGATAGGGAAGAGAGAGAGAGGGTGAGCAGAGAGAGAGAAAGAGAGAGAGAGAGAGAGATGGGGGGGGGGGAGGAGAGGGGGAGTGGTTAGGGAGATTGAAGGAGAAGGGGCATGCCAAGAGCACCTTGGCTTTCATGTCAAAGGGGAGTTCTAGACCATGTCGGCGCCAAAGTTGGCCGCGCCGAGATGACGATCTCCATGTCGCGCAGCAGGAGCCCGTCACCCTGAGCGGGGCGGAGAGCCTAATGTGGACCACAAATTAACACGGGAGTAAAAATAATGCGCGCACGCGCTCGTGTCGGCCAGAGCAAACGAGCGAGCGAGAGCGGAGGGACAGAGAGAGCGAGACGCAGAGAGAGAGATAGCAACGGCATGTATCGCGCAAAGATATGGCCTCACGGCCCTGCGAGCCGAGTAGGGTGCATTTTCGTCAAACATGGTGTAGCTTTACTGGCCTGACTACGCAGGCAAGGCACGGCACGCGGCACGCCCGCAGTGAAGCACGGCGATGAAGTAGTTGACGGGGAGGTGCAACTTGTCCCGCGGCGCGCGCGCCCACCTTCATTTGCATCGCGCGTGGCTGGTCACTGGTCAGGATGCGCGGTGCGCCGGTCAGGACCGGACAGGCCGGTCACGCCTCTGAGTAATGGTGATTTCATTGGGCAATATCTGTCCTGTCCTGGCTCGCGCCGCGGGCGTCAGTGCGTGTTGAGGCCTCTGTAAAAATTTATCTCGAGGATCCTTTTCTTTGAAAAAAATAAAATAAATACAATAATTAAAAATCAATAAAAAGGATGAAATAACGACATGCTAGTTAAGACAACAAAGTACACTGTGAAGAAGTATATTGGAAAAATTTCCACAAAGCATGTTCTCAAATTACAATTTACAATTTTAAAATTACAACCAGTGCGCGTATCGACCTCCGTTGACGTATTGACGTGTCTTATTTACAACATGTACTGCACAGCACAAATGACGCAAACTACGAGTTTTGTAGATCTACGAAGACATTTCTCACAATGTCATAAACCGAAATGTGCTTTTAATTGAACATGTTTTTCTCGCTGTTGTTTAATGACAAACAACCTCTCTGTAAAGTCTCCGAATTTCCCTTGAGATTGGAGGTGCAGTAATATAGGTGGGCCACACCTCCCGAACGTCAGCGTAATAGTTTGATAACGCCACGCCGCATACCGTTAGGCGTTAGGCGCCAATCAGCGCGGCAGAGCGTGACGCGGGGAGCAGGTGCGCCCCTATCTGCGGCGGAGGCTGGCTCAACCCTTCTGGCAAGGTAGGCAGGTAGGGGCGAAATGCAATGGAGGCATGATCAGTCAAGGTGAGCACACACGAACCGCGAGCGCAGACATAATTGCTACCGAGTAGTTTTTTTTATATAAAAAATGTAAAGCAAGCTCAATCAAGATCGCGGAGTGGGAATCAGTTGAGACTGCAGAAAATAGAGAAATCTCTGGAGCGCGAGCGTGTCTTGTGTGGCGAAGTGGGTGTTTGAAGGTATTAAGGTGTTGTCTAGAGAGAGAGGAAGACGAGACCGAAGCTGATCAAGCGTAGTCAGGACTCCGGACCGTGGTATATAGGGAATAGAGAGGGTGCGCGCTGCCAGAGAGCGCAAGCTGTAGCTGATACATTGGAGAAAGTGACGTTATGCATAAACAATTATTTTTCGCTTGCTGTTCTTAAATGCAGCAACTCCAAAAAATTATCGTGCATTATCTGGCAGTGTCACACACGCAGGTATAGGCAAGGTGCGCGGCGCTCTCCGGACAGCTGTCCGTCACGCCGCGTCCGCGTCCACTTCCTGTTCCGGGTTCGTGCGGCTAATCGGACCGGTCAGCGCGGCCGGCAGGGCAGGGTGTCCCGGGGCGGGACGGGGTTCAGAAGGTCGCGGCACCGGACCTCACCCGGCGGGAACCGGTGGAGGGGAGCGCGCTCCTTCCGGGAGCGCGCCCTTGTCGGCATGCTCCCGGTCCCGGTCCCGGTCCCGGCCCCGGCCGCGCGGGCCGCGAGCCGCGAGCGGCACCCGGAGCCGGCATGCAAATGTCCGGCCCCGTGCGGTCACGAGTGGTCATTCCGGAGATGTTGGCACCCGTGTCGCGACCGGGCTGACCTCCGCGGAGGCGCGGCCGGCTGGGCCGGCCGGGCCGGCGGGCCGGGGGAGTGAGCAGTGAGCAGTGGTCGGCCAGGCTGATTCAATTAAAGTGACATTTTTCAATTTTCGGTAGGAGGAAGAGGTGGAGGAGGACGACGACGATGAGGAGGAGGACGATGACAATGAGGAGGAGGACGACGACGAGGAGGAGGAGGAGGACATGGAGAGGGAGGAGGATTAAGGGGGACTAGAAGGAGCAGGAACCCACCTCCCGCCTCCGCCCGGACCGCCAGGCCCGACAGGCCGTCTCATGTGTCCGCCGTATAGAAGCCCGCCGCTCCCGCCGCCGCCGCGGCCCGGCGTGTGCTGTGCGCTAAACGCCATTTAAAATGTGATTAAAATTTCACGACGTTAATTTTCCGTAGGTGGGCATGGGGGGAGTGGCTTGTTCTCTCGATTAGCTCGACGGCACATGCTCGGGCGGGGCGGGGCCCGGGGGCCCGCGTCGCGAGACTAGATTCAATAACACGCACGGGGACGCGGGGGGCGGGGTGGGGGAAGTGAGATGGGGAGGCAATGGCAACCCCTCCTCCCCGACGCATCAAGATGAGTGAAGGGGGCGCAGGCGAGCTCAGCACTAGCCAGAGAGTGGCCCAGAGAGCCACGTGGAATATTGTTGAATATTATTGTTTCATATACTCAAGAAGAATACTCCACAGCATGTAAGAGCGTATAACCTCTTCGCGCGCTTCAAAACCAAAGCTGATTAGGGGGGAAGAACGCAAAACGGGATTATTTGAAACATGGGAGGGGGGGAGGGTTCTCGTAGGGGGTAAAATCCTCAGGACGTGAGTATGTGTGGGAGCTTTACGTCTTGACGTGTAAGTGTGTGAGAGTGTGTGTGTGCGCGCGCAGACTCTCCAGTGGCTCCGCGCGGTACGGCGGTTGGCTTGGCAGCTCATCCTCGGGTCCGACCTGCCCTGCCCTGCCCGGGCCCAGGCCCGGCGCTGCTTCTTGTGGATTCCACTCCAGAGGTATTCCTCGCAATTAAGAAGCTCCTGCCCCCGCCCCTCCTCGCCCGGCCCGCCCCGATGTGGCGTCGTGGCGGGGCGTGACGGGGCGTGGCGGGGCGTGGCGCGCGGGGCACATGTGCTGTCATCTAAGTAGGTATGCGAAATGAAGGAGGGGATGGGACGCAAGCGGTTCAGGCCGGGCGGGGCGGGGCGGGGCAGGGTGAGGCGGGCACAGGGAGGGGCGGCATCGGAGGAACGCCCCGAGGCACATATAAAGCCCTCTCGCACGCTGCGGAGCTCAGCTGCCACACGCACACGCACGCACACACACACACACACACACACACACACACACACACACACACAAGCGCACTAGTTGGTTAGCGACTTGGGACAATTTGCGAACCAGAGCAAAGCCGAGGGCCTGTGGTGCTGGCGGGGCGGGGCTGGGCGGGGTGGCGCGGTGCGGTGCCGGCGCGGCTGTGTGAGTGAGGATGGAGGGGAGGAACTTGGTGGATAAAGGGAGCGCGTGGCTGGGGGCGGGCAGGGGCCGGGCCGCGCCGGGCCAGGAGGCGGAGGACGGCGACGTGTAGTGTGTCCTTGGCGAGAGGCAAATTGTGCCAATTTCGTCCTCACATGCTACTTTTGCGCGCAAACGCGCGGCAAGGGGCAGCAGCAGCAGCAGTGCCGCGGGGTATGGAGGGTGGGCGGAGGGAAGGTGGCTGAAAAACAAACGAGTCGAGTGTCACAAAATGCTGCCATTGCCGCAAAAGCAAGCAACGTCTCATAAGGGAAAATTAGCACGCGCGAGATTTCATCACACAAAAAAATGCGCTGATTCCGTTTCATACAGAACCGTTTGCCGTTTGCGCCAGTGTGTCGTCGTGCACTCCTTATAATGTCGGGTACAAGGTATAGTCAAAAGGAAAAAAAGAAAAAAAAACTTCCAGTGTATACCCTAACACATAATCAGTAAAATATCGGGGGAAAAATCAGTAAAAAAATCAGTGGAAAAAATTGGGAAAATATCAGAAAAGGAAAATCAGTAAAAATCAAACAAAATCACGAAAAACTAGAATAATCGGTGTACGCTTGAATTTATAGTGAAGGACTCCTCGGGTATAGTCTTCACTCCTCCGCGACCGCCTCAGCCTCTACTGGATGAGGTCCCAGCCCCGCACAGCCCGCAGCCCCGAGCCTGCAGAGCCCCGTACCCGTACGGCCCATACACCGACGCGCTCCGTCACAAACTTTGTAGCTTGTAGCGTGACGGCTTGACGGAGTGGCGGGGAGAGGGTGTGACGCTGGGCTTTGTGAGAGAGCGAGGAACCGAGCGAGTGAGAGAAAGAAAGAAAGGGAGAGAGAGATGGAGAGAACACGCCCCACGCCAAGCGATCACCTGTCACAAGTCGGCTCCCGAATTCATCAGTTTCGCCGGGGATATTGAGGCGCCGGCGACCCGCCACGAGGCAGCGGGGGCGGCTGCCAGGGCAGGCGGAGTGGGCGCGTCTGGTCGTTGTGGCCGGAGCCCACCGGAACCCACCGGAGCCCGCGCCGGAGCCCGGAGCCGCGGCCGGAGCCGTGCAGGATGTGGGAGGGGTGTGTGCCGCGCATGGTAGAGGCAATCAAAGTTTGATGGCAACCCTGGCAGGCGCGCACAGACACACACACGCGCATGCCCACACACACACGCACTCACACCAACGCGCTCAAACACACCACCATGCCCTACCCACCCCAGCATCCAAAGTTGCAGGATTTTTATTCACGACTCTGCAAATGCAGAATTTGGCAGCCCGTTTTGTGGATGGAGTCGGAGTCGTCTTTGGTATTTCGCGGCTCGTTGCTGTCGGCGTCGGCCGGGCCGGGCTCGGCGCAGGGCGGCGCGCGCTGCTCTCCTGTGCCTCCTCCACTAGTGCAGTGGCCTTTATGCCCGACACTCGTAACAACCTCATGAATTTTGCAAGTTTTCTGAAGCAGTGGCCGCGGCCCACAGGTGGCCGCGAGCCCGGGGTGTACCAGGGGCGTACCGGGGGCGTACCGGGGGCATACCAGGGGCGTGCGGGGGCGCGCTAGCAGCCCGACGGCAGGGCGGGGCGGGAGCTGCTGCCCCCTGGCGGCCGCGGCGCGCCTCTGCCTGCAGGGCTCCGCGATCGAAGCGACAGCGCCGCGCGGCTACTGCGTCCTGCTAGCGCCGGGGCTGGAGGCTGTGCTGGAGGCCGTGCTGGAGGCTGTGCTGGAGGCCGTGCTGGAGGCCCTGCTGGAGGCTGTGCTGGAGGCCGTGCTGGAGGGGCTGTGCTGGAGGGGCTGTGCTGGAGGGGCTGTGCTGGAGGGGCTGTGCTGGAGGGGCTGTGCTGGAGGGGCTGTGCTGGAGGGGCAGTACTAGAGGCTGTGCTGGAGGCTGTGCTGGAGGCTTTGCATGAAGCTTTGCTGGGTGCTGTGCTGCGAGGGCTGTGCTGGAGGCTGTGCTGCGGAGGCTGAGCTGGAGGCTGTGCGCCAGGCTGTCCGAGAGGATGTGCTGGATACACAACGGTGAATGCTGCGCAGGACAGGATGGGACATCTAAACACTTGTCACCGTCTTCGCACTTAAATTGTGTTTTTTTAAATTATTTTTTCAATGAGGTGGGCGAGGGGATAATTTATTTAATTACGCCTTTGAGTATTCGACACGATAACCACGTCACCCAATCAAATGCGCAACAACAATCACATCCTTGGGTCTCAGTCTCAGAGGCTGCACCTCCGGCTGCTCCGAGACCACTACTGATCGGGCCCGGCGGCGACAGCACATTTTTCTCCGCTTCCGCGTTTTCTCCTTACCGGCAGACGGGCCGGCAGACTGCGAGCGTGACGCTCAATTAGAGCGGATATTAGCGATTTGTTATTCCTTTACTATTCGCGGCGTTGGTGGCGCTCTTTTTCTGCCGCCACTCCAGGCCGCGCCGGGCCGCGCCGCGCCTGGCCGGGCCGCACTCCCGACCAGAATTTTAAAGAGCAATTTCACTTGCGGAGGCCGTGATGGGGGACGGGGCTCGGGAGAGCGGGGGGAGGGGGGAGGGGGGGAGGGGAGAGGGGGGCGTCAGGGCGAGGAGGCGAGGGGGCGGAGGGGGCGGCGCGCGGCGCCGTGGGAGGAGAAAATGAGCGCGTATAAAAGAAAGTTAAGAATGGGCACCGTGACCTACCCTTACTATTGGGGCGGGCAGCACGCCGACGACGGGACGGGACGGGCCGGGCCCCCGCTGCTTGTAGCGTCTTTGCACTTATTCAAGCTCGCTTGCTGGCGCCTCCTATTATCTCACTTCTCTCTCTCTCTCTCTCTCTCTCTCTCTCTCTCTCTCTCTCTCTCTCTCTCTCTCTCTCTCTCTCTCTCTCCTCTCTGCCCTTCTTTCTCTCCGCGCGCCCGCCTTGCGCACACAATCGCGCGGCCCATTAAAACAATTAAACGGAAGCGAATGAAAGGTTTGTTGAGGAGCTTCCTTTTCAGGCCCCGTCAATGGAATTACGTCACCGGGGAGAAAAGTTACGCGCCTCCAGCGCGGGGAAACGAAAATATTGCCCGACACCCTGGTGATAACAGGTTTTGCATTTCTTGAACTTCATTTACGCCCAGGTGGTGGAGAATACTATTTACTTACAAATCAGTTGAAACGCAAGTCCTGTTTTCGTCTGCACCTCGGAGAGCGTGAGGCTTCTGCAAACAATGCTTTTGAAGAAACGAAGGATTTAAGCGGATAGCGACCACCGCGAGGCAAATCCCTCCACCGAATCCTCAACTTTCGGTTCCACAACCGTGGCCCCATGTACCATTCAGCGAAGAGAGCCGGAAGCGGGCGACGCAAAAAGTCGCCGGGCCGGCGGGCATCCCCGCGGGGGTTAATCACATCCGCTAATCACTTTACGGGATGATCACTTTCCGTCTCCAAGCCCTGCTGGCTGCCAGCCCCGCCAGCCCCGCCGGGGCCCAGCCGGGCCGGGCCGGGCCCCACCGCGGAGCAGCGCGCAACAGTTTTTTAATGAGACACTTCCCTCCAGCCAGCACGCCCCGCCACCCCCGCCACGCCACGCCACGCTCTCCTCGTCCGCAGAGCGTCATTGCTATTCGCACTGCGATTCGCCTTCCTTTCTCTCCCTCACTCTTTCTCTTTTCCTTGTCGCTTCTTCTTCCTCTTTCTCTTTTTATTTTTATTATTTGCCACCCTCTTTCAGCCGCGGTAGCGCGCTAATTGAGGAAGTCATTCAAAGCACCACGACGCGACGACGTTGCGGTTATTGGTGATCGGATGGCATCTCACCTCTCTCTTTCTCTTTTTCTCTCGCCCTTTCTTTCTCTCTCCTTCGCTCCAGTGCCGTTCTCCTGGCCTCTCAGTAACTTCCCTCCCGCCACGTCTCCCTATCCTATCAATGAGTCGAGGCTCGTCGGCGCGGCGCGGCGGGGCCTCCACTCCACTTCTACCTCACGGAAATCATCATCGTGATTATTACCGGCGCGCGATCAGATCGAAAAGTGAGAGGAGCGACAAGACATCTGCGCGCGTTGCTAATTGACTGCTCACTGGTAAAACAAATGAATAGTTCTAAACATCAAATGATGTTTAACTGCTAATGTTTAATATTTAAACACGACATCATGTTTAGTTCAAACTATACATCAGCAGATGTTTATTTTCTAAACACTTTACAAGTGTTCAGTTGGCTATACACTTGGCGCAGCGTGGTATCCCTATGCTTTTCCATGTGAAGCCTCGCCCAAGTGCATACTTCTATACGTCACAAAATGTTTAACCTCTATACATTTAAGGTGTTAAACATCTTGTCATGTTTAGTTCCTGCTATACATCATGTCATGTATATAATTGCGAACTATACACCATGATGTATAGAAACTAAACAGTTGTTTTACCAGTGCTGTCATGTTGTAGCAGGTCGCCCCACCCCGCCTCGGCACACGCGCTCGTTCGGACACCACCTTAGAGCTTCCCGCAATCATACATCTGTGATCGAGGAAGAGCAACACAGAATTTTGGTGGAGAAATATTGTGAATTTTCGGTAATTCTTGTGAAGTTTCGTGAATTTTTGTGAATTTTTATTGATTTTTTCTGAATTTTTGATTAAATTTTACCTTAATTTTGCCGAATTTTCCTTATTTTTTCTGAATTACGAGGTCTACAAAAAAATTCAGAGTTGTTTCCCTCTCGCGCAAGATGCTGTGTAAACCTAGTGAACGCACTCCACTCCGCTTCACATCCGTACACTGGAGACCCAACAGTGAGCATTGCACACTGTATGTAAAGAGTGCATGGCATGCACGCAGTATATAAAGTGTACATGATATGCTCACTGTAAAAAACGTGTGCATGGACATGCTCACTTGCTCACTGTATTTAATGTGTGCATGGAGATGCTCACTAAATCTTCAACAGTAAGCATTGCAACTCAACGTGTGCATGGAGATGCTTCCTGCGTACCCAACAGTGAGCATTGCTCATATTTTGTACAGTGAGCATGACCATGCACACGTTATAAACAGTGAGCATACCGTGCATACTGTATATGCAGTGTGCATGCCATGCACGCTTTATATAGAGTGTGCAATGCTCACTATTGGGTTTTCAGTGTAAGTTCTGGACTGCTTGCCCTATCGAAACCCAATAACACCACATCCTCAGGGAGCTAAACATATACCTACGGGTACTTTTCTTGCTCACTTGCGACGATCAGTTATACGGGAGTGCTGATATAAACTCTAAACTTTCTACAAGGAAATTTTTCGTAGAATACAAAGAATACTGTGCAACCTTAGTATACAATAAATTTTCTTGTATTACAAAAACTTTGTCTTTGTACTACAAGGAATTTTCTTGCTTTGTATTACAATGATTGTTCTCCGTTGTTCTCTATATTACATAGAAAATTTTGCTCTGTATTGGCTTTCTATTACGGTTGTACAGAATTCTTTATAATACAAGGAATTTGCTTTGTAAGAAGTTAAGACTGCATGTAACACCTCTCACGACAGGATGCGCATGCGCACCGATGCGCACGCTGCACGGCCGCGTGTATCGGAGGGGATCACGCGACGACGGTCCGGCTGGCGCCGCAGATGAATGGCGCGAATAAAACTGTCGAGCGTGGCGGGCGTGGCTGGCGGGCATGAGAGAGAGCGAGCGAGCGAGCGAGAGAGAGAGAGAGAGAGAGAGAGAGAGAGAGAGAGAGAGAGAGAGAGAGAGAGAGAGAGTACCAGCAGTAGCGGCGCACACCGTCGCTGCGGAGAGAAGCTAAGGGGTCGAGCGGGTATATCGGAGGAAAACGCCAACAACAAGATGAGATACTCCGCGTCCTCATATCAGAGTGAGCACGGGGATACCCATAGCCTATACTGTGGACCGAGACACACCCCAGGACAAGACACCGCCACCGCCGCGCGGGCAGAGGGCCATACTGCCGCGCTGGGGCGGGGCGGAGTGGGGTGGGGCGGGGAGGAGTTTATGAGCAAATATATAATCCTGACTTCCAATATGAAGCAGCAGCAAGGGCATTCTATCCTGGCTGCGCTCCCTGCTGCTGCTTCTCCTCCTCCCCTCCGGGCGGTGGGTCCCCGCCACGCCCCGCCACGCCCCGCCACGCCCCGCCACGCCCCTGCACGGCGGACCCCCTGCTGCTTCCAGGGGGAAATGAGGTCATGCGTTGCGTCCGAGGCCATGAGCCCATTGGGGTGGCCCAGGGGCCCAGGGGCCCAGGGGCTGCCCTACCGCCCTCACCCCCGCCACACCCCGCCATACGCCCCACGCGCCATGCTGGAAGAGGACAAGAGGCACGATAGAAGGAAGAGGAGGACGAGGAGACGTGGCGATGACGCGTCAGTATTGAAATACAGAGATATTTCGCAAAAGAGCGAAAAAATAGCGCCTGGCCGTCTGATGGCAGAGGCTTCCGAGCACAAAAGGCAGCCCCTGGCCCGGCGGTGCGGGGTGGGGAGGAGCGGGGCAGGAGGCCTGTCAGGCAGAGAGAGAGAGAGAGAGAGAGAGAGAGAGAGAGAGAGAGAGAGAGAGAGAGAGAGAGAGAGAGAGAGAGAGAGAGAGAGAGAGAGAGAGAGAGAGAGAGAGGGGGGGGGCAGGGCTGAACTGCCATTCGTAGCGAGGAATGATCCAATTTAGCCGCGCACTTGTGAGTGCAGAGGGGGTGCATGTGTGCGTGTGATCAACCCCTTCGGCCAGCCCGCGCACAAGCAGCCCACGCAAAAGAGAGTCAATTTAGCCTGACAGTGCAAGAGGCTCCCGGAAGACAAAAATTAAAAACAACAAGAAACAAAAACATACACGAAACGCCCGGAAAAATAGAAATAACAAAACCACAGGCTCGTTACCGCACGCACACCCTCAATCCTTACAAAGAAAATTATACAAAGAATTTCGTGCAACCATAACACAGTGAATACAAAATTTTTCTTTATAATACTGAGAAAAATCTTTGTAATACTAAGAAAAATCTTTTGTAATACAATGAAATTTTTTTGTATTACAAGGAAATTTCCTGTACATTAGAGTTGCACAGAATTCTTTACATTACAAGATAAAATTCTTTGTAGAAGATTTGGAGTGCATGCGTGGGTCATTTGACACCCTGGTCCAGTCCCAGTCATCCTGGTCCACTCCTCTCAAGCGGCTATCGCGGCCGACAGTGTTTTATTTTTCTCTCCCTCTCTCTCCCTCCCCCACTCCCCTCGCCTTTCACCCTCTCTTCACGTCCTCGGCGAAACTAGCCTCGCGCGCAGGTCCGCGACGCGTACGTGTAACGGTGACGTGCACGTGTGTGTGTGTGTGTGTGTGTGTGTGTGTGTGTGTGTGGAGGGGCAGAATGTGCCGTGGCGAATGGAGAGCGCCGTGGAGGGGGAGGCGGTCGTGTCTGGGCGGAGCTACGCGGCGCTCCGTACCCCCTCCTCTCCCCCGCTGGCGCAGCAGGGCGGCCCACCCTCACACACACTCACCCTCACACACACTCACACACGCTCGCCCGCGCCCCAGGCAGGCAGCAGCGCCCCCACTCGCTACCACCACCACCTCCACCACCACCACCCCTATGACCACTGCCGCAACCTTACCCGCGCCGAAACATTCCCCGGGTCCGCCACGCCCCACCACGCCCCGCCACGCCCCGCCACGCCCCGGGCCGCGGGGAGAGAGAGACCTAGCCGCAGCCGCAGGCCTCGTCTTACCAGTTCCTCCTCTCTCCACCTCGCCTCTGCTGTGGTCCTCGGAGAAACCTACAAAGGCCCTGCCATGCCCCGGCCCCGGGCAGGCCAACCCCTTCACGGAAGTGTGTGTGCGTGTGTGTGTGTGTGTGAGGGTGGAGGGAGAGTTTCCTTGAAGCTCGTTACTCTCCTTTCCATCACTGTAGACCATCCTGGACCGGGCGGGACGGGCCGAGCCCAGGGCGGCTCCCAGCCCCGCAGAGGCCCCGGGACACATCCCTAACCCCCCCACACACCCCCACCCCCCTCCCCACCCCGCTCTCCCCCTTCATCCAACCCCAAGGCAGCGGGCGCGACCCCTTTCGTCCGCCGACCCACGTTCCTTGCTCCGCTATATCAAGAACGTACTCGCAAAGCAAATACAATGTATGTTATTTTCGTTTAGGAAGCGTATATACTGTCACAACATTGACCCGATGTAAATATTTGTCACGGACACTTTTGTAATAATAATGTAAATAAAGAATAAAAATGACGGAGGTACTCTTTTGGCGGAAAATACTTGATTGGTTTGTGAATAGTTGAAACGAAGCTGACGCTATGGTCACAAGATCCTTCAAAACAAACTTACACGCGCCAAATTTATAACAATACCTCTAAAGTGTACTTTAGAATCACTGACAACTGAGCTAGATCACATAACCCGTATCTTCAGCGTAGGTACCCAACACCCGTAGGATCCAACCGCCTCCCTCACGACCATCCCCTTTGGACCGCTGCTGCTCCGGCCCGGCCCCGCCCCGCCCCGCCTCGCCCCGCCAGCGGGCTCTGCTCCGGAGGGCACGGCGAGAGGAGTTTGGTGGTCGCCCTTCCCTTTGCTCCCAGGGCTGAAACCACCCCTCGCGCTTTTGGTCTCCACCGCCGCCCTGCACAGCCAAGCCTCGCCTGTCTCGTGCCCTTCGTAGAAAATCCTTCCTCTGCACGCCCAAGACAACGCCACGTATGTGTGTGTGTGAGTGAGTGAGTGAGAGAGAGAGAGAGAGAGAGAGAGAGAGAGAGAGAGAGAGAGAGAGAGAGAGAGAGAGGTGAAGGAAGGAATAAGCAGGACTTGGGTAAGAAGAACGACACTGGAGAAAATGTCTTCGTAGATTTACAATATTTCTCGTAATTTCTGATTTCTAATTTAAGACCGCGGTATCTCAAATTTACGAAGGTCGAATCTAGCTTGCTTGAAAATGACGCGTCGGTACCAAGTATCATTGCAATTTCAAAATTTCACAATTTGATACCGCAACTTTTTGACGCTTCTCATGTAAAAAAAATCCCGCAGCAGCCCCTTCAGAGATTTTTTTTTCCTGTGCGGATAGGGAGACGAGGCGAGGCAGGAGGAGGAGGAGAAGTAGAAAGCGAAGAGCAGGGCGGGATGGGGCGCGCGGGGCGCGCGGGCGGGGCAGACAGGCTCAGGGCGGAGGCGGCTTGGTTTTGCCGGGGTGATCTTATTATACATGACGCCATGTAGGGGCTTAACATCGTGTGTGAGTGAAGAGGGGAAGACAGAGAGAGGCTGGTCTGCCTCGCGGGCTGCGCGCCCGGGCCGGCCCCGCCCGGCCTGGCCTAGGCCGCGATACATATACACACACCCCCCGCGCGCCGCGTAAGTGAACGGGCTGCGCGCGGGAGATACGCGGGTACTCGCCCCGCCCCGCCCCGCTACGCCACGCCACTCGACGCTGCGCACGTCAGCCACATATCAGCTCAAGTTAAGGTCCGATAGCACGGGGATGAAGGATGTGGCGCGCTCGCTGGAGGAGCCGCGGGGCTGCTAAGGCTATACGCGCGCGCCGCGCCAAAGGAAGGGGAGCAGGAGGATTTTCAACTCTGCCAGGCAAATTTTGATCCAATTTACGCGGGCGCGGTGCGAAATCAAATTGAAAACACGACACCCAGTCAATAAAACGTCTCTATCGCTCAATAACGCGAGCGTCTGCCGACATGCACGGAGATGAAAAATGTACCCGTACATATTTCGACCAAAAAAAAAAAGAAAAAACTAATAATAATAATAATATATACATATCTCTGCGCGGGAGAAAGAAAAGTTGTACATTAATTCTTTATTTTTAATTTGTTTTTGGAGCAAAGAAAAGACCTTTTGGGTCTATATAGCGTTTCCTCTTCCTCGGGTGTTGCACGCGTCGAGTAAACTATTTCCAGAGAGCGATAGTTGCACCCGCCGGCTGACCGCATGGACCAGCCCCGCACACTTCATCTCCATCCCCCGGCCACGCCCGCGCTGCCCTGGGCACTTGACTCGCATTACGAGTAAAAGCCCCGCCCCGCCCCGCCCCACCACGCCCCGCAGCGCAGCCGCCACTCCCTTCCCTCGCCCACTTGACCGATGAGTGCTGTCTTCTTGTCTCCGTTTTGACGCTCGGTCCAGATCTTATCTAAAATGAAACCGTGACGGCGGGTCGGGATGGTTTTGTCAAGGGGTTGGCGCGAAGAAGAGGAAGATGGAATAGAGAAGAGAGGAGGGAGGGGGGAAGGGGAGGGGAGGGGGGGGCTACCCGATCTGATAGAGAAATGAGCCACAACAGGGGCGAAATAGACCGTGCGCTAATCCGGCGACGGCTGCAAGCCGAGTACACCGAGAAAAACTCGATTGATTACTCTTTCCTAGTTTTTCAAACAGGCAAATCTTCGAGCTAGAAATTACTATTCACGGCGGAATGTGTATTATTGGCTGAGCTAAATTTAAATTTAAATTTAAATTTAAATGCTCAGCCGGCTCAGCCCTGTCAGCATGCGCCATGGGGCGGCCGGGGCGAGCCGTGATAAGAGATGTGAGACGTGAGATGTGGAAACATCAGTGTTGCCATCGTAACTTGGTTTGAGCAAACAACTTAGTGATAATCGACTAATCGAAATCTGTATTATGAACTGTTACCTTAGCGCGCCGCAGGCCAAGATAGACGCACTTTTAGCTCAGCTTTTCACGGTTTTAACGTGCGTCTACCTTGAGTAATATGTATATTGCATTTTCACTACCTATACACACGAAAAATGCTGTTCTTGGCACAAGAAGTGTCCTATCTGTGTACAAGAACATTGACTTTTGCACAACGCTACTGTGCGTGGTTCAATGAAAGTGTAGGATTGAGCTCAGCGCGCTTTCTTGTCCCAAGGACGGTATTTTTGGGGGGTTTGAGCTAACTGTTGTAAAAGCAGAAAGTTTTCATACTTTTTAGACAGTCCCTTGTTTTAATATATATGGCAGTGTGCGCAGCGAGACACTACAAGCATAACGACTGAACGAAACTTACTCTATCTGAACAGATAACAGACAGACAGGCAGTTTTCACTTATGGCATATGGCCCTCAGTGCACACACACACACACACACGCACATCCACCGCCCGGCTGAGAGCACCCCTCTTCCTCTCTCCATTCAAACCCTTCGGGCCGCGCTTCGCCGAGCCCCGCGCCACCCCACCGGCGATAAGCGATAAATATTAATTTTATGGCAAGGAGTGACCAGCGGTCAGCGCGACTCGCCGGACCCCACCCTGCTGCTCCGCGCGCGGACGGCCACCTGCCCGCTATTCGTAATCGCTGTTTTGACTGCCTCCAAATGACTCGTTTGTCCTACCCTCCCATATCCCCGAGTCAGAGAGCGTTCAGTGTAATTGAAAAAAATAAGAGGGGGGGGGGGGAGATAAATTTCGTTATGATGTGTAAAGAGAAAAGAGCTGCAGGTTCGTCTCTAAACTCAAAGGCCTTGAGCCTAAACGCTGCATATAGCATGAGAAGTAAAAGAAATGTATGTATGCGGATATTTATTTCCTGAAAAGAATCGAGTGTGATAAAACTTACAAGAGACGCTTTTTATGGTCCAAAAATTTTCCACTCCATCGCGCCTCATTAGAGAACTATGCGATTATTCAAAAGGTAGAGAAAGAGATCAACCCGCGACCCATTCTTTTAATTTTTATTTTTATTTTTATTTTATTTTTTAAAGTCAAAGAAGTGTTGTGAGCTGCAATCGCCCCGCCGCTCAACGTGTCGGCCGTCGCCACGCGGACCGACACGTCGCGGTGACGGGCTTTGTCCGCGTCCGCCGCAGCGTAACTCGCGGGGGTCGCGCGCAGAGTTACGCGGGTGTGCGGCGTCTGCTTCCGAGCGCATCGCTCTCGTACCTCCGTCCTTGTCGCACCTGTGGTGGTGCCGCATGTTGGGGATGGCAGGGCCCCATGAGTGCGACAAGGACGGTGGAGGCGGCGCAGCAGAACGCCCCGCGGGGGGCACCGCCGGGCACCGCTGCAGGTCCAGTCGAGCGAGAGAAACGTCACGTCGAGTCACTCGCACCGCGCGCCGCCAACCTCATGGAAGTCGTGTCCATTGTCCACATCATTTGGGAAACAGAGAAAGAGAGAGTGAGAGTGAGAGAAAGGGGAAAAAAAAGGTTCACGGTCGGAAACGAGTCGGAAAGTTGTTGAGCGCAAGCGCAGCCCGCCCGCTTGAGCCTTACTGACGACAAGCTCACAGCACAGACGTCTCTATGCCATGCACTCCTGATCCTGCCTCTTGCTATTGCGGTTGGCTTCGCAACGGACCAGACTGATAAGTGCGGCGCGAGGGGGGCGGAGGGGGGCAGCAGGGAGAGAAATGGCAGCAGATGGGGGGAAAGAGAGAAAAACGCAAAATGTAGCGGCGAGTCTCGAGTCTGCTCTCGCTCTTCTTTTAATTATTCGTCCAGTCAATGAGAGAGAGAGAGAGAGAGCGAAAAAAGAGACGCGAAATATCACGCTGGGAGCGCAGCCACAATTTTCCGCTACCGCCGCCGCGCCGAGCGCAGAATCGCGCCTGCCTCAGCCACGCCACGCCACGCCACACCTCGCTGGCCGTGTCGTAAGCGATGAATAAAACAGACGCCCTCTAACACGAATTAAGGGGACGACGACGCAAAAGTGCAAAAGAAAACAAACCGCCTACCGCTGCTGCTCTGTCCGTCGTGGGGGGAGGGGCAGCGGGGAGGAAGAGGAGAAAACAAGAAAAAAAGGCGACGAGAGAGAGAGAGCAAGGAGGAAAAAAAAAAGAAAGGAGGAAAGTAATGCAGCAGAAAGAACAATCGAGGATCAACATGAAAGGGAAGGAATACCTGCATTACATCGCATTCATGCCTTCTTAATGAAGCAGACCCCTTCCCTCCCCCTCGCCTTCGCCTTCGCACTTGGTCTGCTTACAGTCCGGATCGCAAAGCCACCCCCTTCTCGGCCGCGTGCCTGCCCCCCCTCTCCACAGTGGCCTTGTCGTTTTGACTTATTCACTTTTCTGCAGCAGCTCCCCTCCAACCAGGGTGTCGCAATCGGTCGTCTCCTCCACACGGCCAGAGGTCGTATCCTATGTGCCCGGCTGCAATACCTGTCAGGTGATTACGTACAGTGGTTTCGTCGCTCTGTCCTTGTCGCCCTCATGCTGGGCACGCCCATGAGGAGCAGGAGAGAGGACACTCCAAACCACGTTCGGAATCACTTTCCTGGCCAGCGAGAAACTTGCACCGCAACACCCTCGCCTCGCAACGATCCCCACGGGCTCAATATCGCGCGAGTCCGCGAAGATACAAATCCCATCCCAACTCTGCAGAAAGGGGTGGGGGTATAATTACGCGAGATTCTCGCAGGAGACAAAGGCTGGACTTGACAAGGTTTCCATCGCAAGGGGGGCAAAAAGCAGTGGCAGCAGCGTAGAGAGCAGTGTGGTCTTTGTGCAGCTAATGCCCCCGCCCCGCCCCGCCCCGCCCCGCCCCGCTCCGCCCCGCCCCGCCCCGCCACGCCCCGCCACGCCCCGCCACGCCACGTCCGACCCGAGCCGCCCCACCCGCACCGCACCCGTCCTGCTGCCACACCCCGCGACGGCCCTTCAGCAAGAAACAGTGGCGCACTAGCCTGGGGGAAAGATTTATGTGGCAGAGCAGTCTCGTGGTGTGGCGGGGCGGGGCAGGGCGGGGCAGGGCGGGGCGGGGCGCATGGCGCATGGCCCTCCCTGGGGTCGTGAGACTGATGGACCAGCCCACCTGCTGTCCGGCTGCAAGTGTGGCGAAGCGCGGCGTGATGTCCACACCACTCCACTGAAATCCAATTTGTGATACTTTTGCAGAATTTTTGCGATAACTGGTGTTTTGCAATTCCCACTCTGAAGGACATGATAACACCAAAAAATGTGATAAAAGTATCAGGATTTTGATTTTATCATTAAATTGCAACAAATATAATGCGAAAACTTTTTATCACAAAAATTTCGTAAGAAAATGATGATTTTATCATTATATCCTTACACTTGTATCACACGTTTTTAGGGTTATCATGCCCTTTAGCGTGGGAATCGCAAAACACCAGTTATTGGTATCGCAAAACCAACCTCAGTATCGGCCAGGATTTCATGTTCAGCAGAGATAATGTTTCCCATTACATTTCAGGCACCGCAAAAATTATCAAGGGAAAAAAAAATCGCTCGGTAAATCAAGAATGTTCGGAGTTTAATTGTTTGTGAAGTTATTTGATATCATTGAAAAATGATGAAGCAGTAACTCTGACTTCGAATAAGTACTCAGGAAATAGTGCACTTGTGTTAGAGGACATGTATGCAGCAAAAAGTGCGTACATGCCTGTCCGAGCAGTATACACTATTTCCTGAATTCTTCGCAGTTTGCAGTAAAATAATTAATTCTTGCACGCACACTTGGGCTTTCCAGAGCACCCTTCTTGTTTTTGCAGAGTAGCAGCAGCCCGTTCGGGGCGTATACAAGCAGCAGCCCCGCGCAATACTAATATATCATGGTCGATAGCATATTAATTATGACCCCTGCGTAATAAGTTGTAGCGTGGCGTGGCGTGGCGTGGCCCCCGCTGCGCCGCGCGGTCCTACTATTTCGAGGGCGCAACCCGAGGGGGTTTTGCACCACCGCAAACTATTCAGGCGAGAGCATTTGGGCGGGGCGTGGCGGGGCGTGGCGGGGCGTGGCGGGGCGTGGCGAGCGTGGCGGGGCGGGCCAGAGTGCGACATTCCTCCGCTAAGCAATATATCGAGGCCCGCAGATTTCACCCATAAATATCTCTGCGCCAAGTTTCGTTTTGGAAGAGAGAGAGAGAGAGGGGGAGGGTGAGAGAGAGAGAGAGAGGGGGGGCGGGGGCGGGGGCGGATCCGAGCAGGGCAGGGCGGTCGCCGCGAGGAGCATGGCGGTTCCGAACGAGCGGGGTGGGGCGCGGAGGGGTTCTGCGATACCAGTGCGTACAAGGCGGTGGGGCCAGGTGCACCGCGGGGCACGCCGAAGGGCGTTCCCAGCTCAAGCCGCAAGCCCGCGGTTAAGGGGCGTGGCGTAGCGCGGAGGGTTGTGGTGGGCCGGGCGGGGCCGGGCGGGGCCGGGCGGAGGGGCCCCTCTGTCTCGCCCCGCCGCGCCACGACTGATCTCCGGTGAGCTACAGCCCCGGCCCGGCCCAGCCCGAAGGGGGTATATAGAGGGCGCGCAAAAAGGAAACGTTTTACTTGCAGTGAAACAAAGTTTCACTATAATGTGTCAACTTCCCGAAGCACAAGGTACAAGTCTTGAACGTTAAGAGAAATAAGATGCGTTGTGAACTAACGGTTTTCACCGGAAGAGATCTGAAGGTTGAAAAGAAAGGAAGGAAAGAGTCTTATGCGAAAATGACGCACGATTATTACCCATCAAAACCCGCGAGGCAACCGCTCGCCCGTGAGGTCCACGGCCCTTGCCTCTCTCTCTGTCTCTTTAAAAGCGCACGCGGGAAAGCGCTTATTGCAACCTCGCAATAATAGCTGTGTGCGGGGCAGGACGGGGCGGGGCGGGACGGGACGGGGCGGGGCGGGGCGGGGCGGGGCGGGGCGGGGGCGGGGCGGGGCCGGGGCGGGGCCGGGCGGGGCGGGCGCCCTGGCAGGCATATGAAGGCCTCCTCTGCTCAGCCCGGCCGGGCCGGTACGGCGGGATGAATGGATGTGCCTCACGCTCCAGCAATCTCTTTTGTCTCCAGCGCCGCGACGCGCCACGCCGCGCCACGCCCCTACGTGACAAGTGACGCAAGTGACATGCGGATTGCCTCGTCACTCAGGGCGGCCCCTCCCCACCCCCACCAACCGTCGCCCCTTCCCCCCACCTCTCGCTGCAAACCACCATGCGCTCTCCACGCGCGCGACCATCCATTTATAAGGTGACATCTATTAATTAGAGGAATTAGGCGCGAGGCAAAATGGGGCATAATGGGGACGACCGGCGGCGAGGCGGCCCCGTGCACGGTAACTGGGTTATATTTCAAACAAGCGCAGTCTGGATGAACGGCGCGCGGTCGCGGTCGTGGAGTAGGGGGTAGAGTAGGCGGCCAGTGGGAGGGATTAAAAAAAAAAAAAGAAATACCCTTCCGCGTGATGCATTACAAGAAAAGGCGAAAAATCGTTCAGTTGCTTGAACCGAGTGTTTCAGAGAACACGTCACCACCACCCCTTTTTGACACGGTTCAGGAATGCAAAGCCACACCAAAAACCCTTTACCCGCACCGCACCCGTTCCTGATCGAACCTACATCAACACTTTGCGGCGGTTGGTAGGTACTGGCTGGTACCCGCCGCGCCAGGCCGGGTCCGGGGCGCTCTGTACCTCTGCGTCAGGGGCGCTTGGCCCGGGGGGGGGGGGGGGAGGACATTCATGCCCAAACACGTAAATGTTGTTTGCCCCAGGTGGGTCCGGGCCGGGCAGGATCCTCCAGCCACAAGCACACAGCCGGATTGGATGCTCTCACATGTGCGGGGGGGATCAAGTCCCCCACCCCTCTTTCACTTACACACCGACCTCCACACACACACACACACACACACACACACACACACACACACACACACACACACACACACACACCGACCTCCACACACACACACACACACACACACACACACATACACACACACAGGCACTTTCTGGGCGCCCGTCCCGTGGCCCGTGGCGTAGGTTCGAATACTGACGAGCACGGGGAGACCCCCGCGCCCCGCGCGAGAGTAAGAAAAGGGGCAAGAGAAAGGCTGGATATAGGGAGAGAGGCGAGCAGGGGAGGAGAGTGCGAGTGAGAGAGAGGTTGGAGGCTGCAGGTCGCATGTGTGTATGTATGGTACGTCCTCGCACGCGGGCCCGCGGCACATCGAAGAGGTACACAGGGGAGATGGCGTGCAAACGGACGCGGCGGGCCGGGCCCCTGGGCGCGGGTCGCCCACCGCACCGCCGCCGCGCCGTGCTGCATGTGAGGTGGGGCGGCACCCCACCCCACCCCACCTCGCCACCCCGCCCCGCCCCGGTGGGGGCCGTGATGAAGCTGTCTTCATTACCTGCCGGTCCTTTTGTTCCAACTTGGATACGGCTCCAGCAGCACGGGTCTCCGGAGCCACAGCGCCGCCACCACCAGATAAGGCCGAGCCTCGTTGCGAGGAGGGGTGGGGTGGGGCGGGGCGGGGCAGGGCGGGGCGGCCCCGGGGGCTAGGAAGCCTGCCTGAAACCCGCCTGGAACCCACCCCGCACTTGGCGCCGAGCCCGAGGTGTCTTAAAGACGGACGGAAGACGGCTGGTCCCAACCTGTAATCCACCTGAAATCCTGGTGTCTTGTGACGAACCCGTGCTAGGCCTCAACCTCCTCAAACCTTTCCAACAAACTTCCTCGAGGCGAGGCAGCCTAGAGCCGACCTGGGTCCGACTTGGAACCGACCTGGAGGCGGCCTGGAGCTGACCTAGGTTCGACCTGGAACCGACCTCGACCTGGAGCCCACCTGGGAACCCGCGCTTCCATCCCCTACCTTCAAACCCCGCAGCTAACTTGCTCCCTGCGCTGCGCTCGAGGTTGTAAAGCATCACATGACATCAGGGACTCTGCCGGGCCGACTCACTCGGGGTGGCTTAGGCCCCCCCCCCCCCCGAAGCCCGCGGCGGCGCCTCCCCCCACCCCCTCACCCCAGCACAAAAGGACGACAACAATGACACCTGGCGACCCGCGAAACTTTACGCCGCCGTGTTATCAACAGCGCCACGACACGAGCACGTCAGTCTGTCGCTCCGGAGGGGAGAGGGTGGGGGGAGGGAGGGGGGCTATCGGCGCGGCCATGACGCTCGCCTGCCTGACGCACTGCACGCCGTAATGCCGCCGGCCTTATCGCGGTAAGCCCCTCTCTCCCGCCTTACCTTACCTCCCCTCAGACCCGCCCGAGCCCTGCCCCTGCCCTGCCTCTGGACCGCTGCCGCTGCACACGTCAAAGAACGACCCGGATGAACACCGCGCCAACGCCACGCCCAAAGCCATGCTCCCCGTGCCCGCACACACATACACACTCACTCTCTCCCTCACACACACACACACACTCACACACACACACACACACAACCGTGGCGTGGCTTCGCAGGGTTTGGTGCTGCGGAGTTGCAACGAGAGCGCCCTGTGGCGGGAGTGAGAGGTGTGGCGGGGTGAGGGGGGGGGGGGGTGCGGGGCAAACAAGATCCTGACAGTAAGTCGATTCTGACGAGTTTCCCGTGGCAAACGCCGCGCGCACCGTCGTCGCCGCCTCTGCCCCACGTACGTATCTGACGCGGTAGCACCCGCCTCATGCCTATGCCTGGCTCTGCTTACTCTATTCTCTCTCCCTCCCCCTCTCCTCCGCCCCCCTCTCTCTCCCGCTGTCTCTCTCTGCTCCGCTGAGACGCGCCCGAGGAGCGGGCCGGACCGCCTAATGAGCCCCCGCAGCCCCACAACGACGGCGCCCCTCTCGCAGCCCGATAAGTCTGCGGTGGCAGCTGAGCGGGGCTCCGCGCCCCGCCCCGCCCCGCAGCGCAGCGCCGTCAGGCTTGCCGGGGCGTGACGGGTCGCGGCGAGGCCCCAGATGGGCGTGGCGGGGCGCGGCGGGGCGCGGCGGGGTGCGGCGGGGCGGGGCGGGGCGCGGAGCATTTCGCGGCCCCGTCACGCAGGCGCCGCTTCAGTACCTACGCGCCATCGCAACGCCGGGACATGTAGTGCACCACACAGAAGGAGCGCTCTCACTCCGCCCTGGGAGGGGAAAATTCATAGAAAAAATTAAGGAAATCCATGAAAATTTATAATAATTTCAGTGCAACGCAAGCAAAACTCCACAAGAATTTCAATGAAAATTCACGAAAATCGAGACGAAAATTCACAAAAAAAATTATCAGAGAACTCGTGCACCAAAAGTCACAGTTGTTTCCCCCCGGCTCCGTCCGCAGTCCTCCTCGGGCCGGTGCGGTCACGTGTCCGACCTGCTCCCGCGTTGCGGTCTCCAGGGGGTGTCCGCTGGGCACTGGCCCCGCCCCGCCCCGCCTCACCCGCCTCCATCTCTGGCGCGGCTCCCTCTGGTCCGGGACGGACAGGTTTGCCGATACTTGTCACAGCGAAGGGACTACGACGACGACGCCTTCCCAATAAGAGGCAAGAGGAGGCGGGGCTGCCGACTTATTCCGAAGAGCGCTCTCCTCGCCCTGTCTCTCTCGCACCTGTACGGCGAAGCCTATGAGTGCGAGAAAGACAGCGCGAGGAAAGAGCACTTCGGAATAAGTCGGCTGGCAGGGGGTGCGCGGCGAGCAGAGAGGCCGCGGCTATCACCCCGCAGGGCGCGACGGCCGACGGCCTTCCAATCACGCGTATGGAGGACTTCGGGGCGAAACGGCGCGCTGCACTCGATATGCCAAACGACAAATAATTACACCTCGGGGAATTCCGACGCGATGCTCCGGCCCCGGCTGTAGTGTACTCCCTCCATATGCCATCGCGGCTTCAGCCCGCGCGAACCACACGAGAGGGCAGCGCGCGTTTGCTGTGTGAGGGCGCGAGCATGAGTGTGTGTGTGTGTGTGTGTGTGTGTGTGTGTGAAGGGGTGCAAGGGTGTGGGGGTGCGCACATGTCGAGGGGGCGGTAATTGTTTCGCCGTCAAATGCACTCGCGTTCAGTGCAGACAGCCCAGCCCTGCTCAAGGCCCCGCAGCGCCACCGCGCCACGCCCCGCCACGCCCCGCCTCACAAGATGGCGCCTCACCGCGCCAAACAGTCCCGTCACACACACACACACACACACACACACACACACACACACACACACACACACACACACACACAGGGGGAGGAAGGGGTGGGCGTTCAAGTAGTGTTGTAGTAGTTGGCCAATATGCGGGAGAGAGAGAGAGAGAGAGAGAGAGAGAGAGATGAGAACTTTCCAAAGGCAGCATAGCGAGCAGGCGGGTAGAGCCACAGGCCACCGAGTAGCTGTGTCGTGCGGCTGAGCACCCGCCCCACCCTGCCTCGCCCCGCCCCGCCCCGCCCCGCCCCGCCCCGCCCCGCCCCGCCCCGCCTCGCTGGGTTACACGGGGCTGTCGGAGGGCGTTGCGGGTTTCGGAATCCAGCGCTAAGTGCTTCCCGTCCGAAGCACCCGCTGAGCAGCACAGCAAGGCAAAAGCAGAGAGAGAGAGAGAGAGAGAGAGAGAGAGAGAGAGAGAGAGAGAGAGAGAGAGAGAGAGAGAGAGAGAGAGAGAGAGAGAGAGAGAGAGAGAGGTACTGGCGTACGGGGTGGGGATGAAAACCGCTGCGGATGTACCATTAGCCTTACAAAAACATTTCTGGATCTAGAATCGTTAACAGAAACCGCATGGAGGAGTTTGGTGGGAAAATGAAGAGAAATATTTCAACAGTGTGCGTGTGCAGCAGGCAGAGCCGCATACGGCTCACAAGGCCTCCGTGCTGACCGTGCGAGGTTCTTGAGCGCCCCGCGCCCCGCCCCGCCCCTACCCCGCCAGGCTGTGCGGGACCGCGACCGCAAAGGGGCCGCGCGGGGAGGTGGGGAGGAAGGGGGCGAAATCAAATTGCCGAAAGTTGTGGAGGGGAGGGGGAGGGGCCGGCAGGGGGCGAGGCGAAGGGCTGTGCGGGGCAGCCTGGGCCGTGTGGAAACTTGTGTGGAGCAGTGTGCTGAGTCGGCATGGCGTGGCGTGGCGGGACGGGGCGGGGCGGGGCGGGGCGGGGCTGGGCGGAGCGGTCCACAGGGGCTGAAGGCTCGGGCCGTGTAAGGGCCAAATGAGCTCGCCGGGGTAGGAGGGGGAGGGGGGCGGGGACCACACGACGACGACGTCGAGGAGGAGGAGAAGGAGGACGACGACGACGACGACTAAGTTGTCGCCGCGCGGCAACCCAACCCATCCCGGAATGGGGGGCGCCACGCCGCGCCACGCAGCAGGACTCTGATCGAAACTGGAAGCTGGGCTGAAGCAGGCTGAAGGCTCTTGCGGTGTGTTCTGCCGCGCAAGGGTAACTTTGCGCGCGAGTTGGACCCGTGGGGAGAGAGGAGCGGGAGGGGGGGGGGGGGGCGGGGCGGAGGGAGGCAGAGTTGGTCCAACTTCCACACTCGAGGACTGCAATTATACCGTGGAACTAGCACTGACACATCCGGCCGAGGCAGTCTCTCCCCGCACCGCCCCGCCAGGCACCGCCCTCCGCACCCGATACGCTGTGTTCTCTGACAGCAGCAGGCGGCGCTAGTGTCTGACTGGCTTCGAAAAACGGGAACCAGGCAAGAATTTTCGCGCATATAACGTGAGGAGACACGCGAGAGCTTTGTCAGTTTAAATGTGATTTATCACAGAGAGCACGGGGACTGATTGACTTTTTCAAGTTATTCATAATCTATGGCTTTTTAAAATATTGAATTTTTCTCCTGAAGAATGTTATTATACTTTTAAAACATTACCTTTAAAAAAATCCTTTTTTAAAAAAATATTACCCGGATGATCATCCCTTTCACTCCTTGTCATTTTCCTACCCAAGATTTCCATCTACTTTTTATTTCCAGGTTGACGGTTTGCTCAGGACGACCGCCACGCTAAACTGTGTACAATTGTTTTGCGGGGGTGGAATTGGTATAGCGGGGCGGGGCGGGGAGAAGTATAGGCTTGACTAGGATTTATCAGTCTTTGCAGGAGCAGGCCGGAGGAGGGGCAGGAGAGATGGAGAGAGAGAGAGAGAGAGAGAGAGAGAGAGAGAGAGAGAGAGAGAGAGAGAGAGAGAGAGAGAGAGAGAGAGAGAGAGGGAGGGAGGGAGGGAGGAGGGAAAAGGGAGAGAGAGCGGTGATGGCGAAGGAGATATATTCCTGGGCCGAGACGTACAACACAATTCCGAGCTTATATACCAGCTAGGTCTATAATTGGCTCCTGCGCGCGTTGGCTGGGCTGGGAGTAAGACCGCAGCCAAGATTGGCCGAAACGGCGAAAAAAGGACACTACGTGATCTGGTCACTGTAGTCAATATTATATACACAGTGAAAGATGTCAAAATAATTTTTAAAGCATATCATAATGCTCTTCCCTTTTCTCCAGCCCCCACCCCTATCCCTATCCCCTCAGGGCACTGCTCTACCGTGCTATCACCCCCCCCCCGCCCCCGCACAAGCCGAAGGTCCCCCACTTGTCCTACCTGCCGGCACGTCCATGCGTTACGGCCGTCCCTCATTTTGACCGCTGTTTGCGCCCCGATTGATTTGAATTCAGCGCGCGTTCGCACCCCGTTCTACACCCCAGCCCCACCCCTGTTCCCTTCACCTTTTATCTAAAGACCCAACCCCTCCCTTCAAAATATATAGGGAAAAAGGAGGGGAAAAAACCTACCACTGGCTGAGGGAGGAGGAGGTGGAATGAGGAGGAGGTTCATCGGACCCAACAAGTAGTTTTATTTCATGGGCCGTCCGCGTGGAAGATTGGGACACGCAAAAGGGGGAGGGGGGAGGGAGAGGGATGGAGAGAGAGGGGGGAGGGAGGGAGAGAGAGATAGGGGAAGGGAGGAGAGAGGGGAAGAGGCGACGTGCCGAAAGGTGGGGGAAGGCGGGGCATGCTAAGAATTGGAATATTCAATCGAAGGAGAGGGCCGTAGTGCGGCCAGAATTCACAACGAGCTCTCTCTCCACGGCAGGGGGGCGGGGGGAGCGGGAGGACCAGGGCGACAGGGCGGGCGGCCCTACGGGGGGAGGGGGGGGGGGCAGGAGGGGCTAGGGGAAGGGGGTGAGGCCAGCGGTCGGCGTCCGGGCCGGCATTTATTTCGGTATGAAGTCATTCTAGATTTTTATATTCACCGCCACTCGTGAAGTAGTGGCGTGGAGCAATGGGCCGAGGAACCTCCCCCTCTACCCCCCCCCCCAAAAAAAAAAGGAGTGAGACAGGGGGAGGGGGTGGCAGCGGTTAGCTAGGACCAATCAACACTTGTGACCCCCGATTGCCACGTTACGCCATTTTGCGGGCGCCTTGCTCCTGGATAGCAGCGAAACGGGCAAGAAGCGGAGCCGAACCGGACGGTCAAGGAGGAGCAAGGCAAGGAGTCTGGCGTTAGAATTTATTCCCTGGTGCGGAAAGGGCACGAGCGCAAACAGTGGGAGAGATAGAGAGCATGAAAGAGAGAGAGAGAGAGAGAGAGAGAGAGAGAGAGAGAGAGAGAGAGAGAGAGAGAGAGAGGACGAGAGTGCGTTATCCATCCATCATCCGGTCGGAGAGCCCCGCTCTTGGCACACGCGTGTGTATCACATTCGCATGTTGGCACTCGTGCGAAACCAAAAAGCAGTTGTATGCCGCCACGCCGCGCCACGCCGCGCCACGCCGAGCGCCGTCCCTCTTACAGAGGAGGGGCTTTCGCCCAGACTATTCCCTCACGGCAGGCGCCATCTGTCTCCCCTGCAGAGCGCCGGGGCGCCGGGGCGCTCTGCCAGGATAGGCAACCCGCATCGTCCGCCGAGACCGGCCCGGGGGAGGAAAAAATAAAAAAAAATAAACGTGCGGCCATTGCATGCTGACGAGTCCGGGGACGGGAACGCGACCTCCAATCGATGGGCGATGGGGTTCTTCACTATAAATTCAAGCGTACACCTATTTCCCTGATTTATCTGGTGTTTTGTAATTTTGCTTGATTTTATCTTATTTTTTTCGTATTTTATCTTGATTTTTTAAAGGCTGTACACTGATTTTTTTTTAAATTATTATTTTTAGTGAAGGACCCCTTGCCCCCAATACGCCCATTTTTTAATTCTTTTACTTCTTAAAAAAAAAAAAAAAAGAACTCAAGCAGGTTAGTGCTGAAACGCTTATTAGCCTACTCCCTACTCTGCCTACTCCAAGCCGAATGAAGTCTAACTTCGACCAGCCATAAACACTTGGAACTTTGTGGCCACTTTTCAAGCCAGATTTTGGCTTCCCTTCCGAAAAATGCCAACATTTAGGCACTATTCATGACAAAATTCGCCATGTTGTATGACATGCCGGGGGAAAAAATTGGCATTTCTCAGAAAAAATTCCAAAATTTTGTCAAGAAAATTTTATCTTACAGCGGCAACAAAGAAGAAGAATGTCAGGGTCCGTGGCCGAGTCTGGATAAAGAGAAGAGCAGAGACACGAGAAAACAGCGGACAGCGCAGGAGAAAAAAATACAAAAGATGAAAAAGGGAAAGGCACGGTGCGGCGCGGCGGGCGTCTGCCTGAAAGAACGGCTTATAAGACGCGGCTCTGCAAAAGAAGACATCCGCGGTGCGAGACCAGCGCCGCCCCACCCCACCGCCAGACAGGCGGCATAACAGCTCACAAAACACAAATAGAAAATGTTTGCAAATTTCCCGGAACATGTTTCTAAGTCTTCTCTCACTACATTACACTCGTCCGCGAGCACGACGCAGATGAATGGAGGAGGTCGCGGGCGAGCGTGAGCGAGTGGGACAGATACATATTGCGCGCTGTGAGGACCGGGGAGGAAGCGCGAGAGTGAGTGGGAGAGAGAGAGAGAGAGAGAGAGAGAGAGAGAGAGAGAGAGAGAGAGAGAGAGAGAGAGAGAGACAGAGAGACAGAGAGACGGAGCGAAGGGGGACGACGCGTGGTGGTGCGCTGCCGGTGGTGGAGCAGTAATAAAGACAGCAGCTTGAAAAAGGAGGCGCGCTCACGGGCTCTTCGACAAACCCGCAGGTCCTCGCCTCGTCCCTGTGCGGAGCGCCTAGCCTAGCGTAACGCGACAAGTACAAAGCCGCCCTCAAACGTGACCGTCTTGTCTTGCACCACAGCAGCAGGGTGCGCGGCGCGGGCCGCGGCCGCGGGCCTCTCTCAAAGCGTTCCACTGCCGTCTGATTCAGAACATCGTTCCTTGTCGCACCTAGGGCAGTGCCCTATGTTGGGGATGTCGGGGCCCTATGAGTGCGACAAGGACAGGGGGCGCGAGAGCGATCTTCGGAATCAGACGGCTGATATTGCACGCAGCCGTCCCCCCCGCGGCGCGTCATCTCTTCCTTCCCCCATCGCCACCCTGTAATAGTCTTAGGAGCTAATTTTACCAGCAGCTGCTGCAGCTACTACGTTGGTCGGGACTGCAAACTTGGGCGTTATCCGTTCAGTTCCGTACCCTCCCTGACATTCTCCCTCCCTCTCCCTCTCTCTCTGTCTCTCTCATACCACCCACATCCACACCCTCTCTGCCCATGCATGGGGGCGAGGGCGAGGAGGGACCGGACCAATGGTGAGATCGATCAAGAACACGAGCCCTGTCTCTACCCCCTCCCCCTCCCTCTTTGCCCCGCACACATACTGTTCCCCTCCGAGGATACAGCCCTTGGACCGCTCGCTATGATGGAAAGCCCTTTATCCCCCAGCAGCACCACCCCTACTGTCCCACCGCCTCTCTCACCCTCCCCTTACTCTCTCTCTCTCTCTCTCTCTCTCTCTCTCTCTCTCTCTCTCTCTCTCTCTCTCTCTCTCTCTCTCTTGCACGCACACACACACACACACACATGGCGTTGTGCCCACCCAGTTCCAAAACAGGACCACCCACCCCCAAGGCTCAACCTAATGCAGCCGCACCACCCTCCCCCTTCGGCCGCCATTCTCCGCAGGTTCGTAATGCCCTTCGTCCCCTTTTGACCCCTCCCCTCCGCCCGCCACCCGCCCCTCAACCCACACCCCTCCCTCTGCGCTCCGCTCACCCTCTCCCTTGATATTGATTCAATGTATTCATGGCCCGTGACCAGCCCGCCCAGCCCAGCTCGGCCCGAGGAGGCAGAAAGGCCGCGGGTCCGCATTGCATATCTCGTCCGGCCTAAAAGAGAGAGATACGTACGCTGTGAGAAGGGTTTGGTAGGGGTTAAAGTGAAATTCTCCATCAGAGACGTCGTCTTTATAAGTTGCGATATTGTAAACTTGTGAAATTACGCTGTAACACTGTGAAAAATCGTCGTAGCTTTATGGGAAAATTTTCCAGGAAGTGGAGTTGTAAAATTACAATCACGTATCGTATAATAACAAGCACTACACTGTCAGGAAACAAAACAGTGTTTGGTACGGTAAAAGATGGTCAACAAATTACCTAATCAGGCTGTACCTGATCGAGTACGGTCTTCGAAGTACGGTTCACAGTCATTTTTAACATGGTGTCTTATGGGGGGTGCAATGAATGAGGTACGCCGGTGACGCTGTACCTTGCCTACCACAGTTTTCCGTACACAGTCCTGTACTTTGGTACAGTATTTTTGACAGTGTACCTATCGACTTGAAATTCAATCACAAGCAAGAATAGTCTGCCATAAATTTACAACATTTTTCGTAAGTCGTAATAATTGCTGTGGAAGGGTAGATGCGTAGAATAATACTCCCGCCCGAACACGTGGCAGGGACGGGACGGCCGTAACGCACGTGGGCCGGAGCCGCCCGGAGCCGCCTGCTCGCAGGGACGGCTGTCACGGCTCATATCTCGCCGGTGGCTGTCAGCTAAACGCCGCGTACTTTGCTCCGGCACGTTATACTCCGGGCAAATTCGAGCACGAGCAATCCTCCGGAGGACCGTGTGCCGGCAGAGTCCGCCCCGTAGCAGCAGCCCCTCGCGCGACGGACGGACGGGCGTGCGCGGCAAGGGCGGACCTGGTCGGCAAGGGGAGGAGCACTTGGGGCCCCAAGGGTCCGCGCGCCCCGCACCGCACCCCGCACCGCACCCCGCGCCTGCCTGCAGGGCCCTGCAGGGGGAGGAAGGGATGACAAAACGTAGCGGACCGCGGCGGCGGAGGGGCGGGGCGGGGCGGGGCGGGGGAGCGGAGCAGAGCGCGGGGTTTGGTAGATAACGCCGTCAGGAAATACATGGGGCGCTGTGTATATAGGGAGGGGGAGGAGGACGAGCCGGAGCCGGGCCCACACGGAGAGGCGCAGGCCGGAGGCGAGCAGGGCGATGGGCGGGGCGGGGCGGGGTGGGGTGGGGCGGGGTGGTGAGGGGCGCAGGCCACCAGGATGCCCGGAATTCTCCCGCGCGCAGGGAGTAATGGGGTTTCGGAGCGTTGCGGCGGCGAAAACTATGGTGGTCCTGGTCGAGCTCTGTGCAAGAACCTGCTCTCTCGGACGAACGCAACGGCGGTGGCGGCCTCCACCAACACCACCTCTCTCTCTCTCTCTCTCTCTCTCTCTCTCTCTCTCTCTCTCTCTCTCTCTCTCTCTCTCTCTCTCTCTCTCTCTCTGACTCAATTTCAATTTCTCTCTGGAACAATATTCCTGATTACGTTTTATGTGTAAATAACATCTCAAGCTTTAACCGAAAACTTAAAGACTATTTATTAGTCTCTAATTACATCTCTAATCATGAATAGTGCGTCATCAATTATTGCAAATTGCCACCTCTTGTTAGTATAAGCACTTTGTAATTCCGTTTTATACTGAACGAACTATTGTTTTAATTTTACTTGTACCAGTGGTACTCTTGTAAGACTTTTTAGTCTTATTGTACCTCTTTCATGAAATAAATTCAAATTCAAATTCTCTCTCACACACGCTCGTATTTACCCACATGAAATAACTAGATCCATGCTATATGGAGGACGCATTTCATCGCAATACTATCACTACAATTTTAAGTCTGCGCTTCTCATAAAGTTGAATGTTCTTCGCAGCCCTCTCGGGAAAACATATGCATGAGTGGGGCGGGTAGCAAAGAGTTAGCAGGAATTAAACAAGGACGATCAATATAAATGGCGGAATTCAGAGAAAAAAGAAAAAAAAACTTGTGCTTTATACAAATCAGAGCCTTGCAGGTGTCAGCAGAAGGTCGGAGTATTAAGGTTGCCTTGTGAGGAGAAGCACGCCAGGTTGCGCCTGAGCAGCGCGGCGACCAACAAGCCCCGTCTCGTCGCCTCCTCCACCCCTATTAAGACGCCTAGTGTACTACTTTTTATGTTTTTCCCCTCCCCCTCCTCTCCGCCCCCGCTCTCATCAACACCCTTGCTCCTCCCGACCTGGCCCATTGTCTCCACGTTGGCGTTATGACGAGATGGCGCCAAACACTTGTTGCGCGAATTAATCAACGGAATAAAAATGAAAGCCAACACAGAAAAGAAAAGGCGGCGGCGGCAGCGGCGAGGCTGGCGCGGGACGGGGCGTCCACTCCCCTGAGCCTCGCAGAGGAGGAGTCGGCCTTAATAACGTTTCATTATTTTATTTCGCGCAAGTCGTTATCCCGGCTGAGTGGCTTCGGTCGCCAGGGGTCGTCTCTCCTCGCGCGCGGCGGGAAAACACCCCGCAACGGTGTACTCGGCACTACACCACTGTAAAAAGTATGCCACGTCTTCTCATGATGAGGCTGAGACGAGCGGGAACAACTCTGAATTTTGGTGTACAAATTTTGTGAATTGTCGTGAATATTTGTAAAGTTTTCCTGAGTTTTTGCTGGAATGCTTCACTCTAAATACCAAAAGCCAGGATTCTCCCCTAAGGAGATCGAGAATTTTCTTTCGCTCTTTAAGAGCGAGGTTTGGATTTCCTCGCTCGATTACAGCAATAGTCTTAAATATTTCACCCTACTTGACTGCGGGTTGGGAAGCCTCGCCCTTTTTGAGTGAGCAGGATTTATATCATTTATCTCACTTGATTTTAGTGATGTTATGGATTCTCTCTCAATATGAGCGAGGTTCCCGAACTCTCACTTACGTGGTAAAGGAGAGAAAATATAGCTCTTTTTAGATGAGAGACATCTCACTCATACATTTGCAGTGTTCCTACATTCTCGTAATTTTTTGTAAATTTTCCTCAATTTTTATAAAGTTTTTCTGAATTTTTATAATTTTTTTCTGGACTTCTCCGAAATTTTACGAGGTGTACAGAAATTTCAGACTGGTTTCCGCCTCAAGCTGAGAGAAAAGTTTTCAATGCGGTACGTTGCTCACCCTACCTTGCACATGGCCGCCGCGTGGTGGGACGAGGCGTGCTGTTCTGCGAGCAGCGCTCAGGAATACCAACTGTCGCTATGTGCGACGCGCTGTCCTGCGACGCGCCTCGCCGCTCGCGTGCTGTCCCATTTGTCTGCTGTCCTCTGCCTCTTGAGTTATCACTCATCCTTCTTCCTCCGGGGAAAATATTAAACCGGTGCTTGAGACAGACGTGCCGGCTGGGTATTAAGCAGAAGACTACGCGGCGCCTTATTCCACAGCTCCGAGCGCAGGCGGTTTTTAGTGGGTATAACCTGGAACAAAAATAGAGGGATGCACGTTACGAGGGAGGTTAAAATTCATATCACATGATGGAAATGATGAGGTCGAGTAATATATTCAACTACGCAGATTTTTTGAAAGTTCCTGTTTTCTCCGTATTGAGAGCAATTAAACTCACTCCGGAAACGCGTGGGTTTCACTTAAGCTGAGTAATGCCAGCTGGTCGCGCCGTCTCAGCCACAACAGCGAGGCGCTACAAACATCATCACGCAAAATGTCGTTTGTTTTTCCTCCTTTGACTCTTTCGTCTCTTTTCACCCGCGGGTTTTTATATAGCCATAATAATTCGGATGGGCAGGGAAGTTGAGTTCATTATACAGATCCTCAAAGAAGGGTAAAAAAAAAAAAAAAAAAAAAAAAAAAAGACTGAACGAAATGGGTGTGACGACGATACAATAAAAAAGGGTGGAAGCGGTGAGAGGGAAAAGAGAGAGAGAAAAGCTACGAGAAGCAACCGCAAGATGACATCAGAGCACAATGATAAGTCAATGAGACCCGAGGCGAGCTGACGCCCAGTCCAGAAATCCCATGATCGTTCCCATGAGCCATGGGACATCAAGGAATGTCATGGGAGACATTTCCCCATGGAGGATAACATTCCATGTAGTTTTTGCCCACTTCCATGTGAGGTACTTTCCATGGAAATAAGGTTCCTTGGCAGCTGACCGCCTCCATGGAATAGAGCACTAACTCCATGGAGTAATAACAAAATGTTTAAGTCCACAAAACGACAAAGAGAAGACTGATCGAAATAAATGAAACACGGATATAGGGTGTCGGAAACGAGGCGGAGCCAAATCTGGTGGCCGTTTTTGCCTAGCTCAAGCCGTTTTCGAGTTGCCAGAAAAAAGTTCTCAGATTTGAATGAAATTTAAATGGCCCTACTAAAATTCACCGTAGATGCTACATACCAAATTTCAGATCGAAATTCCACTAATTATAGATTTTACAGCCCTTTTTATTTTCATGGGAAATTGTTTCCATGGTAAAGATAGGCAAGTGCCCAATGGGATAGGTCACCCCATGGAAAGACAACCGTTCCATGAAGTCCTCTCGCATGGCAATCATTTTTCCATGGAGCCTTTACCCATGGTAAGAAATTTTCCTTGGAGTCCTCACATGGAAAGCGATATTCCATGGAATCTTGTTCCAAGGAAAACACTTTTCCATGGTAAAACGCCCATGGAAACAGACACCACATGGAATATGATGCATCTTACATGGAAAACAGACCTCTATCCTTGGAAAAGAGATCATGGAATTCCATGGTGTCCATGGGATTTTTGGACTGGGGACGGATGATCAGGAGAGAGGAAAACGAACGAAAGACGGGGAAATATGTTTGACACGACGGACGAAAAAAAGGGGCAGGAAATGCGAAAAAATTCTCGAGGCTTGAGGTTGTAACGCGTTGAAGAGGGATCCAGCAGGCGGTGGAGGGGATTTACCCCCTAATGCTGTGTCGAACAGCCGAACTGAAGAGGTGCGAACAAAGTGTAAAAGTAAAGTGAAGAACGGGAGGCCTAAATAAAAAATGGCGCCAAAGTTGTCCGGGAGAAACGGGAGAGGGAAAGAGAGAGGATAAGGCTGGGCTGTGCGGTTTGCTGCTTTTCCCCACGGCACCACCTTGCTTCATTTTTAACGGCGTACTTCTTTAAAACTTAACAACCCCAGAAGACTGCAGACCGATAAACTTTTTCATGAACCTCGATGACAGATTTGGATGCAGCAAACACACAGAAAATAAAAACCACAGGAACAATAATGAAAAAATTATAATTAAATGTTTATCTTTACTTTGTTTTGTTTTATTTCCTTTTTCCCGACTGTTTGCGGTGCAGTGCGATAGCGAGGTAGTACTTCGCGGTGGCGGCATCCACAACATCTCGTCTGGTCGTTCAGAGGGCGCCAATAACAGGACGCAATAGAGCGTCGAGTCAGTCAGTGAGTCAATCGAGCAATTGGCGCGCTCTGCCGCGGCCGACGTCCCGCCCCACCCCGCCCCGCCCCGCCCAGCCCCGCCCTGCCCCGCCCTGCCCCGCCCTGCCCCGCCCTGCCCCGCGCGACCTCTGCTGCTCATGGCGAGGCAAGGGGACCACTCTGATTGCTTATCTCATCGAAATCAGAGCGCCTGCCCACCATCGCCCGTCATCCAGAGAAGAGAGAGAAGGAGGAGAAAGAGAGAGAGAGAGAGAGAGAGAGAGGGAGAGAGAGAGGGAGAGAGAGAGAGGGAGAGGGAGAGGGAGAGGGAGAGAGAGAGAGAGAGAGAGAGAGAGAGAGAGAGAGAGAGAGAGAGAGAGAGAGAGAGAGAGAGAGAGAGAGAGAGAGAGAGAGAGACCCATCCCTCCACCCAGTACTGCTTCGCCAACCCGCGCTCCGCCACGCCACCCCGGGCTGACGCCTTGACAGCCCACAACCCGCTCGACGTCAGCCCCGCCCCGCCCCGCCCGGCCCCGCCCCGCGGCCTGCAGGCCACCCCAACAGGACAGCTCCGACAGCTCCGCGCAGAACACTCCCCGCGCTTGTTACTTGTTATCTGGGAGGGAGAGGGGGGGGGTGAGAGGGGGGGGGAGAGAGAGGGAGAAAGAGAGACAGGTATTGCACCCTGCTGCTGTTTTCGGATGTCGAAGGGCACTATTGGAACTCTCCTGTCGGGGGAGGCCCGTTTCATCTAAACAAAGTTCGTCTAAAACGTCAACTTCCTCTAAAGTCAACTTCATCTAAAAACGTTGATGTCAGCTTCCTCTAAAAATATTTCATCTAAAAAACTTTTATCTAAAAGAGTTCTTATCCATTAAATACAGAAATGTCAAAGGGAGGTGACGTTTCGGAGCAAGAAGAGCACATTGCCGCTAAGTAGAGGCGGAGACTTAGTCTTTTTCCGACACACGCGTTGCAGCCCTCGGTCTTGGCCACAGGTTTAGCACGGTTGACGGCAGAGCCGGGAATCCGCTCTCGTTCGGGTCCCGTCTCGAGCCCGACCCACCGCGCGCAGGTGTGCGAGAGAGAGGGGACGATAGTGCCGAAGAAGCCTAAGCGATGCGCCGACTTTTGCCGAATGCACCCGAAAGAATGGGTCCCGTTTGCAGTTCCGGGTTCCGTCCGGTGTGGCGAGCTGGGCACACACCAACACACACACACTCACACACACAAGCTAATCGTCAAGAGTCGCCAGCCGTTGCGCTGCCGCCTGCCTGTCGCTGGGCCGGGCTATGTCTCTCTCACTCAGACTCATGCAAACGGGACCCATTCGCTAGTGCGGGTCCCGCCGAGTGGGAGGCAGCGAGACAGAGTGAGCTCGGACGGGATGGGACGGGACGGGAGACAGAGCCGAGCGGGACGGACCGGGCAGCGTTCGGGAGCCGATGCCCGGCTCTGGTTGGCGGCAAGATCAGACGGCTTGGTTTTACAGGACGTGGAAAGGAGGCAGGCTGACTCGCGGAACATTCCAACCATAGGAAACTGTGTCCCGCAACCACGCCAGGTGGGCCTGCCTACCCAGCAGGGCGCCCTATGGCCGGAGGCAGCCGCGAGCGTCTTCCTCTGTCTGTTAATCCGACTACCTCACCACCTAACTCCAACTGGCCTCAACACGCACCATGCTGCCATCCTCCTCGCGGGAGGGCCAACGAGGCGGAAAGGCAGTCACTCGTCACACATTCCACCTCCCATTTCCAACTGTGCGATGTAATCCGCGTGTTTGTAAGTGTGCATTAAACGATATGAATAGGGTTTTTTTTTTTTTTTTTTTTAGAGGAAAGTTCCTCTAAAGTCCTTTTGTTTCTCTGCACTCGGGGCGCTTTGAACCAGTATGCCATTGCGTAACTATGTCTTCTGTGGCAATGAGAGTGAGTGTGACAAATGTCACTCCGGCAACTGTAACTGTGTAACATGTTTGTCACACATTTCAGCTCCCCTATCCAACAGTGCGATGTTTTCTGCGTGTTTGTAAGTGTGTGTAAAACGATATAAATAGGGGTTTTAGAGGAAAGTTCCTCTAAATTCCCTTTCTTTCTCTGCTCTCTAATCGCACGGAGCCAGTACACTACTGCGTACCTATGTCTCCTGTGGCAATGAGAGTGAATCTGACAAATGTCACACAGGCAACAGTGTAACATGTTTGTCACACATTTCACCTCCCCTATCTAACAGTGCGATGTTTTCTGCGTGTTTGTAAGTATGTATAAAATGATATGAATTCAGTTTTAGAGGAAAGTTCCTCTAAATTCCTTATGTTTCTCTGCTCTCTGAGCGCTTTGAGCCAGTACACCACTGCGTACCTATGTCTTCTGTGGCAATGAGAGTGAGTGTGACAAATGTCACTCCAGCAACTGTAACTGTGTAACATGTTTGTCACCCATTTCACCTCCCCTATCCAATAGTGCGATGTTTTCTGCGTGTTTGTAATTGTGTTTAAAACGAGATGCATAGGGTTTTTAGAGGAAAGTTCCTCTAAATTTCTTTTGTTTGTCTGCTCTTTTACCTTTTCACTCCCGTGTGTACCAATGGCTCCTTTGCCAATGAGTCTGCGTGACTAAAAGTCCGTCTGGGACTGGCAAACTTGTGAACATTTTTGTTTTGATGACGGAAATTCCGTTAAACAAACACTGTATATTATTTCTCGAAGCATGAATCGTTTTGATTATGTACTTATCCGTTTATATTTATATTTGCTGGGCGTGTGCGCAAGGGAGATTCTCTTGCGTGATGTGATGTGTGGTTCGCTGAATGAGGGCCCTTCTCAAACTTACGCTTACGCTGAACCAATAACAATTTTTTTCCTGGGGAAAAAAAAAATATTGTTACAACGCCCGTGTAAGAAGTAAAATCCACGCTTGCCCAGAAATTTCCATGCCTTTGTGCTGTAATTTCCCGTGTCTCATTATTTAATTTGCGCGCAGCAGGAGAGCGAGATTTGTTTATCACTCTCATTAACTGTGACTATGACCATGACAAATGTCCTGTGGCCAGGTTGACTGTAAACTTTATTAACATATGCAAGGGGCAATAAGGTACATTTTTATTCAATCACATGCAGTTTGCATTTGCTGCTCATTTTTTTTTTCATTTCCCTATCATACTTTACTGTTAAAAATACCGTAGGGAGTTACAGTACTACTACGGTCTGTACCGTAATTTTGGTATACGGTCAGACCGTAGCTTATTATTACGGTACTGACTGTTTTTCATTGTGGATAGAATGTGCCCCATTGAACTTCCCCAACATATTTACAGGCTACGGTGCGTACCGAAAGATTCAGACCGTAGTCGAAAATTACGGTCCGGGACCAGGTAACAAATTAACGGCGCGTACCGTAGGTATTTACCGTGGTCCGTGGTATTTTCTCACAGTGTTAATGAAGAATTGTATATTTGCTTCTTTTTAGTAGATTCCGCACTAGTATATAACTGCATGTGCTGTGTTTGGTCATGCTTGTGTAGAGTAGTGATGGTCGTTACGTCACTGCAAGAGACGTGAAGAGGATCAACACTGAAGATGGTGCATGTTGGGTACGTCATTGCAAGCGCTGTGAAGAGAATCAACACTGAAGAAGGTGCAAGTTGGGCACGTCACTGCAAGAGACGTGAAGAGGATCAACACCGAAGATGGTGCATGTGCATGTTGGGTACGTCATTGCAAGAGACGTGAAGAGGATCAACGCTGAAGATGGTGCATGTGCATGTTGGGTACGTCATTGCAAGAGACGTGAAGAGGATCAACACTGAAGATGGTGCATGTTGGGCACGTCACTGCAAGAGACGTGAAGAGGATCAACACTGAAGATGGATCATGTGCATGTTGGGTACGTCATTGCAAGAGGTGTGAAAAAGATGATTCTGGGTTGTAATGTGCAGAAAATGTATGTAATGTTGTGCACGTCCTAATTGTATTATTTTTACAATTTTAATGGCATAAACATGTTTCACGTTAAAGCAATAAAAATTATGTTCATTTTCAAATAAATGACGAAAATACATCCGTATCCATGCAATAGCAGCAAATCTAAATAATAAAGAAAAAATATGTACGCAAAACGATTCATGCACATTGAGACATAATACAACGTGATTGTTTAACGGAATTTCCACCATCAAAACAAAAATGTCCACACGTTTGCCAGTCCCAGACGGACTGTTAGTCACGCACACTCAATGGCAAAGGAGCCATTTGGTACACACAGGAGTGAAAAGGTAAAAGAGCAGACAAACAAAAGAAATTTAGAGGAACTTTCCTCTAAAAACCTTATGCATCTCGTTTTAAACACAATTACAAACACGCAGAAAACATCGCACCATTGGATAGGGGAGGTGAAATGGGTGACATACATGCTACACAGTTACAGTTGCTGGAGTGACATTTGTCACACTCACTCTCGCTGCCACAGAAGACATAGGTACGCAGTGGTGAACTGGCTCAAAGCGCTCAGAGAGCAGAGAAACATAAGGAATTTAGAGGAACTTTCCTCTAAAACTGAATTCATGTCGTTTTATACATACTTACAAACACGCAGAAAACATCGCACTGTTAGATAAGGAAGGTGAAATGTGTGACAAACATGTTACACAGTTGCCTTTGTGACATTTGTCAGATTCACTCTCATTGCCACAGGAGACATAGGTACGCAGTAGTGTACTGGCTCCGTGCGATTAGAGAGCAGAGAAAGAAAGGGAATTTAGAGGAACTTTCCTCTAAAACCCCTATTTATATCGTTTTACACACACTTACAAACACGCAGAAAACATCGCACTGTTGGATAGGGGAGGTGAAATGTGTGACAAACATGTTACACAGTTACAGTTGCCGGAGTGACATTTGTCACACTCACTCTCATTGCCACAGAAGACATAGTTACGCAATGGCATACTGGTTCAAAGCGCCCAGAGTGCAGAGAAACAAAAGGACTTTAGAGGAACTTTCCTCTAAAAAAAACCTATTCATATCGCTTAATGCACACTTACAAACACGCGGATTACGTCGTACAGTTGGAAATGGGAGGTGGAATGTGTGACGAGTGACTGCCTTTCCGCCTCGTTGGCCCTCCCGCGAGGAGGATGGCACCATGATGCGTGTTGAGGCCAGTTGGAGTTAGGTGGTGATGTAGTCGGATTAACAGACAGAGGAAGACGCTCGCGGCTGCCTCCGGCCATAGGGCGCCCTGCTGGGTAGGCAGGCCCACCTGGCGTGGTTGCGGGACACGGTTTCCTATGGTTGGAATGTTCCGCGAGTCAGCCTGCCTCCTTTCCTCGTCCTGTAAAACCAAGCCGTCTGATCTGGCCGTCAACCGTGCTAAACCTGTGGCCAAGACCGAGGGCTGCAACGCGTGTGTCGGAAAAAGACTAAGTCTCCGCCTCTACTTAGCGGCAATGTGCTCTTCTTGCTCCGAAACGTCACCTCCCTTTGACATTTCTGTATTTAATGGATAAGAACTCTTTTAGATGAAATTTTTTTAGATGAAATATTTTTAGCGGAAGCTAACATCAATGTTTTTAGATGAAGTTGACTTTAGAGGAAGTTGACGTTTTAGACGAACTTTGTTTAGATGAAACAGTGCCATCTCCTCCTGTCCCAGAACCAGGGGGTGTTTTAAGTTTACTCTGAAAACTAAAGCGTGTACATTGTACACTGATTAATCAGTGTACATTGTACACTCTTTTATTATCAGAGGAGATGACGGGAGGGGCGATGTGCTGTCGGTTGCCTACATACAGGGGTTTTGCACCTCATATTGCCTACATTTCAGGCTGTCTTTAGGACGTGACGGGGGGGAGGGGGGGGGCAAACACACCCACTGCACTCGAAAGGAATTTTTGTTTTTGTTTCTCCTAGATTTCTCGCTTCACCAGTGTGCGCGGCAGCTGTAGCACAGTCTGCACTGACAAGGGACCGCTCTCTCTCTCTCTCTCTCTCTCTCTCTCTCTCTCTCTCTCTCTCTCTCTCTCTCTCTCTCTCTCTCTCTCTGTGTGTGTGAGTGTGTCCACGGCAGCTAAATTGAATTCTTGATGATGAAGGTCGGGCGTACGCAGGAGGCCCGGCCCGCGCGGCCGATGATCCGGCGCCCACGTTCTCGCTGACAATGTCTGCACACGAACAGCAGGGCGCGCGTATTAATTCCATAGATACAATATCCAGGAGGCGGGGAGGAGGGGGGCTGCAGACGCCGCCCAGCGCGGTGGTTGCTACGGCGCGTAGCAGAGACTGTACTCTGTCAACATGTACGCCCTGTGTCCACACGGCGGGGACTATGAGGATAAATTGAGTTTGTCTAGCAGCCGGCCACGCCCCGCCACGCCCCGCCACGCCCCACGGCCTGGGCCTCGCCGCCCGCCCCCGCCACAGCCCGTCCCCCGCTGCTCTGACTCGCAAATGCTGCTGCAGGTCCTAGCGCCCAAATAGGGAGCGACATATGTGCACTGCTGCTTGCAGTCGGACCCAGCACCAGCTCCTTGAGGCCCACAGAGGAAAGACGGAGCAGAGCGAATTCGGGAAAAATGAAAACACTCACTTAAACCTTGCATTTTTTTTTGTTTATTTATTTATTTATTTATTTATTTATTTATATTTTTTTTGCAAGCAGCCTAGTCTTCCTACACAGTGAGAGATATACATTTGACAGAAGGACCAACGGTATGCCTAACGAGCCATACGTGTCGCGAGTCTTTGTTGAGATGACGGGCGGGGCGGGGCGGGGCGGGGCGGGGCGGGGCGGGGCGGCTCCAGGCCGCAGGCGGCATAGAATGACAGCACCCTTAATTCCGCTCCATTCAAATCCGTTGGCCCCGCCGGGCGGCACATATCGCGCGGCCCCGGCTGCCGATGCAACCCTTTTTTTGATTATTCAGAAAACGCATCACCCTCATCCCTATCTGAAATAATGACGACCCAAGTCTACGTCTGGCAAAGAGAATCTCTCGCTGTAGGCCTCAACGCGGAAAAAAATTGCAAAGCATTGCATTAGGAGGTTTGATGAAAACTCACCGGTCGCGTTTCGGAGTGTATTCATGTTTTTAAAGAGTCATCAGCTTATAAATGCGGAAATAACAAACGAAGGATATTTTCAGAGAGTGAGTTTCAAAATAAGTAGAAGAGCTTTAAATTTTCACTACACGGTAAGTACGAAAGGGAAAATAAGCCAAAATAATACTTCTTTTCCCTACGCTTTGCATGTGAGCCATTTTTTGTCTTCCCTTGGGAATCAACTTTTTTTTTCTCTCTTTCTTTCTCCACCTCCCTTCCTTCCGACTCATACTACTCTCAGCCTCTCCTCCCCGCTGTCGTCCTCCTGACAGCAATATTTCTCTCTTCGTCGCACTCATTCCGCAAATCGCACTTTGCCTGCTTTATCTTGGCAACGTGTTATCCCCTTCGTGTCGGCGACATGCATAAGCTAACCATATACCTAACCATCCCTGCGCAGCGCCGCCCAGCAGGTCCATGCAGATATATTAGCCCGCACACACGCATAAAAAAGGGGGAGGCAGCGCGGAGACCTGATACTTCTTTCTACCCCACCCATATTCCTTTCCCTTTTTCGAGGGGTCGCCGAATCGCAATCACAAAGCGGGACCCTGTCCGGAAGCTACACACACTGCGAGGTGGACGATTCGCAACCCTTTTGCATGACCCGGCGAACGCAACGGGAAGAGCGTATACCCTTTTCTCACACGCAAAACATCAAATTTTGCGCGCGACCCTCCTTTCTTTCTTTGTCTAAGAGAGAGCAAGAGGGAGAGAGCGAGAGAAACGGTGAGTGAGAATGGGATGGCACCCCTGGGGGAGGAGGCAGGGGGAGGGGGAGATAACCTGACACGGAACCCCTGACCCCAAACAAACACGGATCTAAAAGGACGCGGCCATAAAAAATACGTTGGCAGCGGGAGAAGTCGCGCATGCATTTCATTCGATTTTTGCAACAGCAGCGGCGGCGCGGCAGCGCAACCCGACCGCACCCTCATATGCATCTGATTAATATGCGCCAGCGCGTCCTCTTTCGGTTGTCGCGAGCCCCAGGTGGTGCAGAGACGAAAGCCAAATGACCGAAAAACTCTCCGAGTGAAAAAAAAAATTGAGAAGAAAAGAAGATACACCTGCCTCGGAGATTCTGTTGTGGTTTGACTAAAACTTCTTATCTTCATTTGTCAATAGTTCAAAAATAAAAAAATAAAAAGCCATTAAGGGTTGTACACATTTGAAAGAATGTTGGATTTTTTGGTGGAAAAGGGAAAACTTTGAGGAGCTCACTGATTTTCAGAGGAACTCCTCAGGCTATAAGAATGTGTCCTTCAAAAATAAGGAAAACTTCCTCATTTCTTTGTGGGGACATGCTCAAAATCTGAGGAGTTTTCCTCAAAAACAGGGAGTTTTCTCGCTAAGTCCCCCCTCTATACCTTGAAATTTCAGAGATTGTTCTTACCGAGGACAGAATATGTACGATATTTCTATTCGAGTTTATTTGCAAGAAAGAAATTGGAGGTAAACCTGCAAGCATGGCCCTTGCCCGTCTTCTCTCTTTTCCACAAGGATTTAAAAAATAAAAAAAAAATTAAAAAAAAAGTACAACACGTCGGCTCCTCTCCGATATGCCCTCGACGCCGCGAGGAGGCACCTATACGGGTTTTTCTAGGACCGACCCTTCCCCGCGCGTATGACGTTCGGAAGCGAAAGACGCGCAGCGAAACACGACGCTTGACGTGCCGAATCAAATGCATAACTTATATTGCGACACGCCGGCTACGCCGGATCGGCGGGTCTGACATATGGGCGGGCTGGATACGCGCCGCGCGCCGCGCCGTTCCGCCGCATTGACTTCCGCCGCGGAGCCAATGACGAAATGAACCAGGAACGCGATACGTGCATTTTAATGTTCTATCCAAGCAGCCGTCCGCGCTGCCGCGCGCGCAGTCCCGAAGAGAGCGCGCATCCCAACCGAGCGGAGAGAGAATATTCACAGGAAAACGATAGGTCAACGTGCACGAGTTACCGATCGAAGCTTTAGCCCCCTCACGCGGTAGGTACACCCGTGACGCGCCCGGCCCGGCGCCCGCCGGTTTTTCCTCCGCGGTACAGAGAGGAAAACAACTCTAACATTTTTCAACACTTCGTAATGCAAAAAAAATAAATCAGAAAAACTCAGGAAAATTTACAATAACTCAGGTAAAATTTACGTAAAAATTCACCAAAATTCACGACATGTGTACATTGAAATTCAGAGCTGTTTCCCCTTCACGCGGTACTCATCCTACAGGGGGATAAAAACGCCGTGAAACGTACACACACGGAACATCCAATTGGCCACGACACCAGGCCTACCACTAACCACCACTCCCGGCGGGTCGGCTAATCCCCCGAAACAGGCAAACATCACACATGACACGGTGAATAGGACGACGCGGCGCGCTCTGCTCCTCTCGGCGGGGAAGGAAACCGCTAATGCGTCCGGAAGCTGCGCGGGCAACAGCAGCACCTGACGGTCCGATAAGACCACCTTTTATCAGCGACACAGGAAAAAACAATTGACGGGATAATACCGGCAGAGACGAACTCGAGGGGGGAACAATTCTGGATTTTAGTGTACAAATTTTGGATATTGGTGAAAATTTTCGCGAATTTTTGTGAATTTCTGCGAATGTTTATTGATTTATTTGTGAATTTTCGCTAGAAATTTTTGTGTGATTATTTTCTGAATATTCCTGTTTTTTTTTCTAAATTACGAGGTGTACAAAAATTAAAGAGTTGTTTCCCCCTCGGACAAACTCCGCAGGATGTCGCTGCTAGGTCAACGATATGCGCTCAGGGTGCCTTAAGCCCCTTGCGTTTCCTCATCTTCGCCCTCACAAAGGCCGCCCGGCTGGGCTCAGCCCCAAAAGCACCCAACACCCGTGGTTCCCCCCGAGCCGCTTCCCTCTTTTTGTCGTATTCAAAACAGCGCCTCAAATTGGCAAGTCAAATACAGTCCGAACACCGCAAGCAGCCCGTACCACACATAAAGACAAGGCGCGCGCAGCGCGGCGAGGGTGGCGTCCGAGGCCCCGCCAGGCCGTCGCGTCGGCCGCGTGCGCGCGCGGCCGTGCGAATGTGTTTCCGGAGGCAGCGCGCGCGGGTAAAGCCCTTCCAGCTTAGAGCAGAGCGCGGGTTATTTAAACCGTGGCGCGCCGCGTGCGTCTAAACATGCATGCGCCGCCCTCCCGCACAACGCCGCGGTGATCAAGGGGGTCCGCGATATTAGACGCAATAATACTGCAGCGGTACAGGGTTCCCAGCAGCACTGCCACGCGAGCACCGCACCAACCACACACCGTGCCACGCGGGTCGTGTGTCCGTCAGATATTATTTTCCCTAACTTTCCGTGTTTTTTTTTTTCCCTCTTTTGCCCCCCTTTCCCCTCCTTTATTTTTTTGTGGCCGCCACCTGCGGGTACAGTGCACTCTATCGATGCGGTGACGAGAGGTTATGTCGTAATAAATGATGCAGTCGCACTGACGGCGCGACAAACAGTGGAGCTGGCGTTTCATTTGTCGACCTCAGCCGTCTGATCTCGAAGGTTGCTCTCTTGCATCCGTCCTTGTCACACCTCTGGCCGTGCTTTATGTTGGGGATGGCAGGGCCCAACGAGTGCAACAAGGACGCAAGTGCGAGAGCGATCTTCGGAGTCGGACGGCAGGGCGGCGGCGGCGAGGGTCGCGTCTGGAAGAGCAGCTCCGCGACTAGTGTCAGTTGTAATGCGCGATATGACTAATCGTTGTATCCGCGGCGATGGCGAGCGCGAGTTAAGCGTTTTTTTTCCATGTTCTCTATGAACAAACGCACAATAGAATGTTCATCCAAATAAGAACCTTTGAAGTCGAGCGACGAGTTTGAGGCCGCGTCGCTGACCATCGCCGTGCTCATATTATTATGCGTTTCTACCAGCGTCCGCAAAACTATAAAAGCGTAAACTCTGTGCATCGCATCAGCCGCTCTGATACGCTTATAGGCTTTTTGCACACACACACACACACACACACACACACACACACACACACCGGGGGCGGCGGTGTTGCAAATACTGCATCACAAAAGGGTGAGCGCGCGGAGAGAGGGTCGCCGCACGAGGGGGGCAACATCAATGCCGGGGTCGAATGGATAATAATTTTCTAATAAGAAGGAGTGGCTGGATGCTCCCGAGAGGTGTCCGCGTTATTCCAACAGTGTCAGATTTCGCATCTTCGCCGCCACTGCCATTGTCGTGTTTGATTTCGCTTTACGGCCCACCCGAGCAGACACGAGAGGTGGTTGATGGAAAACGGCGGGGTAGCGCGGGGTTTGGGAGGAGGAAAAGGGGCTCGACTGACTGTTCCATGCGACTTCGGTGGCGGAGGAAAAGTATCCACACTATTTCTCATACCATGCTCCACTTCTCAGTTCGAACTCTCGGGGGCAGCGGGGCCGAGCCGATGGGTGGATTATACAAAATGTAAATGTAAACAATGGTTCTTTTCTGACTTCAGAATTTCTTTTCTCTTTAGATTTTTAAAGGAAAAATATCACTCTCCGCTAAATTTTAATCTTTTTCCTGTCTGACTTTTTTTCGATTTTATTTCAGTTTTATGTTTGTTTGATCCCGATTTTTCGGATTTCTTAGTAGTGCCTTTCTTCTTTATTTTACTTTGATTTTTTTTATTTTTTTTTCTTTTGAAATGATTTTTTGGGAACCGTCGTACAATGACTTTTCGAAGTGAGCCCCCACTCGGGTGGAGCGGTCTGTTCGAGTGCTGCGCTGCCCAGGCCGCCGCCCCGCCCCACCCTGCCCCGCTGGTGGTGGGGGCGCTCCGGGATCGACCTGCAGAAGGGGCCGGGGCCGGCCTCCTCGGCCATAGCAGGACGGTGTGGCCGAGCAGGGCGGGGCGGGGCGGGGCGGGGCGGGGCGGCGAGGGGAGGGGGTGGGGTCCTGCCTGCCGAGCCGACCGGGTCCTGCCCACCAGCAGGCCACCGCCACCCCCTCACCGGCCGACCCAACCCGCAGACCCGGCACCCGGCCAGGCCAATCCAACAGAACGCCACGGCACAACCAGATTCTCTCTCTCTCTTCTGCGCGAACATCAAATAGACGCATTTAAAATTTCGAGATAAGATTTTGGCAGGGTAGGGCAGTGCTCGCTCGCTCTCGCTGCTCCGCGTCTCCCTGGGCATTGGCCCTTTTCAACCCGTCGTCGACGACGACGCCCATCCCCTCGGGTGGGAGTGGGTGGGCTGCCGGGGCCGGGGCCGGGGCCGGGCCGCGGGCATGGCGTCCTTCAGAGGGGAACTCCCCGGGCTCTGCCGAGGGCTCTGGCCCCGCCCCGCCCCGCCCGGCCATGCCCGGCCCAGCCCGCCGCGCGCACACACACATTTGGGTCTTATCGGACCGACCCACATCCCATCAGCGAGGCACACAAGCAGCGCACTAACCTCCTCGCCCCGCCCCGCCCCGCCTCGCCCGCGCGCCACCACCATGCCAGGAGCGGCAGCTCGCCCCGCCCCGCCCCGCCCCGCCACGGCGCGTACACCGCACAGCCACGGCCGCGCGCGGCGAATCACCTGCAAAACAAAGCTCCCCCCTTCCGCGTTACCCGCAAACCCGGCGCGCCACACGGACCCGAGCGCCGCGCCGAGTGCTGTCTCTCCCACGAGACACTGTACGCCCGCGCGCCAAAATGGAAATACAGCACGGGGCGGGAGAGAGAGACAGTAGCAGGGAGAGAGAGAGAGAGAGAGAGAGAGAGAGAGAGAGAGAGAGAGAGAGAGAGAGAGAGAGAGACGAGCACGAGACACAGTCCGCACTACACATAACTCCATCCGCCACCGCGCGGCCGCCCCCCAAAGTCCAGAAGGAGAGCAGCGCGTAAATGGTTTTATATCGCACGAGATCGGCGATAAAACTGGCAGCTACACAAAGCAGAGTTTGAGAAAGAGGGTCGCAGCCGCGTTTACTCTCTCTCTCTCTCTCTCTCTCTCTCTCTCTCTCTCTCTCTCTCTCTCTCTCTCTCTCTCTCTCTCTCTCTCTCTCTGTTCGACTGATCCGTTAGCCGGATGCCGGTGACACGCTGCGGGACCCGCGCGCACCGCGCACCGCGAGGTAGCACGGCACAAGGCGCCCCTTGAATACGGCCGTGATCACCGGGGGACCCTGTGGGACCCTGCGGAACCCTGCGGGGACCTACGGCGCTCCTGCGGGGGGGCCCTGTAATAACACACTGCGCCACACATGAATTGCCTTTCACTCCCCTGCCAGCAGCACCAACCACCGCCGCCATACCCGACAGCAGGGCTACACGTGCAAGCTATACACACACAAGACTAGCTCGCCGTAGCAGCAGGGTATTCTCTTCTTATTTTAGTTTTCCGATGTATTTGTTTGAAGTGCTATATAGATTTCCGCGTGATGCATTCGTGAAATAATTTCCCCGGTACACGCAAAACAAAAATCATACGTTTGAGCAAAAAATTAGGTGTTAATTTTTTTTGGCTGTGAAGGTACAGCTAATATTTGAGCTCCGTGCTTGTTTTCTGGCTACCCTTATTTTTGTGCTGGATATTAAGTTTTTAACCGTAGAGCTAATTTTTCATATGTAATTCCAGCTGAGCGATTTTTTTTTCCCCGTGTAGCGATGATAAAGCCCACGTGAACTTTCCTCCCGCGGGCCCGGGCTCCGCACGCTGCACTGTAAAAATTTATAGGCAAATAACAGTCTATGCACGGTGTCACCGTACATGCCAATCTTGGACATCGCTCCTCGTGTACGGAGAGCAAACTACGGCGTCGCGGTACCACCGAAAAGACCAGGTTTTCCACGTTACAGTCTAAGAGTACGGCTCCACCGTACCCTGATTTGCACATTGTTTCCTCTACGGTGTTCCCGTACATTGCGATCTGTCATAGTTATGTGACATTAAAGGTACGGCATTGCCGTCTTTTCTTAGGACGGGCGCTGCCGGAAAATAATTAGCGGTTGATACCGTCATTTTGACCGTAATTATTTTTTGCGGTGTGCGCCCCAGCGCTGTGCTTGCGCCCCGCCCCGCCCCGCCCCGCCCCGCCCCGCCCCGCCCCGCCCCACCCCGCCCCGCCCCGAGTACAATAACGGGTGATCAGCTAATGAGGATCCGCTGACGAAGCCCCAAGTCTCCAGCAGCAGCCTCGCCTCGCCGCCCGGCTCCAGGAACATACATGTCTGGCCAACGTAGCGTGTCGTGGCAAGGCGGGGCGTACCGGGGCGTACCGGGGCGTACCGGGGCGTTCCGCATAGCGCTACGCGCCGCCGTTTTGTGATGAGGCACGCAGCAGCAGCAGCAGTAGGGGAACACGCGGCAGTAATTTGAGGTTCGACTTACCTAGACGGCGGGGCGGGGCGGGGCGGGGCGGGGCGGGGCGGGGCGGGGCGGGGCGCTGCTGCGCGACCAGTCAGCCGGGTGGTCGTGGTGGAGCGTAGCTGTGCGCCGCGTCATCAATTACTCGCGAACAATGGGCAAAACACACCGCAACGCCAAGCGGGGCAGGGCGGGGCGGGGCGGGGCGCGGGGGGGAGGGGAGGGGAGGGCCTAGGGGTCGGGCACTACCCCTCTGCTCCCCCACGCGGCCCCACTCACCCTTTTCATCCGCTACATCACCACACCACACCGCGCCGCATGCCCCCGCCCCGCCCCGCCCCGCCCCGCCCCGCCCCGCCCCGCCACAGCGCCCTTCTGAACTAACATGGCCAAATTATGCGCGATGGTGAGGCGCGGGGCGCGGGGCGCGGGGGCGGCGGGGGCCCGAGGCAACGCGGCCCTGCGTCACGGCCGCGTACGATTCGGTGATTAATCCGCGTAGCCCAGGGCATTCAGCGTGCGCGAAGGTGCGGGCGGGGGGAGAAGAGAATAGTGGCCAATATGTGTGGGCGCGAGAGAGAGAGAGGGAGGGAGAGACAAAGACAGCGGAGGGAGAGGGAGAAAGGGAAACGTGGTGGGAAATTGACGTGCGGGGTCCCGCGTAGTGTAAAAGGATTGAATAAGGCAGCAGCGCGAGGCAATTACCTGCAAGTCACTCACGTGAAGATTAACAACAACAACAACAACAACAACAACGGCATAGCGAGCCTGGGATGTGTGCAAAGAGAGAGAGAGAGAGAGAGAGAGAGAGAGAGAGAGAGAGAGAGAGAGAGAGAGAGAGAGAGAGAGAGAGAGAGAGAGAGCACGGATTAACATGAATGAAGGCATAAAGTTGTATTACAGTGGCGCGGCGCGTCACACGGTCACACTGAGTCTGATTCCGAAATGCCTTAATGACTTGAGCGTTTCGAATAAATACGCTCCAAAAGGGCACGTACATAAACTTAAATTAAACAAACTCACATCATATGAGCCGTTGTGTTTATTTTTTTTTAATTTTTATTTTTTTTTAGGTCTTTTTTACGTGTAAGGAAAAGGTCGTCGACTCGTTGAACGAGCTTGGCTTTGCCAGGGCGTTCACTCACCCCTTCGTCACAAGACTGATCAGTTTCGTACGACCACACATACTCACTCACTCACACACACACACTCACACTCACGCACACACACACACACACACACACACACACACGCTCAGCCTCTGTGACGGCAGCCATTTTGTTTGGAGTGGCTGCTCTGCCCCGGCGTGCCCTTCAGCCCCCCCCCCTCTAAACCATCTTATTCTCCCTCTCTGTTCTCCACACACACACACACACGCGCGCGCGCGCGGGGCGCTGCGAGGCGTTCCCCCACCCCCTCTCCTCCGGCCCCCCGGCGGCCCCTCCGCACACTCACACACACACACACACAACCCTTTACCGCAAAGCCCCTACATCTCATCCCCTCCTCCCTCCTCTCCGGACCAGGTCCGACCCCCGCCCCGGCTCGGCTCGGCCCCGCCGGGCCACGTCTTGGGAGCCAGAAGGCTTAGCGCACGGGCTGGGCGCCGTCCCCCTCCCCAGCCGGCTAACTACCAATAACAGGCTGAGCGCCCGACCCGACGCGCCCTGTCACGTTCAGAAATACGTTTAAAAAAATTATAATAAGAGAATGACAAAAATGTGTGTATGCTTCATCTATGAAAAAAAATAAGTTAGGTCAAGTAAAATGAGAGGTATTTCAATAATTTCGCAAACAACCCTCCGGGGCGCCACGGGCGCCGCGGTCCGACCTCGCGGGCCGGGGCAGGGCCTCTCGGTCTCTTTATGGGAGTGCGCGCGAGCATGCCATGCGAATGAGTGTGTGTGAGTGTGAGTGTGTGTGTGTGTGTGTGTGTGTGTGTGTGCCCGCGCGCGCAGGTTAGAGTGTCCTCGTGTGAGTGCGTGAGCGCGCGCGCCCGGAGCGGCTTCATTTCGGCTCTAGTTTCCGCCCACTTTCATTAAAGAGGCCGGAACGAAAGCAATTATACCATAAAGCAAGGCTGCTGGCGTGCATGTAGGGGCTTAGGGCGCGGCCCCGCCCCGCCCCGCCCCGCCCCGCCCCGCCCCGCCCCGCCCCGCCCCGCCAGGCCCGCGGGGGCTTACCTCGGCCCGCCCCGCCCGGGGAGAGACCGAGTGTGCACATTTCTCCATGCTTCTTGACCTTGCTAATCGCGCGGGGAGGGAGGGGGGGGGGGAATGAGCAGCGCGCAGAGTAAACCGCGCAAGCTCCAGAGTATACATCATGCCGACTTGCGTCCGTCCTCACATCTCCAGCGAATTTAAATCGGTGTGTAAATATTGTGAAAAATAATATTATAAAGCGCGACGAAGAATTATCTGAAAAACATTGCAAACAGGTAAACGACGGAAGAATACCGCGAGCGGCGCTGATAGAATGGGGTGGTTGCGGTGGTGGTAGTGAGCGCGGGGGGATGCCCTCTACTACGGAACGGGGATGGTATTCGCGGGCGGCGCTCGATTCAATTATTTCCCGCTAGGCCTGGCTGGCTATGGAGCCGAGGGGAGCGGGTGGAGGGGCTCATATGAGCAGCCCAGGCAAGACGCCATTCGGCGACCACAGACCTCCAGCCCCCCACCAACCCTCTCTCATTTTGCTATTCTCCTTTGTGTCCGCTCTCTCCGTCTCTCTAGATTCTCGGTCCTTCTTGTGTGTGGGCGCCTTCCCATCTCACCCCAACCCCTCACCCCTTCTCTCTCTCTCTCTCTCTCTCTCTCTCTCTCTCTCTCTCTCTCTCTCTCTCTCTCTCTCTCTCTCTCCCGCTCTCCTTTCTTTGCACGTTCCGGCCTTCCCTGGTGTGGCCCTCAGAGGACACATTAGAAGGATGCAAATGTGTGACAATCGAATAAGACACACATGCATAATAAGCAGTGTGTCTCGTATCGGGGTCGCTGGAACTTGATAGCCTTCATTGCCTCCCCGCGGGGGGAGGGGGGGGGGTCGAACTGAATCTCTGGGCGCAACGACTCGCGCAAGTCCCCGGTGATGAGCCCCCCACCGACCCCGTTGCGGTGGCCTGCTCACGTATCCAGGACCATCTCGCTTTTTACGTCGCCAAGTTTACGGCGGGCTGTCGTAAATATGATTTTAGCTGTAATCCCACCTCGTTTACGACACGACCTTTATGTAAGCCCCGCAGTGGTCATAACAACTTTCTATCAAGACCATGTTGACTTACCGTCACCGCGAAGCGCCCTGCTTCTCCGCCCGCCGCCTCCGACCGGGCGCGGGCGGGGTCAAAATGCAAGGCGTGACCCAAGGCCCTTCTGGTTTAACACGACTTCAGAACTTCGCAGGGGGAAAAAAGAAAGAAAAAAAATTCTAACGCTAACGCGTTAAACGGCCCCCTACGTTTTAAAACTAGCCACAGAATGAGAAAGTACTTAAATCAGAACTATTTGCGAGACTCACATCACGAATTTTATCCGCTAAACAGAAGTCCCAAAAATTGAGCTATTATTTTATTTTATATTTTCTTCTTTTTTGGTTAAGTAACTGAATATACCACGGTCCTCATTCCTCCCCTGCGCGCCACGCAGAGGGGCCGAGCGCCCGAGCAGCGACAATGCCGATTCGGCTTATGGCTCGCCGGCACTCCTGGCCGCAGGGCAAACGTAGGCTAGACAATCCGCAGCCAGCTGGGGGAGGCGCGGCCGCCCTCGACAGAACGGAGTGCGTTTGAGGTGTGAGTGCCCAGTCTTGTCGTTTTTAGGTTCTAGGCTGGGACCTCCACTGAACAAAAGAAGGCCGGTGGCTCGGCTGGGAGGCGCCGCCGCCTCCGACAGAATGGGGCGCGTTTTGGGTGTGAGTGCCCAGTCCTGTCGCTTTCATGGTTCTAGGCTGGGACCAACCAACCTAGAATATATTTAAAACTTTATAATCTAGTGACGACGCTAAGTTATGTTGCGGGCCTTTAGCACACACAGTTATGGAAGCCACTACACATTCACAAGGAACACAGAGGCAGACACAGAGGCAAATCGTGAATTTTATGCGTCTCGCATTTCTAACACGAACATGGCGCCGAGCCGGCCAGCTGTCAACAACGCACCTTGACAACCACTAAATCAAACCGCCAGCCTAGAATTAAAGGGTTCTAGTTTCACATTTGCCACACACTTACCATTAAACGAAATAGAAATTAAAAATATTTGGTCAAAACGCTCTGTGAGAGCCCAAATCGTGAATTTTATCCACCTCATATTTAAGACACAAACATGGCGCCGAGCGGGCCAGCTATAAACAACGCCGCCTTGGGGTCCACTCAAACCAACTCAAAATATATTTTGCTAGTTTTAGATTAAGTAACGACGTAAAATGATGTTGCAGGCCTTTAGCAAACAACGGTGCAAGCCTCCACGCATTTACGCGGAACACAAGGGTTGACCTATTTGTAATTTTCAGTGAAAACATGAATTGAGGATTTACTCTGAGGTTGGCGGTATTGTCACAAGCCCCGCCCAAGGCCAAATTACAGTCCCAGCCAACAATCAGGAGCCGCGGCGGCTAGCTAGTGGTCACGTTTGAAAGTTTCCTGGTGGTGAACCCTTTTACACGGCGTGAATCTGTAACGATTCTGACGTGACCACTCTTTGCGGTGAAACTTTTGGATATCGAGGTACAAAGCAACAGGCGGACGTTTTTATTGGTTGTATTTTCGCGCGAAACATTTCTATTGGCCAGAGCATTTTGGAGGGTGTCAATTTTGGCTCGGCACAGGGTGCTCGGCTCGCAATTACCATAGAAACTGACGATGCAAACTAATTTTATGCAAAATTGGCCAGACAGTTTGACATCCGACCTGTCTTCAAAATTTTCTAATTTTTAAAATTATTTTTTAATTGTAATTTTGTAAGAATCGCTTGGGCACGATCGGCTGCGGCCATAAGGGGCCATCGTCAAGAAGAATAAAAAACTTTCTGGCGAAAGCAATAGGCCCCCCTAACGGGGGCCTAACAAGCGCCTGCAACAAGTTGTTGAAAGCTACCCATCGAGAGAATGAGGTATGGAAAGAAAAACCGAGGAAGTATAGAAAAAGGAGGTGGGAGAGAGAAAGACAAGGTACACTCTGGTGGCAACTAGAAGCCTCCTTTATCAAAATAACAGCCGGAGCCAGAACGGCACGCCACCACGCGCATAGCGACAATCATAACATAAATGAGGAGAGAAACATCGAGAGAGCGAGACAGAGAGAGAAAGGGGATAAAACAAGCCGAGCAGATAATCGTCCTTTTATGTTCATTAGGTCCCTAATCTGTTGCCAAGTAAAACACTAAAACACTCCACAAACCCGGACGGGGCGGAGGAGGAGCCTTTCATAAAAGGAGTGAAGACACACTTCGCTCCCCTCCATCTCGCCGCCTTCTTTTACTCTCACTTTCACTTGGCGGCGGGCCTGGCCTGGCCGCGTGCCTCCACCCCGCCCCCCGCGCGCGCGCACACACACACACACGCACACACACACACACGCGCGGGCGCTTTGTAAATTTTCCTGAATTTTGGTGAATTTTTGTAGATTTTTTTTGTGAATTTTTAACTTGAATTATACCTAATGTTCTGGAAATTTTCCTGATTTTTCCCTATTTTGTTTTTTGTAAATTTTTGAAATTTTTTTTTTTTAAATGTTCCTGAATTACGAGGTGTACAAACATTTCAGAGTTCTTACGCCCTCGTTTATACGCCATCCGTTTCGCAACAATGAGACAGAGGCAGCAGTGCAGAGAGACGCCCGGACATAATGTTTCCACCACCGGACGCCGAGTAAATCAAAAAGGCTTCGCTGCTCCCTTGACCACACGCCACACGCCGCTCCACGGGCGGTGTAGCACCACCATCACGATTGCAAATGACCGCTCGCGGGAAATCACCTGCAGGAGGAGGAGGAGGAGGAGAAGGAGGGGCGCAATGTGGCCCCTGCGCGGCGCATTTGGCGGCGTTTCAAACCTCCCCGGGGGGCCCCCTCGCCCTCTCTTCCCGCCCAGGGCCTTGGCCCTCCCTGTAATGGCCGGGGCCGTATGGGACCTCGTCAGGCGTAATGCCCCCTGCGCAAAACTTTTTGGCCAACGAACGGCGGGTGGGGAGCGCGTGCACGGGAGGCGGGGACGGGGAAGGATCGCGGACAGACGACCGGCCTGGAAACAAAGGAGGGGCGCGCGTGTGGGCGGTGGTGGTGGAGAAATACGCGCGGCGCGCGAAAATACGAATGAGCACGCGCGCCACTCTGGCGTGTGCACTGTGCACCAGGGTGGCGGCCGGGCCCCGGGCCGGACCGAGCGCAGCGCCCTCGCCGTTTCACCGCGGCGGCCCAGTCTGTGGCGGCGGGAGGCGGCGCCCCTCGGCCCGCCCAGTGTGTTCGCGGCGCCGCGGCGACCGACCGGCCCCAACCAACCCGGCCCACGCCCCGACCAGAGCAGGGAAACGAGCGAGCGCAGAGGCGACAGGTGCGAGTGAGACGTTCAAACTATAACATATAGCTCCCTCTCACTCTCACCTCTCCTCAGCCTCTGGGCTCGCTCTGCCCCCGGCCCTGCAGGCCCTCACGGTAAAAACGATGTCTGATTTTTGGAGGGAAAAGGGAAAATTTTGAGGAGCACCCGTACTTTAAGCAAAATTCCTCAGATTTTGAGGAAGTTTCCTCAAAAAATAAGGGATTTTTCCTTAAATTTTGAGAAGACTTCCTCTAAATCTGTGGACTTTTCCTAAAAGCATGGGTGTTCCTCAAAATTTTCCATTTTCCTTCAAAAAATCAGACATCGGTTTTGCCGTGTGCGCCTACCCGCAGCCCCACGGCCGCCTGTCCGCTCACACAAGGAAAAACCCGACAGCAAGTCCCGCACACATGTGAAAAGTCTCCAGCAGTACGCGGACGCTTGTGAATATTTTTCTCGGCCGTGAGCCGCGCGGGTCGGTCCTCTCCTGCCTGCTTCTCGTTGCAAAAGTGAGCGAGCACGCGCGAGGCAGCCGATAACAACATAACAACGCCTCCGATCTGATTTATAGCCCTTTAATGGAGTGCGCCAGCGTGTCGTACAAGCCGCGGACAAGACCAGTCCTCCCCTGCCAGGACGCACTTCCGTCAACCAAGTAAATCTGTTTACTGAGGACCAGTCGCTCCGGTCCGGTCGGGTCCGGCCTGCTCCGGCCAAGTCCGGTCCGGCACGCACCCCGGAAACAGTTTAGGCATGCGCCACATTGCCTCCGTCCGACTCCGCAAAAGCCGTTTTCACCACTGTGAAAAATACTCGTAAGGGTTACGGGAAAATTTTCCATGATAAAAGTCGTAAAATTACGATTTGAAATTGTAAATTTACAAGCACTCCACATCGACTTGGAACTGACCGACGAGGAAGAAAGGGCTGTCGTAAATTTACGACATATTTCGTAAATCAAAATTACAAAAAATGTCGTAAATTTACGAGTTAATTTTTAACAGTGACCACAACTACCGCCTTGGGCGTGAACCAGCTTCAAGGAGTTTATCAACGCGCTGCTGGGCGTCGTAGAAATTCCTTATCGGTGTCGAAGCGTGACGGACAAGTATCGACGCACGTCGTGAAAGAGGGGAAAAACCCACCAAAAAAAAAGAAAAAGAAAAAAAAAAGAAAGTCGAGGCACAGCTGGGACAGTATTTACAGTTCAGTCGATACACGCAAGGCGCCACCACCGCGCCACGTCACCCAAAACTTAACGCGGACGCGCTAGCGCCCGCAGCTTCGAGCAGCGCACGCATCCGCGCTCAGAGAGTAACGAGAATCACAAAAATGAAGCTTTACTTTGTATTTGACAGCTGTCAAGATGACCTCGCCCTCCGAGACACGTCAACCCGATCCATCACACACACAACGACGGGGATGAACTCGATCACGAGCGTGGTCCGCCAGCAGGCCCGCACTCGCTTCCTCATTCAAATGAGGATCCAGCGTACACCGTACCGGTGTCGCCCGCCTGCCTCCTGCCGGCAGTTCTATCGAGTGTTATGACTCTATTAAGAAGGCGGTGGACAGGCCGGACCGGCCGGGCCGGGCAGCAGGAAGGCGGTGGCCCGTTCGTTAATGTTACCCCGGCCGGCGGCCACTTGCGCGCGGCGAGGCCCACCACGGGCTGGCCCCTGCCCGGCCCGGTCCCCGGAGCCCGTGGATCAGAATAACTTTGCATGTCATTTTGGCGCGCGCCGCGCGCTGCTTCCCTTTTTTGAGGTTCCGCTTTTTCGGGCGTGCGAGGCTCGCGGCGCGCGCTCCACAACCATCACCACGCGCCGCCCAGGAGCGACAAGCGGGCGAAGCGGGCAGGGCGGGGCGGAGTGAGTAAAGAGTGAAAAGAGAGGAGGCATGTCAGCAAAATAAAATAATAATAAAAAGAAGACTCAAGAATAATTTTACTTAATCTTTGAGGTTTTGGTTGCGATACATGAAGAGGGGGATTTCAATTTATTGCTTTTAAACTGAAACTTTATCGACGAAAATCAGAGGTTGGGAAGAGTTCTTACATAGCTTCGGAGGATTTGCGGAAGGTAGTTGAGCTAAGAAATACTTGAGCCGAGCTAGTTGAAATTCTTTCCAGGGGGAGGGGGAGACAACGAGGAAACAGTTTCCCAGCGTTGAAGAAAAAAAATACTACGGGCCGATTACGAGATTGACGAATTTAGAAGGGTGCACGGCGGTGAAAAGGGGGCGAGCAGAAGACGCAGGGTAGGGGTTCCTGGTCAGGAGAGCGGCGTTCCTTAACGAGAGAGGGCGGCCCGGCTGAGAGTTGCTTGTAGTGAGCTGCGGCCGGGAGAGAAGCCGGCAAGACTCAGATCATTTGCCAGCTCATTAATTTGCAAAGTGCTTGACAAACACTGCGCGAAAAGAGAGAATAAAGCGACGCCGCCGCCGACACCGGCCGGCGCGGCGAGACGGAGAAAGAGCACGAGAGAGAGGGAGAGAGGGAGAGAGGGAGATAGGGGGGAGGGGGGTGGAGAGAGAGGGAGAGAGAAAAGAGAAAAGTGCAAGCAGGAGGCGGGCGGGAGCGAGACGGACGGCAGAGGCGAGAGGAGAGACAGAGAGCGCGCGAGAGGGGAGGCGTCTGCCTCGGCCGGCAGCAAAGAAGTGGCCGTGGACGTGGAAGTTGAAATGCCGCCGCTGCAGTGGGAATGGTGGCCTTGCCCTTGGAGCTCTGTGGCTCCCGCACCTCACTCTCTTTATCTCTCTTCATCTCTCTCTCTCTGTCTCACTCACTCTCTCGCCTTTCCCCGATATACAGCCGCCTGTGATACCGATATCCCGCCTTTGGCGGGTCCACATCGCGGGGCGGCGCTCTCTCTCTCTGGCAGTGTATGCTCCTGCCGCCGCTGGGGTGCGGATGGCGCGGGGCGCGGCGGGGCGCGCGGGGGAGGCGGCTGCCGGAGGGGTAGGTGTGGGGGAGAAGGCAAGAGGCAGGGCGGCCGGGCCGCGGCTGGGCTGGGCAGGGCTGAATCGATAAAGTGGACGGGCTTGGCCTGGCCTGGGCTGTCCCTCCTGGGCCGGGCCCGGGGCCGGGCCGGGGCCTGGCCGCCTTGGCCTCCCTGCCTGCGGCGTGGCGTGGCGTGGCGTGGCGCGGCGCGGCGGATCCTGCCAGCCCAGGCGCTAGCTGGGGCCCGGCCCGAGGGGAAGTTGTGGGGTCGGGGCGCGGAGGCGGCGGGCGGCGGCACCAGGGTTTGGAGGAGCTGTGCTGGCGCTACACTTTCAGGAAACACTTCCTCCACCTCGACGGTGACCTGGCTTGTGACCATCATCGGCCGCCTCGTGTTTTTCTTCGAGGAAATAAAATAAAAATACCTTTGACAAATTAAAAACCTGTTCAAACACATTTCTCGAGGCAAACGTAAAGAATTTTAAGGCTCTTTGGTTAGGTGATTTCATTTCAATAATACTCACGTCACACAAATAATAAGAAAAAGTCTTAAAGAAAACGTCTTTGACGTGGTATTGGAATATTTCAGAAATGCGCGGGACCCGGAGTTGGTCCTGCTGGCGCGGTCCCTCCGCACCTCCCTGAGGGCGAGCACGAGGATGGCGACCAATCGATACGCCATCCGGGGTGGACGCGGCGAGCGTGGCGCGGCGTGGCGCGGCGTGGCGTGGCAGGGCCGGCGGGGCGTGCTGTTGTCACCCCGAGGGGATTATACTTCATGACCAAAATGGCCGCCCGGCGCTAATGGGCGCCCAGCGGAGGGAGAGGCGTCCGCCGCCCGCCGCGGGTGCGGCATCGTAAGTGTTCAACAATGTTCGAAACCCATCGTCCTGAAATTTCATACGATTCTTACTGATCCCCATAATATTCATCATCTTTTTTTTTTCCTCAGGCATGCACACGTCTCTCACGTGAGATTCCGCTTTCTCTTTCCAGCCCGCGCGGATATGATTCATTCATGGCATAGCGTCCCTGCCAACTGTTTCGCAACCGCGCCTCTGCATTTGGTGCTGGGCTGCCGAGTATTGTCTTAATTCTAGCACAGCCGCCCCGCCGCGGTTTCCAGTTTCTATAGACCGCATGTGATTTCACCGAGGATTTCACGCATTATTTTTTTTTCTCATACCCGGGCGAGATAGATACCCTCTGCGCTCTCGCAGCCGTGGGACCAGTACGCCTGTGACGTAGGTAGACCCGTAGCGCAGGCATGCTCGGCGGGCTGGCCTACCCACACATTCGCAGGCGCGAGGGTCTCCTGCTAAGTTAGAGTCACGATACTCGTTTTATTTTTTCACCGCGAACATTGATAATAATAATTATCATCAAGTCAGCAGCAATTTTTGCGTTGCTTCCGACGGAGCGATTGCATGTGCGCCCGAGTGGTAGGCAGACCCGCAGAGCACGCATGTCCTGCGGGTCGGCCTACCCTCAGGACCGCAGGCGCGAGGACGATAGACAATAAAAGTCATATCTTGGTAAGATCCGATCTAATTCTAAATTTCCTCGCGTATTACGAACATTTTTAACAAATATTATTAACTCAGGGTTATGTCGTTGTTTTTTATTTTATTTGTTTTATTCTCGGTACTACGGATATTAACTTGGATACTATCACTATTGTACAAAGCGCAGCGATGAGTCGAAATCTTTTTTTGTACGGACATGTATACGACATATTTTTTTTGTAATTTTCTCTTTATAAAACATGTCACGTGCATGCACAACATTCAACTCCTGCTCGTCATTCGATTTTACATCGATGCGCTGAGCTATGTACATTTACGATTACGATCTTGAATTATGATTCTTCTTCACGGGAAAAACGAGTCCTGGGTTTCCCAGGGAAATTTGCACATTCCCAGGGGCCCACAACTCTGGAATTCAGGTGTACAAGGCCACCGAAATCTTTGGAAATCATATTGAAATCTCATTGAAATCAGTGAAATCTTTGAAATCAGTTGAATTCTCTTGAATTCACGCGAATTCCGTTGAAATCACTTGAAATCTGTTGAAATCACTTTGAATTCACATGAAATCACATTGAATTCTCATGAAATCACATTTAAAAAGCGTCTCGGGAAACTCACTCAAATCGGTGTGGAGAGAGGAGAAGGGCGATGTGCACTAACAGCTGTTCGGCGAATTCGAGATATTTTAAGATTTTTAGATACTTTCATAACAGATTGAGATTCCTATGTATTATTAAAGCTTAGTGCCATTTCAATAAAAGTACTCAATGTATAAACAATCTCTTTTTGTTTAAATTTTTGCCATTGGAGGTATAAATAATAGTCCTACGCAAATCCACTTCCACAAATCTGGTTTATGAGGGAATATTAATTTATTAACTGGAGCAATAAAACATAGTGAAAGTGCTAGACGACTAAGATTCTTTAAAATACCTCCTTGTTACGGCACAGTTGAAGTGAAATTCTCAAAATCGTGCAAAAAATACAGGGATTCCCCAGAAAATACACGCACATCTGATCCAAATTATTTTCTCAATTACATGATTAAATAGGATTTTTCCTAAGTTATTGTGAATTATTTCAATTTATTCCAAATTATTGGAAATTAACGTGCAACTGCGCAAAATAATCATAATTATTTCAATTAATTTTTTTTAAAAAAATCAGAAGTAAATTTTGCTCTGCAATTGAAAGGGTGGCGTGAAAATATAGAAAATTTTTGCGGCAGTAAACCTCCCGAAGGAGGTTGCGGTTCCCGCCAGGCACAGGGCTTTTACCCCCTGTGGCAGCCAACTGCTTCGGTGTTCCATGGGAACCGGCGCTTTGCTGACTGCGATCCTATCGCGCAATTCGACAGATTTGATCCCCGTACCACCATTGGCCTACCCCTAGAGGTACGAGCGGTGTCAAGGGCGTTAGACTTCCTGATCCCAGTTTCAGAGGCCTTACCTCAGAGGGGTACGCGGGATTCGAACCCACAACCCCGAGTGCCGACACGTAGCCAGAACAGGAAGCGACCCAACGCCCAGAGCCACCGAGCCAACGGCGGTGGGACGTGTTTAACTTCTATTTGACCTGCCCTGGAGCAGCTGCCAAAGTAAATGCGAAGCGCGAAAAACACTTTCCCGAGTGGGAGTCGAACTTCGGACCACTCGGTACAGTGTTGCGCGCTCTACCAACTGAGCCACGACGCCGCGATGACTGTACAGTGCGACGGGTTCGAGCCGTATTTGCCGCGTATCCTGCAGCCTCCAGCCAGGAGGACAGGGCAAATACAACTCGAACCCGTCGCGCTGTTCAGTCATCGTGGCGTCGTGGCTCAGTTGGTAGAGCGCGCAACACTGTACCGAGTGGTCCGAAGTTCGACTCCCACTCGGGAAAGTGTTTTTCGCGCTTCGCATTTACTTTGGCAGCTGCTCCAGGGCAGGTCAAATAGAAGTTAAACACGTCTCACCGCCGTTGGCTCGGTGGCTCTGGGCGTTGGGTCGCTTCCTGTTCTGGCTACGTGTCGGCACTCGGGGTTGTGGGTTCGAATCCCGCGTACCCCTCTGAGGTAAGGCCTCTGAAACTGGGATCAGGAAGTCTAACGCCCTTGACACCGCTCGTACCTCTAGGGGTAGGCCAATGGTGGTACGGGGATCAAATCTGTCGAATTGCGCGATAGGATCGCAGTCAGCAAAGCGCCGGTTCCCATGGAACACCGAAGCAGTTGGCTGCCACAGGGGGTAAAAGCCCTGTGCCTGGCGGGAACCGCAACCTCCTTCGGGAGGTTTACTGCCGCAAAAATTTTCTATATTTTCACGCCACCCTTTCAATTGCAGAGCAAAATTTACTTCTGATTTTTTTAAAAAAAATTAATTGAAATAATTATGATTATTTTGCGCAGTTGCACGTTAATTTCCAATAATTTGGAATAAATCGAAATAATTTACAATAATGTAGTAAAAATCCTATTTAATCATGTAATTGAGAGAATAATTTGGACCAGCTGTGCGTGTATTTTCTTAGGTCGTCCCAAAAATACTTGAATTCTTTGGAAATCTCACGAAATCAATGGAAATCATATGAATTCGGTAGACATTTAACTGAAATCAATGGAAATCATGTGAAATCAATGGAAATAACTTGAAATCACACTCTCAGACCTCAACTGATTTTATTCTTAGTAAATACCTACGTTTTTACGCGGCAGGATTACTGATAAATTTTTCAGTTATTCTGTATAGTTTTGTCCGTTATCTACTAATTAAAGATGAAATTGTCAGTAACGTAAAAAGGAATTCTTTCGTACTACTGACAAAAAAAGTTGTCAGTAGCTTATAAAGGTTTTTAAGCAGCAGGAATACTGACAAAGGGGTCTGAAAAGTCAGTAACGGGCTGAGAGTGCATGCGAAATCTCGCGAAATCAGTGAATTCACTTGAAATCTTTGAAATCCGTTGAAGTCACCTGAAATCGTGTGAAATCTTTGAAATCCGGAAATCAGGTGTACAAAATTTTTCGGAGCTGTGGGCCTCTCGGGGACAAGCGAGGAGGTATCATCTTTCCCAGGGTATGTCGTGGGTTTTCCAGGAAATACTCCTTGGAAAAACTACTTCTTTTTCTCCGGGACATTCACTGGAATTCCAACTCTCCTGGGAATCCCAGGACTCGTTTCTACTGTGTTCTTCTTCCCTGTGTAATTTTCCTGTACCCTGTGCGCCAATTTTTCACAGTGTGACATGCACAATATAGCACTTTCAATGACAACATGCACATTCCTCGCTGTGTACCCGCTCCCCGCCACTGGCAGGGAGGGACAGGGCAGCAGCAGGAGCCCCGGCCATTTGCACTGCTTCCATCAAAGCGCCACGCGACGCCACGATCCGGTAAAGTTTCTCTGCTGCTCCAAAGCCCCCTAGTGGCAAGGGAACACTGGCCATTACGCACTTACACGGCGTGGGGCGGCGCGGCGCGGCGCGGCCCGGCCGGCAGGATTACCGTACAGCGCTGCTCGCTGAGCCATGCATACTGATCCGACTTGCGCCGCTTGCGCCCCCCGATCCATCAAACCCGCGTAAGTGGAGAATGATGGAACACTCGGCCTGCCTGGCGATTCATATCGGGGCGGGAGGGGGGGGGGGGCATTCTGAGGAGAGGAAGAGGCGCGCGCGACGCTCAGGAGATCTCTACCTCACTCACTCCCACGCGCGCAGACAACAAAAAAACACACACACACAGGTGAGGTAAGATGCGCGAGAGGATGTACTAGAGAAAACCTGAGTTCAAAAGTGAAAATCAAAACGCTCCTGGCGACCATGAAGGGAGACTGGAAGCGCGAGAACGCGTAGGGGTGGACGGCGCACCACGCGCACGAGAGCGTCCATTTTCAAAGAAGGAATATCATTCTAACGAGATCGTATAGCTCTCAACTCGAAATGCATTTTTCAGTGAGGGAGGTGAGGAGCGAATTCGATTTATCTGGACGTAAACTTCGCCTCCCCCGTGAAACGCGCGCGGCTCGACTCGGCTCGGCGAGGGCGGCGGCTGCTCTGGGGGAGGATGGGGGGAGGATGGGGGGAGGATGGGGGGGGGAGGAGGGACGGCAAGGAGCTGCAGGGGACCCCGCAGGGACGCCCAAGGGTCCGACAGGGAAAGGGGAGGAGAAAGAAAAAGAGAGGGTGGCTGAGTGGTATAGTATAGGGGATGGAGTCGGATGGGGTGGGTTTGGAGGGTGTGTGGGCGGAGGAGGGGCGGGCCGGGCCGGGCCGAGCCGGGACGGGACGCCCCAACGACGACATTTGGACGACTCCCGGTCGGCGTCGGCCATGGCCATCACTCCCAAACTCCCCCGCAGCGTGGCGTAGCGCCACTCTGCGCTACCAATGGTCCGGTAATGTGGGGAGAGAGAGAGAGAGAGAGAGAGAGAGAGAGAGAGAGAGAGAGAGAGAGAGAGAGAGAGAGAGAGAGAGAGAGAGAGTAGGGTGTGCGCTGTTGGGGGCGATCTGCCAAAAAATAAGAAAGTCGCCATAGGGTATGGAAGGTGAAGAGTTTATGCGTTTTGTTTTCTTTTATTTTTACTCCGCTGCAAGCTTTCCGCCAAATGGCAGATGAAGTGTCGCGCATGGCCATGCGTACGCCAGCGACGACGGCTTCCAGGATCGCGTCCAAGCCATATCAGGTCCGCGCGCTCTCCTGAAACACACACATTTCGAGATTTTTGTTACACGTCAGTTCTGCAGTTTCGAGTTTCGACGGAATAAAGTGGTACCAAAAAGATAACGGCTCACGCAGCTACCAGAATGAAAAAAAAATAATAAAAATAATAAAGGTAAACACGTCAGGATGTAATTTCTCGCTGGAGGTGCGCGCGCGGCACAACGCAGCGGCAACGCGACGTTCGCGACTCATTTGCATAGGAGGGGCTGCGCTCAGGTATCCGCGGCGCGCCACGCTACGCCACGCTACGCCACGCTACGCCACGCTTCGCCACGCCACGGGTAAGGAGAGGTGCCCGCGGCCTCGGAAGCGCTTTCACAACCCCATATCCCGCGCCGAGCGGGGCAGCGCAGACAAACTCACCACCAAGGCGACCCCCCCCCCTTTTTTTTTCCCCAACACCCCCCCCCCCCTCCCCGCGCCCAAAAGGTAAGAGACGTCGTGACCCTTCCACCCCTTTTCGCGCGTTCTGCATACGGCGATCCGGAGAGAGAGACAGACAGAGAATAGAGAGAGACAGAGACAGAAAAGGGTTACGTTCTTTCTTTATTCCCTTTTTCTCTTTTGTTCTTTCCAAGCTGGTCTGCATATGTGCCGGGCTGGAGGCAGAATCAATAACCTTCGACGACGACGAGGGTCGCCGTCGTATCGCCGCGCTAGCTTCTCTCTCTCTCTCTCTCTTTTCCTCTCTCTCCGGAAGCTCTCCCGCGGGGTGCTCCCTGTGTGTGAGGCGCTGCTGCCAGCCTGCACACTGCCTCTCCGAGCCGCATAACGGATTTCCCTCTAAATAATTCGGCAGCGTCCCCAAAGGGCCGTGAGGCTCACAACGGCGAAGCCCAGCAGCAGCAGCAGCAGCCTTTTCCTACCCTCGGCGTTTTCTGCCGCCTCGCCCGCCTCCGCTCCACCGCCACCACCACCCTGGACTACACTCGCGCCCAGCACATTTCAAGGTTCGTTGTCGCGGCCGCTGCCCACCCCTGGTCAACCCCCCGGCATCTACCTCCCTCCACGCTGACCGCGGCCGGACCAGCTGGACCCGCCTCCCCCTATTAGGCGGCAGAGCAGCGGAGCAGGGGTCAGCAGTGGCCCGGAAAGCGCTGACCACTCACGAGATTGGCGGAGCGGCCCGCCACGCCCCGCCACGCCCCGCCACGCCTCGCCACGCCGCGCGCGCGCCGGCCCGGAACCAAACGAGCGCGCACGCCCGCCGCGCCGTCATTTGCAGAGGGGGGGGAGCTGCCGACTTGTTCCGAATAGCAGCGCTTTCCTCGCCATGTCTCTCTCGCACTCTGGGGCTTCGCCGTACAGGTGCGAGAAAGACAGAGCGACATCAAGAGCGCGCGGTCTTCGAAATAAGTCGGCTGCTGATGCTGCTGCTGGCCTCGCGGGTTAAAAACCCTCACTTCCGCGGGAAAGTATGTTTTAGTTATTTCGGCTCGCGTGTGTCGCGAGGGCGTCTCTCTCTCTCTCTCTCTCCTCCCGTTCTGGGGATGTTCCCCGCCAGCGAAGTGCCGCCACCGGGGGGTTCAGTACATCGTGACCGACAGCGAGTAGCATGGAGAGGCCGAAAACGATGAATTATTCTCGATCGACGTGTCGATGGTGCCGCGCGCGCAGCACTTTCTCTCTCTCTCCCACCTCCCCCGCCTCCTGCTGACGCGCAATAAGGTTGCGGCTCGTGGTAGAGACTTTCATCCCGCTCTCCCCGGAGGATCACCGGGAGCAGGAGGGTCCCTCATGTGATTTGCGGCACAAACATTCCAATTCCGCGGGACGCTAAATCCCGGCAATCATCACATCAGCGCCCCGAGATGAAATATTTGTGCTTCCCTCCCGCCGCCGCCGCCGCACCGCCGGCAGAAACACTGGACGAGGGGAATGCAAGCGCGCTCTGGAAAAACTAGTGTGACGTGAGTCACGTCAATTTGGTGTGAACAGTGTATGTCACATTACGTAATGTGATCATATTCTTGGTCACGTTTGTCGTGTGACATCCGGAGCCATCCTTTATAGTATGCCTAGAAGAATTACATTAAGGATGTCACATTACAAACTCAACTAAAAATATCGTCACATTACGTGGTGTGACACCTACACTGGCCATATGTCTAATGTCTAAATGTGGCACATGCCACATTACTTTTTCCAGCGCGTACGACCGACCCTCTCGCATGCATAGAGGCGCGAGAGCCCAGGAACTAAAAGTGACGTCTATCCGAGTGTGTGAGCCAAGGTTAAGTTCGCTCCTATGTTCATTCAGCAGCACGGGGGGGTGGGGGGGGGGAGACGAGGAAGAGAGAGCAAGAAAATGAACAGAATAAAAAAGGGAGAAAAAAATAGGGAGGAGACAGAGAGCAGTAGCATTTCCATGCGGCCTAGAGCTGCTGCGGTGAGGCGAGGCGCTGAATGGCTAGGCTGCCGGGCGGTGCCCGGGGGGCGAGGATAAGAAGCCAGAGAAAAGAGAAAACGAACAGGAGAGAGAAGGGCAGGGTGAGAGGGGGGGGGGAGGTTCACCTTTCAGGTGCTAACACTAAAGGTCCCCTGGCCGGGCAATAAAAGAGCCATTTCATTGTGCAGCATTTTGGACCTTCTCCCGAAGACCTGGACAGGCCTAATGTCCCTAAAAGATGTGTTATTTTAGCCTCGGCGGCCAGCCGGCAGGTGGAAACCATCGGCTGCAGCGCGGCTCCAGCACCCCACCAGGGCCTCTCCGTGAAGACTTCAGGACGACTAAAGCCCAGGGGAAAACACTATCAATTTTGGTGTACTAATTTGATAAATTTTTGTTAAAGTTATGTGAATTTTAGTGAAATTTTGATTTATTTTTTCTAGAATTTTGTGAATGTTTGTGACTTTTTCCTGATTTTTTTAAAGTTTTCCGAATTTTATAAATTTTCTGAGTTTTTCTGGATTACGAGGTGTGAGGCGGCTAAAGCGCGTCTCCAGCACGGCATAACAGCACGGCTCCGGCGCTTCTCCGAGAAGACCCCAGGGCGGCTAAGGCGCGTCTCCAGCACGGCTGCAGCGCGGCGCGGCTCCAGGCGATTGAAAAGGATAAGCGAACGGCTCGCACAGCTCCCAAAGAATGATGATCGGGCGCTGCTGCACCGTGCGCGCGCGCGCGCGCGTGTGTGTGTGCGCAAGAGAGAAGGAGAGAGGGAGGGAAAGAGACGGAGAGAGGCCTGAGGGGCCTTGCAGAGCGGAGAGAAAAAGTGAGAGAGAGAGCGAGAGAGAGCGAGAGCGAGAGCGAGAGAGAGAGAGAGAGAGAGAGAGAGAGAGAGAGAGAGAGAGAGAGAGAGAGAGAGAGAGAGAGAGAGAGAGAGGCTTTGGGGGCGCTGTGCTGGGCCAGGCTGGCTATGGGTCTCGGCTGGGTTTAAAGAAATAGGGGAGGGAGTGTAGGGTGGGACGCCGCCGCCGCCGCCGCCGTTCGGTGCGATCAAGGCATCGAACACTTTTCTTTTCGCCACGATATAAATTTTGCATCAAGCCCACACCACCAGACCGCGTGCCCTGCCCCTCCCCCCGGCGTGCGTGCGCGCGTGCGCGCGCTCAGCCATCACTTCCACACGATCCCCATTCCTAGGCGCCACAGCGCCGCACCGCGCGCGGCTCATCGGTCTCAATTTGAATAATTTCGACCAGCAGCAGCGCCACTCGCTGCAGCAGCGGCAACAACAACAGACCAACTCTTGGCGAAATTTGAGTCGACTTGTCATTCTCCCCCCCCCCTTCCTCCTTCCGCAGGTTACATCTGGGAGATCCACCTTATTGTCTCGATGTCCAATAAGTCCGCACAAACGTACCCAATTTCCCCCTCCCCCTCCCCTCCCTTTCCCCGCCTCGACCCCTCTGCGCCGGCAGCAGCCCAGTGTGTATATCACACGCCTGCCGCCCGCCCGCCCCAAACTTATTCGCGACGCCAAACGCCAATATTTTCATTTCGCGGAGGGAAGGAGAAAGAGAATGTCACAGCCGGAAGCGCCCGCGGAGCAGGAAGGCAGAGGCGGGAGGAGAGGCGCGACATCTGGCCGCCCCTACATGTGATGGGAAAACGGAGGAGGAGCCGCGGGGGGAGCGCGGGGAGTCCTGAGATGACTTTGCTGCTGCTGCTGCTTGAAATCAGTCTCTCTAAGAGAAGCTGGGGGAAAAGTTCCGGCCTGATGATGAGGGGGGCTTTTAGGTCGAGCGTGGTGGTGCATACGAGGCCCCGCCCCGCCCGGCCAGCGATGTATGGACTCCTCGTCCATCGCGCAGCGAACAGCGGCGCGGCTCGGGCCGGCCCCACCCCGGGCCCCGCCCCGCCGTCCGCTGGTAAGGTGGTCTACATAATTCAAGACGATGGGGCTGCGCTGCTGGCCTCTACCCACCCCTACCCACCCACCCCCGCCCTGGAAGGTCCGCTGCTCCTGCTCTGCTGTGTTTGCTGTGAAAATGTTTGCCTCCGCACGGAGCATACATTATAAGGAAATGGTTATTTTATACCGGGCAGCGGCTGCAGCAAGCAGCAGGGCGGCGTAATCACAGGGGAAAACGAATGTGTGTGTGTGTGTGTGTGTGTGTGCTCGGACAGTATATAAAGTCCCAGCTTTAAATCCCTTACACGAAATTATAAGGAATTCTGATTTCCATCTGGGTATATTGGATTATTTTTCAGTCAGGTTTTTCAAAACTCATATCTGTGTAATACGAGGTTTAAATTGACTAAATGCATCCTTCTACTGGAGTTTGGAAGTCTGAAACACGACTGATCCATCACATACATTTCTAAACAAAATGTCGGTACGAAAATTCCTGAAAGCTGTAACCGAGGGGGAAAGCATTTGCGTAATCACTCGTACACCCAGGCACGTAATCAATGCGTAATCACATTATTTTAGGCGTAATAACCTGTTTTTAAGGCTTATTATCGACAAAATATTAATTGTAATAACCTTATTCTGTATGTTAAGCAGTAAAATAACTTAAATAACAAAAAAAGATGGTGCGAACATGCATATTACCCGGCGTAATCGCGTAATCACTCGTACACCATTTTCAGGAGTGCTTTCCCCCTCGGCTGTAACCTTGAAATAAGAGTTCAATTACTGCCCTTTTTCACTTTTTCCTTTCAAGAAATACACTCTATGAAAATTAAATCGACCGCCAACGTCATTTTACACTGGTGGACAATTACTTTCTAACACAGAAAAAACATGAATTCATATAGAAACTCAAATTTCCATCTGGCATAAACGAAGACCCAAATAGGTTTTCCTTGAGAGATTTAAAGCTGGGTGGCCCGGCCCGCGGGGCGAGTTAGCCACACATGTGCAGGGGAGGGACCCGGAGGGTCTGGGTCTGGGTCCGGGTGGGGTCCCACATGTGACGGCCGGGCCGGGCCGTCTCACAAAATGGCCGCCCCACCCTCGCTAGCGCGGGCCGGGCCCGGCCGGGCCGAGGGCCGGGCCACCCCCTCCACCTAGAGCGCGCGTTTGCGCACACACTCTCCCTCTCTCTCTCTCTCTCGCTCCCACCCACCCTGTCCTGGCCCTCTCCTCTCTCGCTTGTTCCCTGTCGCCCTTATCTTTACCCTCTCTCTCTCTCTCTCTCATCTCACACACACACACGTACGAGCAGAGCAGGGGATCACACAGGGCTGGCAGAGACGCCTGCTGGGCGTTTCTAATTCCGAAAAGGATCAAATGCCAAGCCAAGCGCCAGCAACGGCGGCACCACGACTGCCCCGGGCCACTTTACGCAAGTACACTGCAAAGACAGAATACGGACAGAAATCTGAGAGGAAAAAAAAGAGAGAAAAAGGTATACAAGACTCTGAAAAATATCTTTCTAGACTTACGATATGTTTTTGTAAATGACGGCTTACGAGAAATGTTGTAGATTTACAACAACCATCTTCCTCGTGCTCGTATTTGAATTTCAAGTTGATAGGTACTCCTTTCGACTCCTTTTAATTTTACGATCTGTGATTGCGATTTAACAACTTCGCTTTGTGTTGAATTTCCCTGTAAGCTTAGGACTAGTTTTCACAGCGATAACGCGATAAAAATCCTCCCACCCCTCCCCATGAACAAATTTGGTCAGTTCGTCCTCTACTTCACCTTCCCCAACCCTCTGAGAGACGAAGTCTCTACGGCTCCTCGTACGCTGCTCCCTCCACTCTTTAATATTCCATGCCCCTTCATATTATTTTTTTTTCCCCTGGACAAACGGCCGGGCCGATCATGCCGCGCTTTCTTTGGCAGTCGCCATAACATTTTATTTGACCACATAACGGAGGGAAAAGGGGAAATTCAAATCAGGGCGGAATAAGAAAGGGAGGAGTAAAGGGAGGTGGAGGCGCACACGCGCGGGCAGAGAGAACCGTCCGTATACTAGTTTAGAGAGCACAGTGCAAAAACTCCCTCCTCAAAGTAGCAGACGATTTTCTTAACCAATACCAAACGTCAAAACCACAACTATTTTGGGTCGCAATAAAATATTTCTTAACACTCCGGGGCTAAAAAAAAAGGAGAAAGAAAGCGAACTTTGGGAATCAATTTCAGAGGCAGCATAAGCGAGCCGTGTGAGAGGGCCGCGCGGACACACCCGCACGCACGCACTACCCTGCTCTCTGTCGCTCTCTCACTCTCGTCTTACTCGCTCTCTCTCTCTCTCTCTCTCTCTCTCTCTCTCTCTCTCTCTCTCTCTCTCTCTCTCTCTCTCCTACACACACACATATACACACACCACAGCCTCTCTGCGCCAAACGACGTGGAGGGGAGGGGGAGATAACACAGGGAGGGGAGGAGCAACAAACGGAAGGGGATGGAAAGGGGGAAGGGAGGAGGGGGGGGGGATGCACCAACACCACCACCACTGGCAGGATGTTGTCTCGCGGGGGGTGGAGGTGGTGGGGGGTGGGACGAATCGATGGCGAGCCCTCCCCTATCCCTCCACCCCCGGGGGGCGGGGCGGGGCGGGGCGGGGCGGGGCGGGGCGGCCGGCCGGCCGAGCGGGCGGCGGTGGCAGCAGCAGCAGCAGCGGCAGCAGCCATTGGAGCTGGACCATCGACAGACGTAATGTGATTGTGCTGATTGTGACAGTTCGAATTTAATCTGGGCGCGCGCGCACGGGGAGGCGCAGCCGCCTCAGCAGCAGCCGCTCAGCCGCTCAGCCGCCCAGCAGCCGACATATTTAAATACGCAGTGCAGTCGGCGCGAGGCGTGGCGTGGCGTGGCGGTGCGCAGATACTGGACAGGATTATTGCCACTCGTGTCGCGTCTCGCCGCACTTCTCATTTTGAGGTCTGAAATGCAATAAGCGGTAAGAGGAGGAGAGGGAAAGAGCGCGAGTAGAGTGCGCGGCGGAGGGAAGAAATAAAAAATAAAAATATAAAGAACCAAAGTGAGGGAGTGAGAGCGGGGGAGCGGCGAGACTATACCGCGTTACGAAGAAATCGAACGAGGCGAGCCTGCGGCCGGGGCCGGGGCCGGGGGGGCCCGCCAGCCAGCGCACGGCGCGCCGCCGCGCCACCTCAGCTCGGAGTAATACATTCCCTGGAAATAAAGCAGGTCTCAATAAAACGAGACAAATTCGATAAAGTTGCGAAACTCAAGGGCGGCGCCGCTGTCTGCTGCGAGCAGCAGGGCTCGCGGGGCCCGGGGCCCGGGGCCCGGGCGGCCGCGCCGGGCGCCACGCCGAGGACACCGCGCGCCGCAGATCAGACCAATCAGACGCACATGCCGCGCCGTCTCTCTCGCTCTCAAAGAGTCTGCCGAGGGTGCGAGAACGCTCTGGCTCTCTCTCTCTCGCACTCCGGGAGTGGGCCCACGAGACGAGTGCGTGCACTCGCACTCGCACACGGCGGCGCTGCGCTGCTCTCCTGAAGGACTCCACACTCCTACACATTTTTACGAGGGAGAAACAAAAACTGAAAATTTTGTACACTTCGTAATTCTGAAAAATTCAGGAAAACAGGAAAATTCACAAAAATTCTCTAAAATTCACATAAATTCACTAAAATTCACAGAACTTTTAAAAATAACTAGAGCAAAAATTTACAAAACGAAGTCACAAAGTTTGCATACCAAAATTCAGAGTTGTTTCTCCATCGCATTTTTCATCCTTCCGGCGCGCGCCCGGCGGCCGGCAGCGCAACCTCCGCTTGCTGCTGCTGCTCCATAGCCAGAGAACGGTTAGATGGCGGCAGTGTAGCGGGGATTACCTTCCATTGTCTTAATGCGCGGCAAACCTCCCCTCCCCCACACCCCCTCCCCGCGCCCGGCCTCACCAGGCCCGCGCCGCGCGACCCGCGGCTGAAACTGTATCTCGCAAGCGTTCTGCCAGACTCATAAATGCAATATATGAGATGCCTGATAAGCCACGGGGCTCAGGTCGGAGGCGGGGCGGCGGGGCGGGACCGGAGTCTTGGAGTGTGCTGCCCAAACCCACACACGCACACACTCACACACACACGCGCGCGCGCACGCACACTCACACAAGTACAGGACGGGAGCGGCCCTCGCGGCCTCGGCTCCACTGCCGCGTACCATGATTTTTCAATCACCGCGGCGCGACACGACACGACCTCGGCCGCACCATAATATCGGCATTAGCCGAAACGCAAAAGTAATCCGGTTCCTGGCCTCGTCTGCCCCGCGCTACTTGCATATGCAGAACGGCGCATGCAGGGCGCGGCGCACTCCACTCCACTCCAGGCCGCGGCCGTAAAACATCCGCACGAGTCTATTTCACAACAGGAGGGGCGCGCGCGCGCGCTCACAAACACGTGTAAGCGAATTAGCGCGGCCGAGCCGACCGCGGCGGTCACGCTGGCCCGGCCCGCCCGGACACGCCCGCGGGGGTTATTTATGGCCCCGCCTGACCGCTGGCCGGCGGAGCGCGGAGGGTCATCCGCCGCGGCCGCGTACAGGCCAGGACATCACTCTCAAACGCACACAACGGGCAATTTTCGCAGCGCGTCCGTACTATACAGGTAACACACACACACACACACGGATTTTAAGGAAGCACACTCATACTGACCAGATGAATATAACTGGCAATTTGAAAAATGTACAGTAAAACAGCTACGTCTGATTTTGTTTTCAGGTAAAAGGGAAAGAGTTCGTGAAGGTGTCTTAGTTTGAGGAAATTGACAATTTTTACAGGGAAAGGTTCCGCATTAAAAAAAAATATATTATTGTTATAATTGAAATGAGATTCCCAAAGACTGGGGAGTTTTCTGGTAGCCAGCCAAGCGAATTCCAATAAAGTCTTCCCTTTTATCCTCCCCCCCCCCATAAAAAAATTAAAAAAAACAATCAGACATGGTTACTATTAGCGTATGACTGTATTAATGGTGAAATGTGCGACGTGTGGCGGGGCGGCCGTGCGCGCTACTACCCCCCGCGATCGCAAGCGCCCTTCAGCCCCGCGCGGGGTAGCGCCGCGCCGCCACCGCGCTCCACGTATCACCATCATGTGCGCGAAAGAGGCGAGGCGCGGCGGGAAGTGAAAGTCGCCAGCACGCGTCACCCGAGACGGAAGCGGAAGAAGACGGGCACAGAAATAATCATAATAATAAAAGGCGGGAATAGAAAAAAAAATTCAAATTACAATTCGCTTCAGTTGCAAACGAGACGCGATTCATGCGTGGGGCGGGCCGGGCTGACCTCGTCATCTCCATAAAGGGTGCAATCAAGGAGGAGCCGGCGACGCGAGGCGACGCGAGGCGAGTGTAGCAAATTCGCATGCACCGCCCCGCGCCCATCTGCTTCACAATCAACTGGGCCAGGCGGCAGGGCGCGCGTAAACCGATCCTTTTTGCGCGTGTGTGACACATTACATTTACCTGGACGCCAAACTGGTCTGACCCGGCTGCGAAAATATGTGGGTCATCCTGTCGCAGCACACACACCCTGACACACACACACACACACGCACGCACATTCCAACTAGGTCACCGGGCACCGTAGACACGCCACGCAGCCGCTTCCTGGACGGGTGCGCGGTGCGGACCGGCCGAAAGGGTTACGCGCGCGCAAGCAAACGTACACAATAGGGACGAGGTGCAGAAGAGGTGGGGAGGGGAGGTGGGGGGAGGAGGAAAGGTTTGGAATGGGGAAGAGGAAGCAGAAAAAAAGGGGGTTTGTTATTATGTATCTTCGTGATGATCGCTTGACCCCTGGGCAGCGGGCGAGACGGGGCGGGGCGCGGCGACCCTCTCCACCTCCCTCAGGCCTCAGGGACGCGCCAGATGCACACGCGCGTGCCTCGCCGCCAGGGAGGCACTGGCATTCGTCGCGAGCACGCACGCACGCCTATGTAGGGGCAGGCGGCAAATTATTCTTAATCAAAAGATTTTTCGCGCGCGTAGAATCAGTCGCACAACATGTTGGGAAGTAGATGAGACGCCGTGAGACGCTTGATGTATAGAAAATATTCGGCACATTCGCATTTCTATTAATGAAAAGAATTGAAATAAACGCCAAACAAAATCGAGAAGACATTTCAAAATAAAGTTTAAATATCAAGATTTTTCTCCCTCTAAGTTTTGGCACGCTCTTTACTTCCTTTTCTTTCTCTCTCGCTCTATCTCCGGGACAGCACTCCATCCGGGCGCTTCCGTCATACGCGAGAAGATGCTCTTTATTGTCTGGGCGCGATACTCTACCTATGTGCACTATAAAAAGGGCCCCCACACATGAAAGAGAGCGTTGCTTTTCTTATTGCCAGCCATAAATCCGTACTTTGTCTCGCGGACAGCGGAGAGAGTGAGAGGGTGCGAGAGTGAGGGAGAGAGAAAGGGGATTCAACAGAGAGAGAAAGAGAGATGTCGCCATAACTCTACTTGGGGCTGTGGCCCGCTGAACAAACACACACGCGCGGGCGCGCGCGCGCGCACACACACACACTTTTTCCCCTACCCGGTGGAGACCACGCCCTCAGAACGGCAAACAGAAGATAAATAACATCGCCATCCGGGCGCGGTGTGTTGACGTCCACTGACCGCTGGGCAGCCATGGGCAGCGCGCTCCAGCCGCCGCGGCCCGCCGGACGGATCACGCGGGAGGTGTCCAGTCCCGGGGAGGGGAAGTCACTTCGAAAAATCAATGTATACCCCCCCGCCACACAAAAAATCATTTCTTCAAAATTACAATTTAAAAAAATCAATTTAAAAAAATTAAACTAAAATCAAGAAGAAAGACTCCGAAAAATCGAAAACAAATGAACAAAAAAAACTGAAAAAAAAATCAACAAAAGTCAGATATAACAAAAGAAGAATTTTAAAAAAATTCAAGAGTCAACAAAATTACCGTACACATTTTGTACGAGTGAACCCCGCCTCGTCCGGTCCAGAGCCATAGGCCAAGCGTGCTGGCTTACTCCGGCCCGGCCCGGCCTTGCCTTGCCCAGCCCGGACCATGGAGGACGAGATCCATCAAAGATTTACGACAATTCTTCCCTCCCTTTTCTGACCACGACCGCACACGCATTCTCTCCCCTCTCTTCTTCACACAGAGGAGTTTTTGTGCGTACGTTTTGAGAGAGATGACTCTCCCGTGACTTTCCCCATGGCGGCGTTACGGCCGTAAAGGGCACGCGCGTTAGGCACTAGCAAGAGCGTTACCGCGCGCCGTAAGGTGTTTATTCATACTTATGATGGCCGGCCGGACCACGCAGGACCTCCGCTCAGGTTACAGGATTTTAAATTATATTTTTCTTCTTTTATGTCGACCGAGCGGCAGCCAGTTTGTAAGTCAGCTCGCCTTTAAACGCGTTATTTCGGTAACCATTTTCATAATTGGCGCCAGCGGAAGCAGGCATATAGCAGCAGGACGCGTAGAAACCTTTCACGCATCCTGTCGACGCTGCCACAGAACATCACCAGCCAGCAGCAGGGGCACCCGCCAGCGCGCGAAGCAGCGCACACGTAAACGCACTACATTTAATGACAAGGTTTTATCTTCATCATTTCCTTTTTCCTTGTCTACTCGTTGGCGAGACGCGGTAATTACTACACCAAGATGTGAATGAACGGCGCGTTTGTTGTTTGCACAAGACGGCACTGCTGCGTGAAAAGCCAGAGGCGCGAACGTTTTGTCCTCTCTCACTCTCTCCCGAGCGCGCGCTCGCCATTAGCGTCCCCAAATCTCCCTGTTTCTGTCCCTCCTCTCTCTTTCTCTCTTTTTCTGTGTTTCTCGTTCATCCCTGGTCGCCCGGCGGTGCGTTCATTCACTCAGGATGAGCTTTAAAAAGCAGCCTTCCTTTCACCGCCCCTCCCTCTCCCCGCCACGCCGCGCCCCGCCCCGCCTTGTTAGGCCAGGACTCTTCTGTCCATCCGCGCGCCACCTCCTCCTCTCACCGCACTTTGTGACATGTTTCACGACAAGCCACGGCTGCTGCTACTGGCTTCTCGCGTTTTGCGGTTGGTTATTCGCTTTTTCTAAAAATAAAAAATAAAAACATGTTAAAAAAAATTCTTTCTCCATTTCTTATACTCCACGACGCGGAAAGTAATGCCGTTCTGGCTTTAACACAAATGCCGTACTAGAGCACCGAGCCCTAACCCGCGGGCAACGTCCGCCCTGCGGTGGCGCGGCGGTATCCTAGGGGATCCATCCAGCCATCCATCTACCCAGCCACCGAGGAGGACACTACTCTGAACTTTAAAAGTACACATTTTGTCAATTTTTCTGCAGTTGTCCAAAATTTTCTGATAATTTGTGGATTTGAATGAACTTTTGTCGTGGATTTTTCGCGAATTTTCCTGAATTTTCCCAATTTTTATTCTCTGATTTTTAGCAGATGATACCTTTAGTTTCTTTACTTTCAGAACAGTACAAGACACTAAGGTGTCAGCTAGCTTGTACTCCCGAGTCCAGAAACCAATCGCAACTATACAATAATATAGGGTGGCGCTGCTAGGGGGGGCCCAAATGGCCGCCTGACGCGCAGTCTGCGCGGAACAATGACACCTTCTCCCGGCGCGCAGCTCCTCCCTGCCAGCGACCGCTTAGGTCCGCCACGCCGCCGGCGGACCCCTCCCACCCCTTTCCCTCCCAACCCCGCAGGCACGCGGCGCGGCGCTGCTGGCGTCGTTCGTCGTTTACATCGTGTGCGTTCACACACAAATTGTCGCACCCCATAGCAATTTCTCTTGCGGTGCGGGTATCATCTGCTATCAATACCAATCTTGATTGATATTTTATTTCTACATTTTCTGAATCTTTCTGAATTACGATGTGTTCAGAAATTTCAGAGTTGTTTCCCCCTCGCCGAGCCATCTATCTACCCATCCATCCATATATCCATCCATGCCATCCTCCGCAGAGCCGCTCTGCCTCTGGCAGCTCCATCCGTCTCGGTCCCATAAAGAGTTGTTTTTTATTCATGGCCTTTAGAAAGCTCGGCAAGGAGAGATACCCTTCTCCAGGAGGCAGGGCGCGGTGAGTGGAGAGGGAGAGAGGGCGAGGGAGAGAAAGGGGCGATTTGAGGCCAAAAAAGGATTAATTTTTCAGTTTCACGAGGGACGAGGAGGGGGTGAAGACATTCTTTGCGGAATAAGGTGGAGCCCAGATTCACGGCGTATGATGCGGTCGCGACGACGCTAAGCAGCCAGTAAAATATTAATTCCATGACGCAAATTAGAATCAAGAGCAAGAAGAGTGGGGTGGGTGTCTTTTCTTAAACAGACAGAAAAAAGAAGAGAAAAAAAACTGAGGTCAACTTTTTCCCCGCACAGCAGCAGTTTTCAGTTGCTCGATAATAACTTGCATACCTCTTAAGTTTCGAAACTTGAAGTTTTGAAACACTGTACATTGGTACACCAAGTAATTCGACGTGTGTGCAATTCCTGACAACATTTAGACCTTTCCTTGTTCCTGTGCACGGATGGGACTCAAGACAAATTGAGAGAGTTTTTTTTTCTTCCTGACAGAACATGCTTGTTTTATCCTTCTCGCGAAAAATTAAAGAAGAAAAAAATGCCATATAGATCTTTGGTCCGCGGCAATAAATGTTTCAAGCCAGGAACAAAACTTGCCTGAAACCAAATAGTTTATTGCGTCAAAAGCTTTGAGTCTACAGAAAAGAAAAAAAAACATGAAGCGCCCAGCGCTAAAAAAAATGTTCTCAATGTATACATTCATACGATAGACATTCCCACACTTGGGTTTCCAACTGTAATGAACGAGCGAAATAGCGCGGTGCGACAAGGGCGGGGGAAGGCAGGCGCGCGCGCACACACCGACAGCGCGCAGCAAAATGGCGGACTGTCCACTCTGGACGTGAGGGAGGGGGTGGGGGTGTAGCCTCACTCCCACCCTCGCAGCCCTCGCCGGCCCACCATCCACCATCTCTCGACGTGCAGCAGGGAGCGAGGCAGGGGCAGGGAGCGAGAGTGAGAGAGAGAGAGCATCCCGCGGCGACGGAAAGAGACGGCGCGACAGGAAAAGTTGCAGACGACGCAACATTATACTCCTAACAGGACAGCAGGGGCCAGCCGACCTAGACCGCCCCTCGCCGCCCCCTCGGCCTAAACCCAGACACAGCTTTGTCTCGAAATTAACCGTCGGACACATTAAGGAAATTTATCTGCCCAGGCAGACCGGGCTCGGCCGAGCCGGTAGTGGAAGGGGGAAGGCATTGTTTTAAGGTGGTGTCCCCTTTGTTCCCTGGTCAGCTTTTGTTTTAAATGCTGCTCCCGCTTTGTCCCCGAGGCGAGGCGCGGGCTGCGCGTCCTTCCGCTCTCCTGGTCAGTGCCGTGCCGCCGCAGGGGCGGAAATGAAGGGGGACAAACTGAAACCAGTTTAGTTTGATACACAGCGCGGAGGACCCAAGTTGGCACGGCAATCTATAAATGCTTATTACAACGAGAAAAAAGGTAGGGAAAAAATTTAAGTAGCCGCGTAATTCGTTTGAAAGGTATAAGCATAACGTTCTTGTTGGGCAACGGCACCCGCCCGCGCGGTTTGGGCCCGAGTTTACACGACATGAGCTATTCACGACACGGTCATGGAGAGTGCCTCACAGGACAAATTTGCTCACTCACAAGACCATAATATTTCATGCGACAAGGCAAACATATTAACGTAGAGCGCGAGCGGCAGCACGTGTAAAGATAGAGAGAGAGAAAGAAAAGAAAGCACTGCAATGTGGAGGAGGAAAACAGGAAAGCAAAGCGGAAGATGAAAAATAAAAGTGAAAAAAAAATAGAAGTAGGAGAAGAGGCTGAGGGAAATAAGGCGCAAAAATGTAAAGCGGCGGTGCTCTGGTCCGGGGCGGGGCGGGGCGGGGCGCTCTGTGCGACGGTTGCACCGCGCCGCTGGGCGCGCGCGCAATGTGCGACATGTAGTATAAAGCGGGCCAAAATAAAAATGCCAGGATGGTGGAAATATTTCGCATCGCGCGGCCAGGCGGCGTCACGCACGCCGCGCAGCCAGGCAATGAGCACAACTTTTTCAACGTGAACGCCCCACTGCCCCGCCCCACGCCCCGCCCCGCCCCGCCGCGCACCTCCACGGTGTGATATGGCGCTGCCGCCGGTATGTTGGCAGAACCCTCCGCGGAGGGCGCAAGGCATGGGCCACGGGCCACTGCCGCTGCTGGGAGTCATCTGTCTTCCGCAAAAACCGCGCGGACCCGCCCGGCCCGGCCCGGGTGGACCGATACCACGGGGGTGGTGGCGCCGCTTCGTGGCGCGCCAGTTTCGATTGGTGCACCACCGCCACCATCACCACCACCACCGCCACCATCACTTCCACCACCACCACCACCACCACCACCACCACCACCACCACCACCACCACCACCACCACCACCACCACCACCACCACCATCGCCACCCGCGCCACAACCCCGGGGGCCTAAACCATCCACTCGATTCAGCCCTCGGATTGCTTCGACGTCAACACTGCCGTGCCCTCCGCTGCGCCCTTTTCAAAAGACGAGGACGACGGTGTGATGGCGCGCGCGCAGGGGGCCGGGGGGCAGGGGGCGGGGGTTGCGGGGGCCCCGCGGGGTGCTTCGGCAGGAAGGGGAACGAAAACTTGTGGCCGCCCCGGCGCGGCCGGCAGCGACCCGGGGGCGTCCATTACAGGGACCCCCTTCTGGCAGCGGACGACGAGCCAGCGCCCCATCACATCGCGATGTGTTCCAGGCCGTGATGGTGACGACAGTAAAGCGCCCCCCACTGCTCGCGAGCGGGGCCACCGCAGGCGTCGCTGCGGTCTCTCGGGCCCTTACATCATTGCGGTTCACATTCACAGCCGCTCACAGCAGCAGCAGCTCGCACTGTTGCACAAACGACGCGTCAAAAAGTCCTGGAGTGATTGTCGTCGTCACCGCCGCCGCGCGATTGGCCGCAATTTTCACGCGAATGGGGAGCGTGCGAGGTCACACCGCCGCGCCGTCCGCAACTTCTGAATAAAAGCAGACGACATTGTGGTGAGACGGGGGGGCGTAGTACGTCGTAGTGCGCAACCATAGCGCGCGGGCGCGGAGCACTCACTCAGTTTCACAACAGAAGGCGCGCACAGAATCCGTAGCATCCGACACCTCCGCGGGATCAGCTCTGGTCCAGGCCCGCACAACGTCCGCAGCATCCGTCATCCTCCGTGCCCCGCCGGGGTCAGCTCATCCTGGTCCAGGCCCGCACATATCGACCGCAGCATCCGTCATCCTCCGTGCCCCGCCGGGGGGGTCACCTCATCCTGGTCCAGGCCCGCACATATCGTCCGCAGCATCCGTCATCCTCCGTGCCCCGCCGGGGTCAGCTCATCCTGGTCCAGGCCCGCACATATCGTCCGCAGCATCCGTCATCCTCCGCGCCCCGCCGGGGTCAGCTCATCCTGGTGCGCCGCGCCGCCTCCTCTGGACCCTCCAGCACATCATGACGCACAGGGTGCGAGCTCCAGACTGAATCTGCCTAACGAATCGTACCTACCCAACCCCCCGACCTCTTTTTTTCATTTCCCCCTTCCTACTCCTCCTGTTCGTCTGCTTCCGTGTCAGCGTCACCTCTCCTCCCCCTTCCCCTCCTCCCCCTTCCCCCGTTTGCATCATTGGCATCCTCGTCTTTCTCTCTCGCACCAAGGACAATACCCAATCCTCTCCTTCTCTCTCTCACTCGCACGCATATGCGTAGGCATGTAAATTAATAGAGGGAGACACGGCAGCAAAGGGTTGAATGAAAAAAAAAAAGCGAGTAGAGGGGTCGTCTGTTGGAGGGGTGGTGGTGGGGGTAGCGGCGGCGCGGTCACCGCGCGGCATCCAGCCCCGGCCCTGGCTGGCGTGTTTACCGTATACACCTCTCGAAGCGGAGTGTATATTATCTCTATAAACTGTTTTACCCGCGCGGCAGAGGAGAGAGAGGACCCGGGGAAATCCCCGTAGCATCGCGCCGCATCGCGCGCGGCAGGAGAGTGGTGGGGAGGCGAGAGGGCGCCGCGCCGCACCGCGCACCGCACAGCCGGTGTCGTCTCCAAAACGGACCCGAGTATCAACACAGTAATAAGCCCCGGCTTTTTATCGGCGCGACTTTTACGAAGGGCGTAACCTCCGCCCCTTTCAGCCGAGCCGCACATAAAGGCGGGGGCCGCCAGGGCGCCTCGCGCGCGCGGAGCGCACACTCCACTTCGTTTACTTCCGTCTCGAAATCTTGCGCAAGTAAGGTAGTTGCGTCGCATCAATGTAACACGCGCCGCATCATTTCTCATATCGCGGCACTCTCTTCCGCGCCCGCTCCTCACTTTGTCTCTCTCGCTCACTCTTTTGCCTCGTATCGAGTCACATCCTTACTCGCTATGTACTTCTCTCTCTCTCTCTCTCTCTCTCTCTCTCTCTCTCTCTCTCTCTCTCTCTCTCTCTCTCTCTCTCTCTCCCCCTCCCCTCCTGGTTTAGCATCACAGTACTAAACAAAAGGGTGATGTCTCGGAGGGTGAAAGGGTAGATGAGATGGTTCGAAGGATTCATGCGTACACATAAGTAAACCTGCCATTTGAGGTTCTTACTTTTGCCACAGCTCTGGTGGCTAGTTCTTGTGTTCCCGAGAATACTTTTCGTTTATTTCTTATTTGGGTATTTTTTACCGCACTTCTTGTGTGCATTTCAACGTATTTCTGTACGTGTTTTCGCAGTTATTTTCCATTTTCAGTTGTCATTTTGTATCCGCAGATTTTTCAAGTCGGTAACCCAGTGACTCTTGCTGACCGGCTTGAGGAGGGAGATGTGATATCAACTTGAAGGCTTTTGCAGTACCTTGGTCCTGAGGCACAGTTGTTAAATTTTGGCCCATAAGTAAAACAGTTATCTAAACCAACATTAAAATTATGATTACGTTGGAGTTAAATGAAGTGATTTTAAAGTCAAATAAAGTAACATGAAAAAACGAAGCCAGGACAGGCACTGTGCACAAGTACTCACTCCACCTTACACATAAAAAAAACGAGACCAAACAATGCCAGCCACTGTTTTCAATTTTACCCTGTCCACCCCTTTAATTCGCTGCAAACTCACACAAAATTAGGCGGCATACATAACTGAGCCGGTTGCAGCAGTGGCCCGCGGGTCGCTACACCACTCCCACCCCCGCACTTACCACTTTTCCGCTGGAGTGGCGAGGGAGGGCGCAGCGCAGGGGCGTGGAGAGGCCCCATTTGCCGGACCAGAGATGGAGAGAGAGAGAGAGAGAGAGAGAGAGAGAGAGAGAGAGAGAGAGAGAGAGAGAGAGAGAGAGAGAGAGAGAGAGAGAGAGTGCTCGAGGGGCGAGCAGTCCTCCAAAGGCACTACGCCCACTTTCGGCCAACCCCTTTCCACTCCCTTTTTCCTACCGGTGCGATAGTTGTTCAAGGTACGGGAGGGAGGCGGAGGGATAGCTGCGGGGCCGGGTGGTAAGCGAAAAGCAGAGTGTATATAGAAGTGGGAGCGCGGTGAGGCCCCCCCCCCCCCTCTCTGCCCAGCCTTCGCGTCCCGATGCCCCTTCCGCCTGACATAAATTTTTCATCCGTTTCGTTAATAAAGCAAAAGTGATCACCACCGCTGGCGGCGGGGCGCGGAGAGAGAAAGAGAGGGGACAGAAAGGAGCGATAGGGAGAGACAGAGAAAGAGAGGCGCGCGGGCCACGCCACGGGGACACGACAGCGGGTGAAAAAGGGGCAATACGGCGGCAGCGACGGAGCAGGGCTGAAAAACCAGAGGGACGCCCACGACAATTAATTTGGCAGCAAGCCGGAAGAGCGAGACACTCGGAGAGAGAGAGAGAGAGAGAGAGAGAGAGAGAGAGAGAGAGAGAGAGAGAGAGAGAGAGAGAGAGAGGACTGGCATCATCGTAGTGGTGAGACTGACTTGGCCTCCCCTCGTCGTGTCGAGCTAATTTAAACTCAGCAGTAGATTGAGTCGAGCTCAAGCATGGTCGCGCCTTTTATTCGCGTTGCCTAGTTTCTCTCATTCTCTCTTTTTTTTTTTCCCGATCACTCACTCACTCTCTCTCTCCCACGCCCATATTGCACCCGCACCGCGACGCGGCTGGACGTGTCGTCGCGACGCCGCGCCGCAGCGTCCTGCTGTCGTGTCGATGGTATATTGAGAGCGAACAGCGAGGCGTATACACGGCGGGGGCACCGGCACCGCTAATCAATATGGACAGCCCGCTTCAGAGATGTCAACCAGTAATAGAAAACTGGCAGCAGCCTCGGCAGCAGCGGTGCCTAACGAAGCGGCTGGGCTCCCGCTACCCCGCCCCACCCCGCCCCGCCCCTCGGCGGACTCGCGGTATGAATAAGGTGCGGGGCGGGGCGAGGCGGGGCTGACACTTGACTGGCTCCGGTATGTCGGGCGGGGCGGGGCGGGGCGCGCGTGTGCCGCTGCTCGCGATATATATTGCATGTCGGATGAGGATACACGCGTCAGGAATGCCCCCGCGCGCGCGGAGACACACAGGGGACCATTATTATTTTTCGTGCGTTAGACTTATTTCGTAGCGAGAAGATAGAACAAAAAATATTTTTTAAAATATTTTTTTTCTTAACTTCTCTTACTCTTTGATTTTGGCCTGCAGGCAAAAAACTTAAATTATTCGCGTCTGAGCAAAGAAATTAGTAGGTATGCAAATTTTTACGCACTGCAAAACGAACTGTGTACTTTGTACACACATATTTGTGTGTACTTGCAAGAACACACGTATAGGTGTGAACTTGCTATAATGCACACAATTACGTTTGCACTTGCCATAGTACACACGTATAGGTGTGTACTTGCCATAGTACTCACTTATTTGCCGTGTACTTGCCATAGTACACACATATATTTGTGCACGGTAAAAATAGTTTCTTGTATTTCCAGATCTTTCTTGGATCTCAAGGAGAATTATACTGGACATCCAAGATAGATCTTGAAATACAAGAAACTGTTTTAACCGTGTGCGCTTGTAAGTGTGTACCATGGCAAGTACACGGCAAATACACTGGAAAAACAAATGTTTAGTTTCTATACATCATGGTGTATAGTTGGCAATTCTATACATGACATGATGTATAGCAGGAACTAAACATGACAAGATGTTTGACAACTAAACACTTCGTAAATGTTTAGAGGTTAAACATTTTGTGATGCAGAGAAGTATACACTTGGGCGAGGCTTCACATGGAGAAGCATAGGGATACCACGCTGCGCCAAGTGTATAGCTAACTGAACACTCGCAAAGTGTTGAAGAAATAGACATCTGCTGGTATATAGTTTGAACTAAACATGATATAGAGTTTAAATATTCAACATTGGCAGTTAAACATCAGGTGATGTTTAGAACTAAACATTTCTTTTACCAGTGTAAGTGTGTACTATGGCAAGTACACACCTATAGGTGTGTGCTTGCAAGTACACACAAATATGTGTGTACTAAGTACACACTTCGGTTCACTGTGTAGCTGTATAGGCACAGCCAATTTTTAAGCAACGGAGCTCTTATTTTCCAGCTACTCTTATTTTTTTCCGGCTGTTTTAAGTTTTTAGCCGTAGTGCAATTTTTTTTACATCTAATGCCAGCTGAGCGATTTTTTTTCAAAACCGCGAATTTCTGACCAACACTCGTTATCAAAAAAGGGACTTTTTTTCTTTCTTTTGCAGAGCGCCCTGGGCACTGCATCGCGACCGGGGCGACGACGCGCCTGCATCATCAGCCATCGCATGCAGATGTGATCCGCAGCGCGCAGCATCCACCGCCGCCATCAGCAGCAGAGAGGGATTTTCCAAGCGAAATTCGCTAATTTACTTTTTGTCGTTTCTTGAATACATAAATAGGGTCGTCACACCACCTGGGTCGTCCGCTGTACGTGTGTGTATGGGCCTCTCTCTCTCTCTCTCTCTCTCTCTCTCTCTCTCTCTCTCTCTCTCTCTCTCTCTCTCTCTCTCTGTCGCATCCCCCGGGTCTCGCCGCGCCGCATCCCAAATCCTTTGTGTCCCTTCAACCCTTTTTCTCCTCGCGACCCGGACGGAACTACACCCCGCCACAGGCGCGCTGCCGTGGAGCGCACCAAGCGCACACCGCACCACCGCGACGCCCTGGAGGCGCGAGGGGGCGAGAATAAAAGTGTGAAAAGAGAGCGAGCGAGAGAGGTGGAGGGAGAGAGAGAGACGGAGAGAGAGAGAGAGACAGAGAGAGAGAGAGCGGCGCGGGCGGGCGGGGCGCGCACCGGCCACCGGGCCGGATGTCAGTCAAATGAAGGAGAGAAAAATGCCGCGTTATAACGCCCTCCATGACCCACATACACACACACACACACATCTGACATTCACGTCTCGCGCCTCTCTTCACACTCTGGCTATTCAAGAGGGGGAAATATATAGAAAATAAAGAATAGAGTTTTCAAATTGCCGTGTGTCAAACCACGCACGAAAAAAAAACTGCTTCCTGTTTTTCGAACAGCCCCAAAAACCCTGCGTATTTTCTGCATAAGAGTGGCTTAGTTTTTTCCAAAACTGCTTAGAAACCACGACGTCGTTTTCTCCGTGCGAGATGTCTGTTTCTCTATATCTATCTCTCTCTCTCTCTCTCTGACACACATAGCACACATAGGAACGTGCGCAGGCAGGCAGGCAGTCAATTCTGCCCGAGATTAGTGCGTCTCATTCTCATTTGCATCGGGTTCACCTGGCTCGGCCTGACCCCGCGACCCGGACCCGGAGTCGACCCGGCTCCGGGATGACAACCTTGCGCGTTTCCGGGTGGCTCCGTGCCGTGCTCCTGAATCGCAGACCCCGGATCAGAGAGGAGAGACAGAGTGAGAGAGATGAGGTCGGTAAGGCGGCGCGGTCCACGAGGGTCCAGGGGAGCAGCGGGAGCGACAGAGGCGGCAAGCGTATGCAAAACACGGGATGGAAATAGTAATCCTTCCGCAGCTGCCTGGCGGGAGGGAATCGAATGCAGAAAGCCGGGGGGGTTTTCACAGGTATACGACGGCGCTGCGCGACAGCACTTCACCATGCCGGCTACGCTCTCCGGTGGCCGCAACTTTCACCATCATGTCACACACAACAGAGGCGAGGGGATCACTCAAACACAATGTGTACAGTGATATTTTCGACTTGTGATTTTTTGCATTGATTTTATTTTGATTTTTAAAAGAAAATTTCTGTCTCTCTTTTTGAATAGATGTTGATACTTTACTCCCATTTTATAACTTTTTCTATTTAAATTCGCTTTTTGGTTAATTATTTCTTGATTTTTCGATATTTGTTTTTGTATCCTTCTTCTTCTTTTAATTTTTTATTCATTATTTGTAAATGTTTTTTTTGGGGGGGACGTACGGTGATTTTTCGAAGTGAATCCACACACACACACACCACGCGGGACATCGAAGGCTGCTGCCCGCACAGTCCTATTTACACAATGCTAACAACGACGTCATGCCGCGCCCAGGCCGGAATATCAACGTACGCAAAACTGACGACCGTGAGTGACGATGTACAGGCGAAACACCTCGAAAAACACAGTGTTCGGGCTTCGGGAGGCGCGGAGTGTGTGTACCGGAGGAAATCTAGCAAGTTACACCCAAAGGAAGAAGGCGCCTTCCTACACCCTCAGTCCTCTACCTCTATGGATAAATTTATATCGGTGTGTTGACACATTTCTACTCGGCTTACTAAGTGGTTTTTGTGCAACAACAATGCCAACATTTTTATTATTTGACTACCCACATTTTTCTCTGACCTATACAAGCAAATTTTTTATAACAACAGCTAGAGAGAAAAGGGGATGTATTATGGATATTTGCAAATGTCTTAAAGTCTGTTGTAAAGGTCTAGTAAGAATCTGAGAGTGTAGCCTAGGATCGGCAGTTCAATGCAAGGTTCTTGAATACACTGTTAAAAATACTGTAAGGAGTTATGGTATGCCTACGGTCCGTACCGCAGTTTTCCCCTAGGGTCAGACCGTAACGTACCCTTACGGTGCGGACTGTACTTCATAGTGGATGGAATGTGCTACATTGAAATTCTCCAAAACGGTCCGCAGGACCAGGTAACAAATTGACGGCGTGTACCGTAAGCATTTACTGTGGTATTTTCTTACAGTATAGGAGTCTTACTTTTCCGCCGAAAGCAATGCTAGTCCAGGCACTGAAACAAGGATACGAAGCTTGAAGCAAACACGGCATCAATGCTCGGATCTCGCACTGATGCGTAGATATCGCAATCAGATGCCAATTTCGCAAAGACGACTTTTTTCAAACTTTTTTGAACACAATACGCATTGGTAAGGTTGTCAGTTCACGCATCAAAACATGTTCGGATCAGGAATAATACTTACTTACTTCTCTTTGTGTTTCCTTGCCGGTATTTTTATTTCATAGCCATGACGCCCTTACAGTCCTTACAGTGCAGTGCACGAACCGGCATATGCACTGCTCAACTTGCAAGCGCGTGAAAAAAAACCGTTCTCTCACCTGCAAAGTGAGCGGGCGACATCCGCGCGTACCCTTTCCGATATACGTGTACCGTCCGTAGGGGCGTGGCGTGCCTCGGCAGCAGCCTTGCCACCGCGGCAGAGCATCCCACGGGTAATTCCCACAAGCCATACGGCGTGATAGAAATCTCTGCACTCTCCAGGGGGGCCGGGGCCCGGGCCCGCGCCGTGCCGGGTGCTGCTGGGCCATGACGCCACCATGCACACCTAGGACCCGCGCTGCACCGTACCGCCGCGCGGCATCTATCACCCATCGTGGCCAGAGCTCTCGGGGACTGCAAAAGGCTTGCACGCTGCATGACAAATGCCAGCAGCAACCCGACCCTGCCACCGCGAAAAGAAATTTCTTCCCCGACAACAGCAGACAACGTCATTCCGATGCCACTAGGGCGCGGTGCGCGCGCGCGCTGCTGCTGAGGGAAGAGAAACGTCGTCTGCTGGTAGTTTACCCACTTAGTGTCAGCTATGCGGGGCGTGACGTGGTACTCATCAACGGCGAGGACCGAGGATGGCGGGTTTGAGGGAGGAGGGGGCGGGGGCTAACTAAGTACGCCAGTCGATAGAATTCTGGGCGTCGCGGCGGGGGCGCGGGCGAGGTGATGTCGGGCTGGAAGGCGAGGGACTTGGCATGAGGAGAGGAGGCGGAAAAGGGAAGGAGGGGTTGAAAATCCCGAGGCCGGTGTGCACGGCGGGCGGGGTGGGGCGGGGCGGGGCGGGGCGGGGCGGGGCGGGGCGGGGCGGGAGGGGGGCGGGGCTCAGCGGGGCCCTCGCAGGGCCGGCAAGCCACCCAGCCAATCTCCGGACCGCGGCTTTGCATATAGGCTGATAAGCATAAACACACACACACACATACATACAGAGCGGCGCCTCTGTCTTCTCTCTCTCTCTCTCTCTCTCTCTCTCTCTCTCTCTCTCTCTCTCTCTCTCTCTCTCTCTCTCTCTCTCTCTCTCTCTAACTCCTCTTTGTCTTGCTTTTACCCCTTCGACCGCGCCACGCCACACCACGCCACGCCCTGGGGCTGCAGCCCGGCCCGGCGAGCCTTCCATACCTCCGTCCCTCTCATCACTCAAGCCCCACTCCCTGAGCGCCCCGCCCCGCCCCGCCTCGCCCCGCCCCGCCCCGCCCCGCTCAAAGGGCGCTCAATACAGCTCAAAGGCGCACAGCAGCGGCGGCCGAGTGGTTTGTGGCTGGCGAGAGAAGTCGTCGCCCAAAAAAAGTCTTTTCCCCTCGATTCCTCTCTCTCTCTCTCTCTTTCTCAATCGCACACAAGTTGATTCCAACGAGTTCGTCGAATACCTCACCGGTCGGACATGAAATTCACGACACTTTACAGTACACACGAAGGGGCGGCGCAAGTTGCGCGAGGATTCCTTATGCGTGCGTCTGCGGCCGCTGCGGGGCGGGGCGGGGCGGGGCGGGGCGGGGCGGGGCGGCGCCCCTGCAGGCGGGCGCGCGGTGCGGCGCAGCGCGGCCAACCGAGTGCCTCGCAAATTGCCCCGCCCTCTACAAAGGCAGAAATGGCCCATTTCTGCACAAGTGTCACCCCCGCGCACACGCACACATACACACACACACACACACACTCACAAGCAGAGGCTAGTGTGGCGCCGCTAGTGGAGCGCGCGAGCCGGAGCAGAAGGGGTTTGAATGAGAAAGGCAAGGTGGGGAGGGACTGCTCTTAGAGGGGCGGCAGGAGCACGGCGTGTAGGGGCTGCAGCAGCAGCATTCTGCTCGGGGCACAGCTGCACCCGCGCACATCGAGAGGACAGCAATGTGCGAGGCCGGCTGTGCAGTGCTGCCCAGGTGCCCGGCGCCGACGGGTCCTTCACTCAAAAAATAAGTGCACACCATAAAACAAAATCAGTAACAAACAAAGGAAAATAAGAAAAACAATCAGAAAAAAAAGAAAAAATCAGGAAAAATCAAAGGAAATCACGAAAAACCAGAAACATTTTAGAAATGACGGACCCCTCGCCCCCAGCGCCCCGCCTCGTCCCCCCGCGACCTACGCAGGTCAAAACAAAATATATGTATGACTTCGCACAATACAGTACATGTTGTCGAGATCAATTACACAGTTCATAATAATTAGTTAGTGGACATTTAAAAAATGAAGTAACTGGACACACTTTTGGCAATAACTGGTTCAAAACTTTCTACAATTTTTTTTCCACTCATAACTCTCTGAAAAAACACTAGTTCGCTGTGCTGCAAGTGAGGTAACATTGCCATATTTTTTCCCGTGTAGTCGGATCTTTCACAGCCCGAAGTGGATTGACGCACCCGGCGCGCGCTGCTGTCACATGGCGCCACGGCGCCGCATGTCGGCGGACGTGCGGCATATGGGATGGGAAAGGGTTCGTCCCTGTGTTTTCAAAACACGGCACTCTATTAATGCGAGGTCGTCCCGCGCGCGCGGACCAAATTACATTATTGGCGCGCGCGAATTAGCCAACATACACACAAGTGAAAGCGCAGCAAGGGGCGTCGAGCCCAGGGGCCGCGCCGCGGGGCCTGGAGGTAGAGAGGGGGGGGGGTGACGAGGGGCAGAAATAGGAGGGTAATTGGAAATGAAGGGAGTAGAGAGGACGACGAGAGAGAGCGAGCGAGCAGGTCCTCCGTGCGTGTGCGTGCGTGTGTGTGTGTGAGCGAGAGCACGCGCGGGGGTGGCGCCCGCCATGCTGGTGGGTGAGGGTGGCCCGGCCCGGCCCGGCCCGGGGCGGGGCCCGGGGTCTGCACGCTGGAATGGGCTGGTGTTTGCATATCGCCTGATGGCCTATTGTTCTCGGGCCCGTTTGTTGGGGGTTGGCTGGCTGCTGCTGGGTCGGCCGCGCCGTGCCGGGCGGGGCGGGGCGGGCTGCGCCCCACAATACATTGCGCGCGCGGCCCCGGGTGGTCGTGGCGAGGGTTGCTTGGCGCCGCCCCCCACACAAAGAACACCCACCTCAGCGGTATGCGTTTCGGCCGCGCGTAACAGCAGCAGCAGCTCGCGCTAGGCGCCTGAAGAGCCGGGCCCGGGCCGCGGGCCGCGGGACCCGCAAAGTAAGTGCAAAGTCGGGTGAGTCGCTCCGCTCGGCCCACCCCCGCTTGCCCCCGCCTCATCCCGGCCCTAGTGGGGCAGACAACGGCGTCTCAATAATGCAGGCCAGCGTCCGCCGCCCTGCCAGACCAGACCAGAAGAGACCGCTCCCGCGGGGCAGGCCGCAGGGGGAAACACAGCGGCATCATAGTAAAAGCCGAGACTTAAAAGCTCGCAGTCAAACAGAGCGGTGTAATAATGCGGATACACACGATTACTTTTACACTTACTCAGTACTGCAGGGGAGACAAAACGAAGAAAAAATCTACGAAAGCCCCGCGGGGGTGAAGTGGAAAAAACAAAAGGAGCAAAGATTCCGCTTTTCTTTTGGGGGAGGCGGGGTGGGGGGAGAAAGTAAGACACCTGTCCAAGAGAGTGCTTGCGGACCCGGCGGGGGGAAGTGGCGGGGCGAGTCGGCTCGCGGAGAGTCGCGCAACGCCAAGCAGGCCCTCACCACCGCCCTCCTGGCCGGGGCGGGGCGGCGCGGGGCGGGGCGGGGCGGGCAGGTCCCACTTCCCCCTGTCCGGCTGACAACTTGGAGAGAAAGTTTAGAGGGAGTTACGCGTCGCCCCGTGATTGTGTGGGAAAGCTTTCATTGCCGGCGAGCATTACCGGGCGAAAAATTGGCGCTTACATTTTTCATAAAATATCTTGAAGTTTAAAACACTTGATTCACTGGAAGTTTCTTACGAACTAGTGCTCTTCGTAACGTACAAAGGATTTGGATCCTATGTAATACAAACAAAAACTTTGTATTACGAACTGCAGGTGTTTGTATTACGAACGACAGGTGTTTCTTATACGAACCAGGTGTTCGTATGACAAATCAGGGGCAGTTTGTAATGTAATATGAAGAAAAAGTGATTGTAATATGGCTGCCACAGATCCTATGTAGTTACTCTGCAAACTCAAGTGTCGTACAGTACTGCAGTAAATAGTGTGAGACCAATGGTCCTGCAGTAAAAAGTGTAGGACCCGTTGTGTCCTGCAGTATTTAGTGCAGGACACCCTGTGTCCGACAGTTTTTAGTGTAGGACACCATATGTCAGACACAGGGTGTCCTACACTAAAAACTGTCGGACACAGGGTGTCCTGCACTAAATACTGTAGGACACAACGGGTCCTACACTTTTTACTGCAGGACCATTGGTCTCACACTATTTACTGCAGTACTGTACTACACTTGAGTTTGCAGAGTACAAACACGATTCTACGTAATACGAAGACCGCTGTTTGTAAGAAACTAACAGTGTTGGCACGTCTCAATTTTTTTTCAAAATTGAAATAAATAAATTAAAACCTTGCGAAGAAAAAGTTCGTATTACAAACAAAATAGTTTGTAAGCTGCGAAGTATTTGGCTGCTTCGCAATTGCGAAGAATTTCTTCGCAACTTACAAACTATTTAGTTTGTAATGCGTAAAAAGTTTGTAAGCTTGCGAAGCGTTGCGAACTATTTTATTTGTAATACGAACTTTTTCTTCGCAATGCGAAGCATCCAATTTCTTTGCAACGATTGTTCGCAAAGTTTAAACAGTGGGTAAGAAACAAAATAAAAAGAAAATAATGAGAAAGACTCAGCACTATTCTGCACCCGGGGACACGACAAGCTGCCTATACCGAACAACCTACGTCCCTATGCGACCGAGTCTGAAACAGCCCAGCCCCAGCAGTGCTGGCAGGCGGCGCAGGGGTGGACCCGGCGGGCCAAAGCCCACCCCACCCGCGCACCCTACGCTGCGCCCCGCCACGCCACGCCGCGCGCGGTCCTCTGGGAGCGAGCCATATTGATGAGGGCCTCCTTCTCCTCCGCCCCCCCCCTCCACGCTGCTGAACACGCTCACTCACTCACACACACACACACTCCGCGACCAATATGGCGCCGCCAGGGAGAGAGGGGTGAGGGGGAGGAGGGGTTGGACAGGAAGATAAACACGAATATTGAACGCAAACACACCCGAACACCGTGCTGGGGTAATCTAAGGCAAACACGGCCAAAACTACTTGCACGCCTCTACCGCCACTGCAGCCTCAGCGCCGCCGCCACCAGTGCACCTGACCGTAAAATAAGACACACACACACACACACACACACACACACACACACACACACACACACACACACACACCGTCGACTTTGTGACCCCGCAGGCCCACGGGGGAGAACCTGTACGGCACCGCGGGGGAAATTTTAATATAAACGTTTTCCTGCTCATGTCTTGGTGGCGTCGCGCCGCCCTGGCTGGTCCGGCGGGTCCGGCGGGTCCAGCCCCCTCCCCCTGTGCAGCCAGGCTCGGCGGCCAGTTATGCAAATGGCGCGGGCGGCACAGGTGCACGCCAAGAAGGATGAAGCGGGGGGCGGGGGGAACCAAACGACCAGAAAATGACCGCTGTCCGCCATAAGGAGCGCTTCGCACGACCGGACAAGAATACAATCCCCCGCACGAGTTATTTCATTTGATATATTTTTTTTTAGAGAGAGAGAGAGAGAGCTGCTGAAGAAAGTTCATTTACTGCTTACGCTCGTCGTGTGCCACACAATCATACACTTTTCTCATCTCTGTTATGGGTCATCGAATTCATAAATCATTCGTAAACAAAATAAATTTGCTCGATTCCATTGTGATTTTAGTCTTATGATGAAGACTTTTTCTGTGACTAAAATAGTTTGGAGCGTTTCTTGTGAAGAAAAACAAAGAACTCGTTTAATAATAATGCATGTTTCGTTCTTTGCACATGTAACGGTATACAGTTATCCGTCGAAGGACTCGGGCGCGTTATAAGGTCTCCCCTATAGGGGAGGCGGTGCACTGTGGGTTTCCTTCAGTTGACTCAAGTCGCCACATCCCTGATGGAACTGTGGATAGGATCTGGATGAGACGCTCATCCAGAAAGCATCCTGGCACCATCCGCGGTGTCATGGAACATCCAGGACGCATCCCATTCATGTCCACATTCTGTGTGTCCAAGTCTCGTCCATACAAGACGCGTCCAGGGCGCATCCGTAGTTTATCCAAACATCTTCGGTGTCCGCAATCCATCCCAGTAACGTTCAGAACCATAACTGTCCTCATCTAATCCAGTCAAGACGCGTCCAGAAGATATCCATAGATTATCCAAACCTCTAGGAGATCCCCAACCCATCCCAAACACGTCAACAACCATAAGTGTCCAAATCTTATCCATACAAGACGCGTCCAGGGCATATCCGTAGTTAGTGAAAGCCTCTCCAGGGTCCGCAACCCATCCAAATAACTTCCGAAACCATTAGTGTCCAAATCTTGTCCAGGCAAGACGTGTCCGGGGCACATCCAGAGCTTATACCAAACCTATCCTCATGACCATTTCGTTCCACCTCAATATCGTCCAGCATTCCTACGTGTCCATAACGCATCCAAGGAATCCATGTCTTGCGAGTATCCGCTGCAAACAGCGTCCACAACCCGTCCTGAGGCATACGCTTCATATCCAGAGCATCCTACGGACGTCCAAACTATCCACATCATATCCCAACCATCCAGTGTGTCTCCCAGACATCCAGGATCTATGTCACGGTACGTCCACGGCGACCCCAGTCTACGTAAAAAAGCCTTCACGGTATGTCCACAGCATCCAGCGAGTATCTACCGCACATACAATGCGTCCACAGCCCGTCCTCTGTCATCCGAATTATATCCAGGGCCTTCGAGAGCCGTCCAGCACATCCGTATCATATCCAATCCATCCCAAGCATCCGGTGTGTCCCCCTGCATCCCGTATCCACATCCACGGCCACGGTGCATACGCGGCGTCCCTAGTGTGTCCACAGCATCCAGTGAGTATCTACCGCACATACACAGCCCGTCCTGTGTCGGTTTCATATCCAGGGCATCGCACTGGCGTACAACACATATAATATCCAATCCATCCCTAGAGCATCCGATGAGTTGCCCGAACAATAACCCGTATCCACATCCACGGTGCATCCGGGACGTCTGAAGTCCACCTCGAGAGAATCCACAGTTTGTCCGCGGCATCCAGCGAGTATATGTATATGCCGCGCTCACACACACACACACACTCACTGTGCGTCCACAGTACGTCCTGTGGTATCCGCTACATATCCGGAGCATCCCACGGAAATCCAGCAAATCCCCATAACATCCACACCTTCCCTAGAGCATCCGGTGTGTCTCTCGTTCATCCCGTATCCGTATCCAGGGTGCATCCGCAGCGTCCCCAGTCTACCAAATGAGCATCCACAGTGTGTCCTCAGCATCCAGCGAGTATATGCCGTACACACACTGCGTCCACAGCACATCCTGTGCCATCCGCATTACATCCATAGCATCCCAAGGGCGTCCAGCAGATCCCCAGTACATCCACACCATCCCTAGAGCATCTAGTGTGTCCATCGTGCATCCCGTCCCTGATGGGTTCTGAGGACGAGATCTGGACGCATTCATCGTCCTTATGTCGTCCGGGTCGTCCCAAACACGTCTAGCAGCAGCTGTATGCGTCCCGATCCCGTCCAAGGCGTCCTTCAAACGCATCCATCCCGTCCCAAGTACGTCCTGCTCGTCCTCCTCGGAGGTCCTCATCTCGTCTCCCCCGTCCATTGCGTCCAATCTTGGTCCCAGACGTCTTTAACGTGTCCAGCCGGTCTTTGTTCCGTCCTCCGTGTTCACTGACGAAATAATGAAAGCCGTCCGAATATCGTTCGCCCCGTCCGCAGTGTCCGCAGCAAGTCCCGTATGTCTCTGGCCCGCCCGGCTGGTCCGCGCACCGTCCGACTCGTCCCCTTAAAGCCTTGACGAAGCTGTCCTCAACGCGTCCCGCGTGTCCAGAGCGTCCCGGTCAGGGCTCAGGCGTCCTCAAAACACCGTTAGGTCCTCGCACCGTCCAACGCGTCCCGCGTCCGTGACCTGTCCTCGCCGTCCCCAACCGGTCCTCATTCATCCCTGGAGGTCCACAACACATACGTCTCTATATCCCCGTCCGTGACCGGTCCTCGCCGTCCCCAACCGGTCCTCATTCATCCCTGGAGCACCAGAGGGCGTCTTACGTCCGGACGAATCCTGGCCCGTCCAAGACACGTCCGGACGTATCCTGGCCTGTCCAGGACGCGCCCGGACGAATCCTGGCCCGTCGAGGACGTGTCTGGGCGTGTCTATAGTATCCCGAGAGTATCCCCGGCATCCACCGTGTATTCAAAGCCTCCACGTCACGACACGGCACGTTCTATAGGTCCATTTAACGTGTCCTGACATGGTCCCTAAGTTAAAAGTACACCTATTCTTTGTTTTTCGCTTATATCTGGCCGGCTATCAAGAATATTGCAATTATGACATTACCACCGTCTTCCCCTGAAATAGACCTTTCAAACGAATATAAATATGATAGGGTTCTGTGTGCTGGAGTAGAAGTTAGCGAACGGCGTTACCAAACCCCATCATGTTTGTGCTCGTTTGAAAAGTCTCATCAAGACGAGATTAGATGTGATGTCGAAATGCCAAAAACATCATTCAGCTTGAAGAAAATGCCTAAAATTTTTTCTTTGTTTCAAATGAAAGGCGGATTAGTAAAAAGAATGTATTACCAGTAGACGGACAGGTTTCGAACGTGCAATACGAACTTAGGAGCATTTCAAAACGTGTAGGACGGAAATACGGCGGGTTCCGGACACCTTGGACGTAGTGAGGATGTGTTCAGGACATATTGGACGGAGTCGGGACGTTCTGGACGGAGCTAGGACGTGTTCTGGACACATTGGACGGAGTTAGGACGTGTCCAGGACACATTGTACGGAGCTAGGACGTGTTCTGGACACATTGGACGGAGTTAGGACGTGTCCAGGACACATTGTTTGGAGCTAGGACGTATTCTGGACACATTGGACGGAGTTAGGACGTGTCCAGGACACATTGTACGGAGCTAGGACGTGTTTTGGACACATTGGACGGAGTTAGGACGTGTCCAGGACACATTGTACGGAGCTAGGACGTGTTCTGGAAACGAAGGCGGAGTAAGGGCGTGTTTAGGACACGCTGGACAGACATAGGACGTGTTCAGGATACGGTAGACGGACTTATAAAAAGTTATTGCCAACCCACGAACACAGAAAGTGAATACTAATGTGAATGTGTATTTTTCCTATTGCAATGTTGGGAACGCAGATGCTGGAATAGCAATGTGTCGGTGCGGTACCGTCAGTACGGCGTCAATCGCCACGGAGTGCGGACGTGTCTTTGCGTCGCTCCGTGCCTTGGGTGTCTCGGGGGAGGAGGGGGGCGTCATCGGCGGCCTCAGAGGAAGCCGATGACGCCCATCGAAATGTCGAAATGACCTCGGCGACGACCCTACCACGTCGCACCCATCCGGCACCCTGTCCCCATCCCGTCCCCTGTGTCCTGCGTTCATAGTGGTACAGTTACGTCGCAAGTGCCCCTGATGTCCCAAAAGCATTCTGAACTCGTCCTCAGTCTCAATGCGTCCAGCGTGTCCTAGACACGTCCTGGCTTCGTCCAGCGTCTCCAGAACACGTCCTAAGTCTGTCCAGCGCGTCCAGACGTATCCATGTCCGTCCAGGTCTCGTCCGGACGAATTCCGACCAGTCCCAGAACGCGTCCGGGCGTATGCGGGCCCGTCCAGGACCCGTCCGGACGTATCCTGGTCCGTCCGGGACATGTCCGGACGGATCCTTTCCAGTCCAGAATGCGTCCAGAGGTAACCTTGCCCGTCCCGGGCACTTCTGGATGGATCCTGGCCCGTCCAGAACGCGTCCGGGCGTATCCGGGCCCGTCCAGGACCCGTCCAGTCGTATCCTGACCAGTCCAGGATGCGTCCGGACGTATCCTGGCCCGTCCGCGACATGTCCGGACGGATCCTTTCTGGTCCAGAATGCGTCCAGAGGTAACCTGGCCCGTCCCGGGCACTTCTGGATGGATCCTGGCCCGTCCAGAACGCGTCCGGGCGTATCCGGGCCCGTCCAGGACCCGTCCAGGACCCGTCCAGGACCCGTCCAGTCTTATCCTGACCAGTCCAGGACGCGTCCGGACGTATCCTGGCCCGTTCAGGACATGTCCGGACCGATCCTTTCCGGTCCAGAATGCCTCCAGAGGTAACCTGGCCCGTCCCGGGGACTTCTGGATGGATCCTGGCCCGTCCGCATCGCGGACAGATCAGCGGCATCCCGGACCGGTGTAGGACACGTTGGACCAACATCGGACGGCTGTAGGACCCCAGGAGGACGAGCGGGACGCATCGCGGACAGATCAGCGGCATCCCGGACCGGTGTATAGGACACGTTGGACCAACATCGGACGGCTGTAGGACCCCAATAGGCCGAGCGGGACGCATCGCGGACAGATCTGCGGCATCCCGGACCGGTGTAGGACACGTTGGACCAACATCGGACGGCTGTAGGACCCCAGGAGGACGAGCCGGACGCATCGCGGACAGATCAGCGGCATCCCGGACCGGTGTAGGACACGTTGGACCAACATCGGACGGCTGTAGGACCCCAGGAGGACGAGCGGGACGCATCGCGGACGGACCAGTGTTATTCCGGACAGGTGTAGGACACACCGGACCAGCATCGGACGACTGTAGGACAGCCGTGGGACGTGCAGGACGCATCGCGGACGGACCAGTGCCATTCCGGACAGGTGTAGGACACACTGGACCAGCATCGGACGGCTGTAGGACAGCCGTGGGACGTGCAGGACGCATGGTGGACGAGCAACAGTACTCGCTAGGAGCAGGACGAGCAGGACGGCTCCCGGACTGGCACGCTTCACTGGGGACGGGCAGCGGACTGGCTGAGGACGACTGCAGGACGTTTAGGATGCCATTGGGACGCGTTAAGGACTCGCGGGACGCACGAAGGACGTACAGCGGACGGTTTACTGACGAATGAGGACCGGTGAAGGACAAACTGGAGACGGATCTCGGACGCACAGGACGCATATAAGACGAGTTACAGTCTGTCCGAAATTGGTCCGATTTGAAACAAATCGGGCGAGATCCGGACGCTCGGATCTGTCCTGGACCCGTCCTCAGAACCCATCAGGGATTGGGTGGTGTTTGGATACTGTGGATGTATTTTGGATAATCTGGATGCGCTCCGGATGCCATAGGAGTACCCCTGGACACCATTAGCAGTGCTTTTGCTGGACGTGCCATGGATCCTAATGACAAACGCAGGAGAGGATATGAGGAGATCTGAGGATGGCCTGTAGACATTATGGATAGAGACGGGACTGCATTTGGGACCTCGTGGATGCCCAACGGACAGACGTTGGACCGATTAAGAGTCTCCCCGATCCATCCATTTTGAGACGAATTGGACGGTTTCGGGACTGACTCGCATCCAGGTCTTGTCCAGAGAGTTCCATCAGGGATTATACTTATACTAGGTCATTTGTGACCTGGTTCTTTCAAGGCAAGTATCTGGAGACGGGGGTGGCATCGTGGACGCGGCGACACCGGCCCTGCCAGCACGGCCTGCGCTCTGCGCTGCCGCCGGGGCCTCAACTCACACACTAAAACCTTATGCACTTTTTTGTGCATAAGCCTTGCAGGATTTTACACAACCATAGTTATGCACAATTATTCCTGCGTAACTATGCTTAACTTTGTTCCTTATGCACAAATTTGTGCAGAATCATGCACAATGTGTAACATACACTCTAAAAAAAATTACAAAATTCTGTATCATTTTCATGCAGTAATTAACGTATCACTTGTGATACAGGAAACTGATACAGATTTTTGTATTTTGTTTTAAAATTATGTACGAATCATCCAAATTCCGTAAAATTGATATAGTATTTTCTGTATCAGATACAAAAGTTTGTACAGTAAGTGATATGTAAATTACTGCGTAACAATGTACAGAATTTTGCGCTGATTTTTTTAAGAGTGTAGTTATGCATAAAATTTTGTGCATAACACTATGGTTGTATACACTCTCATTTCCTTACGGATGTGCTTTCTCCATAATACGGAGAATTTTGTGCAAGCGTAATATGGATCTGGAATCATCTGTAATACGGACAAAATCATTTGTAATATGGATAATTTCATCCATATTACAAACATGCCTTCATCCATAGAGTACACTGGAAAAACAAAGGCACTAAACAACTCCTTTCCCGGGGCACTAAAGTCAAGGGCACGGTTTAGTGCCTTTCCTGGGGCACTAAAGTTTAGTGCCTTTCCAAAGGCACTAAACTTGTACGGAACTCATATGAAGCTAGCCAGCTAAAGGTGTGAAAGGTCTCATTTAGTGCCTTTCCAAAGGCACTAAGCTTTAGTGCCTTCTTGGATAAGGGCAAAAATACATGGATCGGCTTCTCCGTTGTGCATTGGTACTTTCGTTACCAAACCACGCCCATAATATTGGGTCTACAGAGTTGGCGAGACACTCATTACACTCGGAAAGGATTGGCATTTACAGGTATGAAGTTGGTTTTGAGCTCAGGTAACCGCGAGCGTTAAAAAGAGCCAAAATATTGAATAGGCACGGGTCCCGGACGAATTGTAGAGGCGGAGCGTAGCGCAGCGGCAGCGGCGCCCGAGAGAGCCCGGCCTCACTTTGTTACCAAACTACTCCCGTAGTATTGGTCCTACAGAGTGGGCTAAACAGTCATTACGCTCGGAAAGGATAGGGCTTGTGAGGTATGACATTCAATTTGAAGTTAATATCACGAAATAAGCACCAGAGGGTGTTAAAGACGAACATATCTGCGGTGGCGCGCCGCTGGAGCCGGGCCCGCCCGGCGGCCGAGCGGCGGGGTGGGGGAGCCCCGCCGCTCTCTTCTTACGGGAAGCGCTCGCCGCTGCGCTACGCTACGCCTCCTCAAAACGTCCGAGACCCGTGCCTACGCGCTCCGGAGAAGCCGATCCATGTACTTTGCCCTTATCCAAGGTGCCTTTCCAAAGGCACTAAACTTTATTAGTGCCTTTTAAAGGTAGGTATTCGCACCTTTGTTTTTCCTGTGTATGGACCAAATTCACCGTAACTTACGGATCAAGCAAAGTTTGTAATATGGATTAATTAATCCATATTACGGATGATTTTATCCGTATTACAGATGAATTGAGATCCATATTACGCTTGCACAAAATTCTCCGTATTATGGAGGTAGCGCATCCGTAAGGAAATGAGAGTGTAAAATTGTGCATAAGGGTTTAGTGTGCACTCGCGCAAGCAGTTCGGGCAAACAGGCGGCGAGCTCATGCTCGAGCTCCGCACCCACGGGCCCGCGGCTGACACCCACCCGCCCTGCACGCCGGGAGCTGGAAATTGATAAATGGGATTCGCGGAGTAGTGTAAGCGCAGCGCGTCGGGCGCGGGCGAGCGGGGACCAACTGCTCCATTCATGCGGCGAGCGCGCCAGAAGAGGAGAGATCGCGAAAAAATAAACGCAAATCAACCCGAACCAGCAGCTCGCGGCGCGGGGAGAGAAGTGAGAGTGAGACGGATAGAGAAGAGGAGGTCTTTGAGGAAAGGAGGAGGACGAGGAGAGACTGATCGAGGAGGATAGTAGATAACACGTCTGAGGCTACAGGACGCGGTGACCGTGCGCAGAGGGGAGCGCGCGAGTGGGGGAGGCGCGGCGGGGCGGGGCGGGGCGGGGCGGGGCGGGGCGGGGCGGGGCGGGGCGGGGCGGGGCGGGGCGGGGCGGGGCGGGGCGGGGTGTCCAAAGTGGATGAAAGGGACGACGACGACGTTCGTCAATTTCGCCCTATTACGGCGCGACACGGCCGAGGATGGGGAGGGGAGGGGAGGGGGAGGGGCCTTTCCCCTCATGCAGATTCGGCCGAGCAGCTCAGGGCGTCGTGCGCGGGCGGGCGGGGGACGTCGCGCTGGAGACGTCACGCGGGGACGCCGAGCCGCACTGGGACCCGGAGCGGAGCGGAGAGGACGTCCTACCTCGCGCAGCCGCCACCAAGACGCTCCTTCACACGCAAAAAAAAAAAGAAAGAAAAAAAAAGAGAGATAGCTCAAATGAAATTAGAAATGAAAAATTAGCACCATACCGACTAAAAACTTCAAACAGCGGAAGGTGAATAAGCAGGATACCTGGAAAATAAGCACCGTATCTTAAAAATTAGCTGCGCCTGTGGTACAGCAAAAAAAAATAAAACACCTGCTGTAATACTTTTTGCTTAGACGCGAATTATCATTATATGTTTATTTTTTTGCGTGCAGGGAGGCCCGGGGAATTAACCGATGGGGGAAACAACTCTTAAATTTTTGTACACCTTGTAATTCAGAGAAATTCCTGAAAATTCAAAGAAATTTAGAAAAATGCAGACAAATTTAGGGGGATTTCCCCCAAAAAATAGGTGAAATTCAAGCAAAAATTCATTTTAAAAAAATCAATAAAAATAACAAAAGAGGCTTGTAATTATGCACAAAATGTGTACACTAAAATTCAGAGTTGCATGTTTCACCCTCGGAACGTCGTGAAGACGCCGCGAGAGCGCCTTAAGGCGCACTGACGGAAAGGTGTCTGGAGGTCCGCGGACACGTTTGACGCGTCGAGGGACATCCATTGTGCGCGACTTTCCCCGCGACCTTGCTGCACCTCGTCTCCAGAAATAACCCTTTCGATACAGCGCAACGTGCCAACCCGAATAGGCAAATCGGGCTCACGCAAATTTTCTCACAGACACACACACAGGCGCGCGGCGGGTCGCAGTTATATAATAACCAAATGCTTTTCGCCAAGCATGAGGGGTGTTTTTAAACTCAAGGGAGAGAGGACAAATGTCTCAGGCGGCAGGGGGTGACAGGTAGCCGTCGCCAACCCTTCCGCGGCACCCTGCCCTCCACATACCTGCCGCGCGCCGCCCTCCGCAGACCCGCGCGGCCCCGCGGGCGACACGGGGACTCCGGGCCCGGCTCGGCAGGTCGGAATCGTCTCCAGATCGAATGTATGAATAATAAGCCTTTTGTTATTTGCCTCGCACGATATTCGCGAACAGCCAAGCAGCCTAGCCCAGCCTTGAGCGATCGGGCCAGAAAGGACCCTGCGGCCCGGCCCGGCCCCGGCACAGAGCGGCGTGGCGTGGCGGGGCGGGGAGCTCTTTGCATACATTCGCACGGTGTTGACTATGCAAAATCCGCGGTGCGACCCGAGGGGGTATGACATTTCCCAGGAGCTAGTCCAACGGCCGTGGCGGGGCGGGGCGGGGCGGGGCGGGTTGGCACTCTGCTGGGTGCTGCATGCCGCCTGATAAGTGAGTCCGCCCCAAGGGGGCCAGGAGGGCGCGAGCCGTAACCGAGGCGCGCCGAAAAAAATATAAAGAGGAAAGAAAAAAGAAATAGCAATAGTGAAGATCGGAATAATGGGCTGGGCAGCACATAGCACATGATACTGCAGAAGACATATCCCAATCTCTAAAGGCCGGTTTGGGTGGCAATAAGGGTGTTAAGAGGTATTAAGGTAGCGGCGCGTTCGCCTCAAGTTCAGCCCTGAAGCAACGCCGATCAAAAGTTTCAGCCTGGGCTTCCTGCCGTGGTAGTGTTAAGAAAAATAAATCAAAGGTAGGCGTAGGCATAGTTAGTTACTTTTTTTAAGTCTCTGTTGATGTGATAAAAGCAATAACATCTGATAAACAATCCTCGCTGAGAACGACCAACACTCGCTTCGATATCTATATCTGGCTCAACACCTTCTCTTGTTAAGATAATGAAGCTACAAAATGTGATTTAAATTTTCCAAACAAAATGTAACCTCAAATTTTATGAAAACTTCACTGTTAAAACTAAGGCGTAACTGTACGCTTGAAGAAAGCATACAGTTACGTTTGAAGACGTTTACGCTTGAAATGAAGCGTTCGAAAGAAATTCTCCTATACATTTAGATAGGACGAATAGGAGCGGATAGACCTATTCCGCTTGATTTCAAGCGAAATCTCAGTACGCTTGAAAACGGGGCGTAAGGCTCCGCCTTAGTTCTACCAGTGTTACGAAAATTAAATAAATCGATTTCACACGGAAGTAGGCCAATGAGTTTCAATTCACCAGCCTCTTGCGGCCTCCTCGCATCCACGTTCCGAAGGGCAAACAATGTCGATTCGAACCCGTTTCACCTTTAATGAAACTCTTGCTTATTCGGTCTCCGGATGCGACCCCGTTTCCAGCCCAGGTCGCTTCAATAACCGATGCACGTGCACTGGCGCGCTGGCGCGGCCGTTACATCAGATAGCGCGGGCGCGGCGCGCCCCCTGCCTCCCTCCCTCATTAGACGGCCATCCCGAGCTCCTTTAAATAATCTTCCCCGGTAAAGGGTTGACTACCTGGCGGCTCTGATCGCGAGGGTCGATCTCCGCTGGACCGGCCCGGCCCGGCCCGGAAGGGTTCTCACGGTGCTTCACCACCTCCGAGATGCTGCGCGGCCCGTCACACGGGGCAGCAAGCACCTCACCGAAGACGCGATCTCCCATTGCGACAAAATGTTGATTTACGTGCTAAGGGCAGTCAGTACAGACCGAGGGGTTAGTCAATCCTGTACTCAAGAGGAGTTCACACCGGTATACGTACTCATCTGTACTGGGTGACGATTTTCAGACAAAATGTTAAAGTTTTAGCCATACTTATTCAAATTTTTGTCCAAAGAATATCATTTCGTCACAATTTACAACTTATTTTAGGGATTTTATTTTGTTTCAATTCATCCATTAAAATGTCAGGTATGTACTCTGCACTCACGTGTACACTCCAGCTTGAAGTGATTCTCCCCTCGGTACAGACAGACGACACGAAAACGGAAGATAGGTAATAAAAATTTTCGACCTAAACAAGTTTGAATATCCAATTTAAACAAGGGCCAAATAGAACACAAAATGAATTTTGTGATAAGTATGGAACTCGTTCTTTACATAATTATGTGCTACAGAGGTAGGAGTGTAAAACGTTATGTGAGTCGATTGAAGACATTTTCATCTCAGATTTCATCACCGTTCGTGTGTGCAGGGGAAGTTTTTCCCGGGACACTCGCCCTTGCTCGTCTCGTGTGCTCGGGCCTTCTTCGGCCCTCCCGCTCGGGTCCGATTGTTGGGGCGCATAAAGGAGCGCGAGCTGGCGCGAGCCGACTCGGTCTACGACTAGACTCGGGGACTTAGAATGAAAACTCGCACAAAATTTGTTAAGAGTTCTCAAAATAATACTATTAAACGTTAAAAAAGGTTCATTGCTGCAATGCAGAGGAAGGCTTCTAGCTGAGATCAGCGCAAGTTTCATGTCTGTGGGTATTGTACTTGCTGAGATTGAAAACTCCACTTATAAGTTGGGTTATGGACTTAGAATGAAAACATCCAAAATTTGTTAAGTGTTCTCAAAATAATACTATTAAACTTGAAAAATAGTTCATTGTTGGAATAAAGACCGGCATTTCCAGTTTCGAATGGTATAACTATTATGCCTGTAGGTATTGTGAGATCTGAGATGAAAGTGTGGACAGTTAAGGGTTACACTCGACTGAGAACAATACTCGTTCTTTTCACCACTCAGGAGAGAGGTGGTGGTAAAGAACGAGTAAAAATCTGTAAGATTTGGTAAAATTTACTACTATTTAGCTCGATGCTTTAACTAAAATTTTATAGGACTAAATGAATCGAAGTGCATCTCGCAGCGTACATATTTCACGGTTGAAAATGTTTGTGGCAGTGCCGGCCGGCGGACGCCGCCCCGCGCCACCCTCCCAGCCCGGCGTCCACTGGCGGGCGCCGGCGGCAGCCACCCTCAGGCCGTCCCCCGTCCACTGGCAGCAGCGGGGCGGCCGGGCTGGGCCGGGCCGGGCAGGGGAGGAGAACGAAAGACGTTTCTACGCTATCCAATAAGCAGAGGACGGCGCGCGGCTGGGGGCGGAGGGGAGGGGAGGGGAGGGAAGGGAGAGTGTTTAGGAGGAAGGGGTGCTCGCCGCGAGCACGCCCCAGCGCGCTATTCACTGTAGCAGAAAGTATGAAAAATACTGCTTCGGTCTGCAAGAGGGTCCCCGCCCGCCGCCCGGCCCCGCCCGGCCCCGCCCCGCCCGCCCAGCGCACAACAGCGCCACGGCCCGGGGCCCTAAAAAAAAAGTAAAAAATAAAAAAAAAGCTTATACATATCGACACATTCCAAAGCTTTTTCGGATGCGGCGGTGGAGTGCCTCCCTGCGGGGTCACGTCCTGTCTGCTGTCGCCGTCCTTCTCACTCGCACGCCCCACACCGCCAGCAACCGGCACCGGCGCGACAAAGATGAAAGATGCGGGGCAGAGGAAAGAAGAAGAAAAAAAAAAAGAAGAAGGGAGCGATCCGCGAAAGCGGCGACGGCGGCGGCCCCGACGCCCCACCGTACCCCGCCCCGCCCCGCCCCGCCCCGCCCCCTCCTCCTCTTCCCTGCCTCACTGCGTTCAGATGGAGCCACACATTTAATCTTCAAAGAAAAGCTTGCCCCCTCTCGCCACTCCAAGTAACTACAGCCTATAAAACGCCAAACACAAAATAAAATGCGCAGACGAAGCGCCCCTCAGGAGGAGGACGGCGCCTAAACGAAAGAAAAAACGAGGGGATGGAGGGAAAAAAATGGGGTGCGTACGTGTGTGAGTATGCGTCTGTGTGTGGTGAAATTTCCCTATTGGCGCGCGGCCCGGAAAGGGAAGAGAGAAGAAAGAAATAAGGGAGAAGTGGGGCGGAAGAGAGTGCTTTGAATATCGCGAGGACGTAACAGAAGATCGGCGCAAACATGGCTTTTGACTGATCGGAAAGGCGCGGCGGCAGGAAGAAGAGAGAGAGGGGGGGAGCGTGAGAGAAAAGGGGTGAGAGAGCGAGAGAGAGAGAGAGAGTCGGAAGCGAGCGAGGGAGAGAGGCAGTGCCCGGCGCGGCACGGTCCCGTAGGAGAGGCGCCCATCAGAACAAAAATAACAGGCGCCCCACAAAAAAACAAAAGAAAAAAATGGTAGGGGCATGGGGAGAGAAGAATGTGAGAGAGATAATCACGATCACGACGACACCCCAAACCTCAAGAAATACCAGATCAATAGAGCGCAGATTCAGAGAGAAAAATTTAAAACAGCGTGGCGGCTGCTGAGGCTGACGCGAGGGCTGAGCTGAGGTCACTTATTGGAAGACCAGGTGACACACTCGAGACTCCGTATCACCCACCCGGGCCACCCGGGGGCCTGAGCTGTGCCGCCGATAATGGCACACGCCTACCCGCCCCGCAGGGCGTGGCACCGGAAGGGAGCCGCTGACAGCTGCGCCTCGACAGATCCCACCACGCCTTACGAAATGAGACGGTGCGGGGGCGAAGTGCAAGCCATGCGGCAGCACGAGTGTGGCAGAACTTGTCTCCCATCACAAGGAGACAATAAATAAAAATAAAAATCATTTAAAAAATAAAAATTATATCAAGAAGAAAGATACAGATAAATTCGAAACATCGGGAAACAAATGGACACAAAACTGTAAAAAAAAAAAAATTGAAAAAATGGGAAGAAGATCAAAATTCATCAAGAAAATGAGAAGGAAAAAAAATTAATAAATATGTTAAAAGTCAAAAAGTCATTGCACACATTTTGCATGAGTGATCATCCCCCCTCGGTTGCTGCTGCTACAACTATTACCACTACAACCAAACAGAATCCTCGAAAATCCCTTACAGAGCAACAAAGAGGCAACAACCGACAAAAAAAAAGAAGAAAAAAAGAACGGGTGGAAAGAGCGCTTTCGTTCGTTGGCGCGCGAAGGGCCGTAGAGGGAGGAGCGTGGTGGTGGGGCGGGGCGTGCCAGGGGCAGGCAGGGCGGGGCACGGCACGGCACGGCACGGCACGGCCGCGGGCGCGCGGGGCCCACCCGAATGCAATCAGTGGGAGTGCTGCTCTGCTCTGCTCCTGTCGATACGTAATCCCCGTGGCCTCGCGGCGGCCTCCGGCCCAGAGCGGCCCGGAGCGACCCTCTCTGCTCCTCTGGCCCTCCGGCCGATGAGTTCACAGAGCAGACAACACACAGCGCCGCCGCCGCGGCACTATACCGCCAGAATAAATGGAGGCTGTACGGACGACGGAGAGGGGCACAGGAGGTGTACACGTCTCCGGCCCCGCCCCGCCCCGCCCCGCTGAGATAAGACATTTTCGGGACAGCCACGTGTGTTTGCAGGACGGAGCCGCCCGGGGCCCGGGGCCCGGGACCGAGGCGCTCAGGCCCAGAGGGTAGGGTGGTGGTTCGGCGGCGCGGCGAGGGGTTGACGCGGGCTGCTGTGCTGCCCGGAGCGGCCCCGCCCCGCCCCGCCCCCACTGACGAGCCGAGTGCGCGCGACCCTAGCGCGCGCCGGGCCGTGCTGGGCCGTGCTGGGCCGAGCCGAGCCGGGGCCGGGGCCAGGGCCGGGGCGGGCACAGGACTCGAGAGACCAGAGGCAGCGAGCACAGAGCGAGCCGAAGCTATTTCCATAAGCAAACACGGGCGGGGAACACGGTAGTGCAGGAGCGCGTTTCGACGTGTGTTCGCAGAGCAGGGCGCCCTGCTCCTCGTCCCGTCCATCGACATCGTCGCCGCGGTCCTGGGGGCGCCAGACCCCCTCCTCCTCCTACACATCCTCCACCACTCGCATCCCATCACACGAACACTATCTCCCTCTCGCGCTCCTCTCTACCCGACCGACCGAATTCCCCGGCACCTATAATTTATGCACAGACCGTACGTCCCCCACACCCATCGGCTCGCGCAGCAGAGGATGTTGCGATTTTCTGCTCCTCCGGGCGCACTCGCGCGCTCTCCAGCGGACTGCTCGCTTTCGCACTCACTCACTCACTCACTCCCCTCGGCGGCCGGGCGCTGCGGTCCATCGCCCATCGAGATTTCTATCTCCATTTCGTCGTCATCACCCTTTTGCCCTTTTCGCAGCGGCGGCGGCAGCAGAGCCGGTCGCGGCAGGAGGCCGCAACTTCGTCTCCTCCGCGGCAGAGATGCGCGGATCTTCCCTCTCGCGCCCGTCTTCGCCTGCGCTCTCTCTCTCTCTCTCTCTCTCTCTCTCTCTCTCTCTCTCTCTCTCTCTCTCTCTCTCTCTGCGTGCAGCGCCGCCCCGCTCCGCCCCGCGCAGCCGCGGCTAACGCGCCCAAATGCTTTGAATGATGACCCCCAGATAGCATCGAGTCCCCTTTTATTTCCTGGCCAACGCGTGCGCGCCGCAGAGATGACAATTCTACCCCCCGGCCCTCTCTCTCCACCCCTGCCTGCCCCATCTCCCTCGAATTTAAAAGCGTTTTGCATGCGGTCCCGCGCGAGGATGGCACGCCACCGCCGCTACGCTTCCCGGCCTCCGTCCAACCGACTAAATTCAGTCGCGATACCGCAGCCGCAGCCAGGTGCCTGGAAACCTCGTGGCTGCTGCGCCGTGTTTGCAGCTGCGTCCTGTACCGTGGCGTGCGGCGCCGTGAGGGTAGGCAACCCGCCTACGTGCGGGCCGGGCGGCACAGCATACCCACAGGTACGCGGGGGTTTCCAGCCACCTCACGGAAAAAAAATAAAAATCGGAGCGTAGCAAGCAGTTTTAGCGGACCAATCTAGCGCCTGGTCAATTTATTTAGCTGTCGTGCAAAGCGAGCTAAGTTAAACAGCTGATATATTTACGGTGCAGCTAAAAATTTAGCTCACAAGCAATTGTTTCTATAGCACAGGAATGTTTCGCCAGGCGCGATCTAAAAACTTAGCTCCAGAGCTGAAAAATTAGCTCAGCAGCCTTTCTTTTCTTTGCGTGCTCGTCGTTGTGCATGACCAGTGAGACTACGGTACGCGAACAGAACACTGTCACAAAAAAAAAGAAAAAACAAAAAAAAACAAGTGTTTGCTACGGTAAAGTATGGCCAACAAATTGCCTAATCAGCCTGTACCTGATCGAGTACGGTCTTTGAAGTAGGGTTCACATGCAGTTATTTTTAACAGGGTGTCTTATGGGGGCTACAGTGAATGAGGTACGGTGATGCTGATGCCTTGCCTAGACCTCAGTTTTCCGGACGCACAGTCCTGTACTTTGGTACAGTATTTTTGACAGTGAAGCTTCCGCTGGGAATCTGAGGGGAATAAGTGTGCAGCAGGAGCAGCAGCAGGAGCAGGAGCAGGAGCAGCAGCAGCAGCAGCAGCAGCAGCATTAGCGGGAGCAGCAGTAGTGGTGGTAGTAGCAGCAGCAGCAGCAGCAACAGCAGCAGCAGCAGCAGCAGCAGCAGCAGCAGCAGCAGCAGCACTAGCAGCAGCAGGAGCAGCAGCAGCAGCAGCAGCAGCAGCAGCAGCAGGAGCACACACAGGTGGCGCGGCACCCACGCCCGCCCAGCAGCAGGGCCCCGGTACGGCCCCGGTACGGCTCCAGGCCCACGCACGGCCAACGGCCCTCCCCCTGGCCCGGCCCGGCCCGGCCCTGCAAGCCCTGCCCTGCCCTGCCCTGCCCTGCTCTGCCGCTGCCCGCCCCGCTGTCTCTCTACACGTCCAATCGATCAGGCCGGCGGTCCGCCTGTCCGCCCGCCCGCTCGCCCGCCCGTCCGCTCGCCCTCCACCCGCCATTTTGTTTCCTGAGAAACAGACAGCAAGCGTGCTGCTGCCGCCGCCGCCACTACCACCTCCTACTCCGCCGCCGCCGCCGCGTCGCACCCTCGTCACCGCTGTACCACACAGTCCGAGAGGGGAGGGGAGGGGCCGGGCCGAGCCGAGCCGAGCCGGGCGAGCCCGCCGCGCTGCTGAGGAGGGACCGCCAGTAAAATGGGTCCACCCAAGTATAGTGCGTTTGAGATGAAGTTACCCGTTTGGGCGAATTCCGAGTTTCCTTTCATGTGTTTTAGAAGACCAACGTGTCGTAATGAAAAGTTGCTCGCTGAATGCACGCACTCGCATTTCATGCCAAAGTATTTAAAATAAATTCAAACGGTGGTTAGGTTTGTTCGTAAGTGTGGCGACATCTTCGCAGGCCGTGATTAATACATTATGCGCGGCAGAGGAGAGATCATTTGCGTAATCACAGCAAATTGCATTTCACACGCACCGAGCGAAGTGATGGTGCGCGCGCAAACTTAAGACATCTCTCCCATTCTTGAGGAGTTCCCCTTTAATAACATTTTTTCTCCCTCGCCTCCCACCAAGAACATAAAACCCGGCAGCAATTAACATCCGCGACGCCGCCAGCGAGAGAGAAGAGGCGGGGGGTAGGGAGGGGGCGGCCCGGCGTAAAACCCTCAAGGAACAGAGCCTGGAGAACTGCTGGAAGAGTGCCCTAGTCCCAGGAAATCGATCCTCCCCTGTATTCCACCCGCTTTCTTTTCTTTTTTTAATGAGGCTTAATTAATTTATATCCCCCAGCTGATTGTAATTGTCACCCGGCGCGTCGCGCCCGGCGCCTCGGCGCCTCCTTCCCTTTTCTTTCTTTTCTTTAACTTGTTTTTTTTTCTTTTTTCTTAATTTTTTTTCTGTCTTTCCTCGTTTTTCTTTATCGACTTGGAGTTGCTGCTGGTGTGGAAAAGGAAGGGAGAAGGGTCGGGAGAGAGAGAGAGAGAGGGAGAGAGAGAGAGAGGGGGGAGGGGTTAAGTGAAAGTTGGCATAACTTGTTGAATGGCGGCGCGAGAAGCTTTCTTTCTCCTCTAATCTGCTCGACGCCAGACGTGCCTTGTGTGTGTGTGTGTGTGTGTGTGTGTGTGTGTGTGTGTATGCCACTACTGACACGCAGCGTAACGCCGTATTTTTACGAGGGGAAAAACTGAAGCAAAACACCCGCACATAATGCCTCAAACGGACTGCATTCCCCGGGCGCGCGGCATTAAAATCTGCACAAAAAGATGCGATACCAGATAAGTGTTCGTCGTCTTTTTAGCAGATGACACGAACGTATCAGCCTGCTTGTTTTTTTTCCACACAGTGAAAAAAACGAGGAAAACAAACAAGCTTTCAATGGTGATTATATACACGAACCTCTCTACCCGATACCACGCGCGCGCATCATCGAAAAAACTGAAATCCATCTCCGATACCCGACGACCGCACCACCACCGCGCTTAGGTCACCTCGGCTGAGCCAGCCTGAGCGGAGGGCGAGGGAGGGGAGGGCGGCGGTGGCGGCGGGGGTTGTGCAATTAGACTTTGCAACCCCCTCGCGCCGCGCCCCCGCCCCCGCCCCGCCCCGCCCACCCCGACGCCGCTCGGGTCGACGGCCTCGAGGCGAGAGAACGAGAATAACTCCAAGGCGGCTGCTGCTGCTGCTCCTTTTTCCTTTCGTCTGCCTCGCCGTCTAGGTCAAGGCCGCCCCAATTAAAAAAACAAATCGATTCTCTGCCGGCGTCCCCGGCCGCGCAGCTCCGCTTCAAGATGAACAGAACTCGCGGGGGCGTATACAGCGGCGCAGGCATAGACTCCTCGAGCGTCTACCTACAAGGGATCCGCAGCCATTGCGCCCTCATGGGGAAACCGATTAGCTGATGTGAGCGGATGCGGGCGGAGCGACTGGGTGTCGAGGAATGACCTCCTTCACTAGCGCGACGCACGTTCGATACGGCGCGTGGCCACGCAGGTAAGCGCCGGGAGAGTAGGCCACCCATCGAACGTGAGAGCAGAGAGGGTTGGGATTGCCTACCTGACCGACGCCGTAGTCCTGCAAACAGAAAAAGAAAAGAAGTCACATTTCTAGTTTAAATCAACATAACACATTGAAAAAGGGGTCGTGCGGGTGATGGAAAAAATTTACATTGCAAATGTCGTCGAGTTAGGGCTCCATGTTGTACAGTTACTAGTACTTTTGGACGTTATGTGTCGACTTAGATTTATTAAGCGAGCAAGAATTTTCTCTCGTAAATTAACGACTGTGGTCACAAATTTACGACTCTGAGTCGTAATCAATGTTTTTGAGAAAGTCGCAAACTTACGACATTTTATTTTTTCACAGTGAGCTGGCAAAATGTTTGTTACGTTTTTAAATAAGGATGGACAGACGTCTACGTGTTCTAAAATTTTGACAGCCAAGTTTAGCTTGTAAAAAGTCCCAGCTGGCCTAACAAAGCCTCACGCGTCAAATTTGGATATATCTATTTTTTTATATATTTTTTTTATTTTTGAAAAAATATTTTAAAACATTAATCATAGCTACTTTTCCTGCATTCCACGTTTTTGAAAATTGACTGAAAATTATGGTCTTTTCAGGTATTTAAAAGATACAGCTGACTAAATTCAAGCTCAACTTTAAGTGGAGGAAACGACTCAGATATCTAACCCTTATAAAGCTATCTCATGTAAATAAAACTGCGCAATTCTTCATCCTTGGCCGAACACTGCAAACCCTGGAATCCAATTTCTCACCCACAATGGGAGAGGACACTTTTCCATGCTAAATTGGAGTGAGAATTTTTAACCTCACTCTTTTCGAGCGAGATATTTTTAGCCTCGCTCTATTTGAGTAAGGATTTTTGAACCTCACTTCATTTGGGCATGAATTCTCACATTATTGGGCGAGGTCTCAAAATTCTTTCTCATAAAGAGCGAGGAAAAAAATTCTCACTCTCCAGAGAGTAATAAAATTGCCCTCAAATTCTCACTCGTATGAGGGCGAGAATTTTGACTCGTAGATTTTCAGTGAAAACATTTCCACGGTTTCGGTATGGTACGCTTGCTGAATTCTTACGAAATTTTCCCTCGTGGAAAAAGCCAAAACTACGCCAGCATGACACTCTCGCGGTTTTTACTATATTTTTGGCGGTGTTGCTACAGCACTGCGGTGGGGTGGCAGAGATAAGGGCGCGTCTCACACATGAGCCCGGCTGGCGGACTCAATCAGGCGGGGTGTGGCGGGGCGTGGCGGGCATCAATCATGAAGGCAAACGGAGAGGCGTCGCCATCTTGCGCGAAAAAAAAAAGAGGAAGACGAAAAAAAAAGGTCGTGTGGCGAAGAAAGAACCTGCGTGCGCTGCGGAAAGAAGAACCTGTCGTCGTGGTGAAGATCAAGAACCGTAAGGAAAAATTTTTAAATTCAAGAACTTTTCCTGCCGTCGACGGCATGGATCCATCACGAAAAAGAAGTGATGTTTGGCTGAGTGCATGCTCAAATAAAAGTTACTGTATCGTACTATACTAGATCACGAATCCATAAGGACTTTTGCATTTGTGAAAATTTTGTAAAATTATCATTTTTCATTACTTTTTTTTAAAAAAATATTTGTGTTTATTTTGTAAAATAGGCACGGAAAAAAATTACTTCGCAATTTTTTTCAGCGCACTCAGCCGAAACAATTCATTGCATTCTACTGCTCGTTCAGGTTATTGAATTCGTTATTAGAGGGCTGCAATTATGCACAAAAAGAGTGTAGTTTTCACTCCGTGAAATGGCAAGTGGCCTATACACCTCCCCACGGGCCTGGAGGGCTGCGGCGGGTCCTCGCGACCAGGGACTCTCCGCGCGGCGACACCCGCGCGCCAACCCTTTTGGCACAACTATCCCGCGTCGCCCCGCCCGCCGCCGTGGCCCCACCCCGCACCACCACCACGAGTGATGGATGACGTAATATTCAATGAGGGCGGCCCTGCCTGGCCCTGCCCCGCCCGGGTCTGCTGGTCCTCTCCGCCTCGCCACGCCCCGCCACGCCCCGCAACGCCCCGGCGAGGGCTTCGCGCCGCCTTTGTGCTCGCCTATGGCGTAGCGGCGCGGTGATCTGTGCTGCTCTCGCGGTGATGTGCCGCGTCACCAGGGTGATGTATGTTCCCGCGATAGTGTGTGTGTGGTGTGTGTGTGTGTGTGTGTGTGTGTCCTCGTTACGCCCCGGCCGGCCGGGCCTCGCCCCGCCCACCACCACCAACTCGATCACCGGAGCAACCTCGGGGCGTAACCACGCCCACCGGGGAGACCAACACTGTCGGCAGCGCGCCGTTAGACATCCACAGTGAAAAATATCTTTGTCGATTTACGATAAATTTTGTAAATTGTGATTTACGAAATATGCTGTAAATTTACGACGGACCTTTTCTGCTCGCGAATGAATTTCAAGCCGATATGAGGTGCTTGTAATTTTACGATTTGCAATTGTAATTTTACAACTGCACTTCGTGGAAAATTTTCCCGTAAACTTACGACTATTTTTCACAGTGTCCAAAACGTAAGTTGCCGAGGGGTCCTTCACTCACAGAAAACACTGTACACCCTAAAACAAAATCAGAAAAAAAAGGAAAAAATCAAGGTAATCCCTCAAAAGCAGAAAAATCGGTTCGCTTGAATTTACAGTGAATAACCCCTCAGAGGTTTCTCGACAGGGCGTTCTTCTAGGATACAAAGCCTCTATGCGTTGTAATCAGCAAATTTTTTAAAAAAATCGATTTTTTTTTCTTTTACGTAAGCTGCTGCAAGTTTTCTGATACCGTTCAACATTCGAAATTACGTCATCTGCACATTGCCACACGACATGGTACTTCGAACGCGCTGGAACCCTTTCAATTAAACCCGACCAGCTCCCGTTCAAGCCGTTTCCATTCCGTCTGCAGATGATAAAGGGCCTTGCAGCCCGCCCCGCCCCGCCCCGCCCCGCCCCGCCCCGCCCCGCCCCGCCCGCGGGCCCGTGAGTGAGTGAGGGCCCACCGAGGGGGTCGTTACTTGTCTTATTGTGTTTCATTCCTGGGGGGTGGGGGAGGGGGCGATAAGGTGAGGAGAGGCGCTGTGTGTGAGGCAGAGGAGAGGAGAAAACGGAAGGAGAAGAGGTTTGGCGAAAACGGGGAGATAGAGAGAGAGGGGGGAAGACTGCGAGCAGGAGAAGGAGGGTGTGGAAGAAGGAGAGAGTGAGGGACAGAGAGAGAGAGAAGCACGTGCGCGAAACCCATTTGGCCGTCCCTTTGTCCCCCAGCCACCCCCGCACGGCCCACCCCGCCGCGCCCCGCCACGCCCCGCCGCGCCCCGCCACGCCCGGCCTTCCCCCTTTCTTACCAGGCGTTTCCTGCCTTTGCCGCGCGACCCTCCCCGGCCCGGGGTCCACCACCCCTCTCCGTGCAGGAAGGCTGTGTCTGCTAGCGACCATTGGGACCAGAGCCCGAGCTGAAAGCATTCTGATAAGATTCCGAGCGGGAGAGGACGGCCGGGCGGGGCGGGGTGGGGCGGGGCGGGGTAGGCTGGGGTGGGGTGGGGCGGGGCGGGGTCGGCTCTGGGCCCGGGGCCGCGCTAGGCCCAGGGGCGTGTAGGGGAGGGCGGGCGAGACGTGTGTGTGTGTGTGTGTGTGTGAGTGTGTGTGTGTGTGTGTGTGTGTGTGCGACTGAGCTCCAGCCCCGCTGGGGTTGGACGGCTGGGATGGGGACGAGCAGAGAACGGCAGGCGGCTAGGGAGCCCCGACCCGAACAGGGACGGGGGAGGTCAGCGGAATCGCAAAAAGACACGTCCCGCTGCTGCTCCTGAAATACGCCGGAAGGAAAGAAGGCAGTTCCAGGGGGAGGAAGGACTACATGGGACGGCCTGCCAAGGCGGATAAATAAGTAAAACAAAATAAAAACGCGTGCCGCCTACTATTGTACGACACGTGTGCTTGCTTAGTGTCGGCGCGGTTATCCGGAGAGCACGGGCGATGTGCTGCAGGGCGCCCGGCTGGGTAGGCAGCCCATCGTACACGCACAGGGGGTGGAAACGCAGCCGAGCCCGCCGACTCCCGCTCTCTTTTCGCCGTGTCCGCCTCGACGCAAGCAGACGCTGTTCGCACGCGGTGCCGGTGCCGCCGCTCGCGGCTGCTACGCCGCCGGCTGCATTTTTCATCCTGGGAAAACGAGATTCCCGCCACGACGCCGCAAACGCAGCGCGAGACTCTCCACTCCTCCCCCTCCATCCGCAGAAACAGACGCAGACAATTTGGAGAAGCAGAATGTATAGTATTGGTAGTGGTGCCAGGCCTGGCCAGGTCGGCCCCACTCCGCCACGCCCCTCTATAATTCCCAGTGCCCCGCCCCGCCCCGCCCCGCCCCGTTACGGCCGCGCACCCCGCCCGCACACCACCGCAGCGCACTATGCCTGCTACTGGTCCCAGGTGCTGCAAAGCCTTGCCACGCCCCGCCACGCCCCTCCACGGAGGACAGTCTGCTCGGCTGGGGTCCTTGCTTGGGGGTTGGGGACCGGGGCCGCGCACACCCGCCTGCCTGCCTCTGCGATGGTGTCTCTTGAGAGCCGGGCGGGGGTGGGGGAGTCAGCACGATAGGAAGTGGGAGAGAGAGAGAGAGAGAGAGAGACGGGAGGAAAGAGAGGGCGATACGCATTTCGATTTCAGAGTAACTCCGGTCGGTACACAATCCCATCGCGGCGGACGGTTGGGATTTGGCGAGCACCGCCCGCCGAGCCCTAGCCCTTCCCCCTAAAGCGAAATAAGCAGCCGCGCGGGAGGCAGCGGACCAAAAACACAACACCAGCATGGTGGTCATGGTGTTCGCCAGGAGCATTCCACGAGTCTCCCCCCCATGGTGCGGGCCTACATCAGCCCGGCGCCCCACACACACACCAGTAATACACATGCGGGGTCCCTCCGGCAGCACGGCGCTCCCCTTCCGAATGTGAGCAGGGCCGGGCCGGGCCGGGCCGGGCGCCGTCGGAATCATTTTGTTTCGGGCCGAGAGGGGAGGGGCGCGGCGATAGGGCGCGCGGAGGAGGACAAGGGGGGGACAAGGGGGAGGGTGATTTGGCGCGCCGAGGACCACGCGCCGCGCGCGCTGCTGGACGGAATCCCCAGAGGCGGGACGGGGCGTGGCGTGCCAGCGACGCCGTGGGTGGATGGGGGTGGTCTCGCTTGGCAGAGTCCGCGGGGCGATTCCTAGCCGGGCACGGCAGGACGGCTCCGTTTAGAGCGCGGGGGAGGGGAGGAAGAAAAGCGTAGAGAAAAAAAAAGGGAAGGTCGGATAAAGGAAGAAAAAATAAACGACGAGGGGGGAAAAAACGTGTATACTTTCGCAGAACCTACGATGGAAAAGGCAAAGTTGCCATCGTATTGGTATTTCGCAACGTGTCTCTCGTGGGGGGGAGGGGGGTAAAGGAGAATTCTCGGCGGGGGCGCCGTGCGGGTAGGCAACCCATCGGGCTAGGACACCACCACCTCTAGAGGGGCGAACCGCTAGCAGGGAGCCGAGCGGGGTGTTCGGGCCGGGCCGGGCCGGCACTCCTTTGAAGCGGCAGGGGTGGGAGGGGAGCGCGAGCAAGGTCCTTTTGGGGTCCATGGCGGGGCGGGGCGGGGCTGAGGCTGCTCCGCGGTGTGCCGTGGCGCGGCGTGGCGGCGTTGGGCGGGGCGGCAGAGCCCTTGGGATAGAGGGAGAGGGCTGCTGGTGCTGTTGCGAAAGAGCGAGGGAGAGAGAGAGAGAGAGAGACGCTGAGGGAGAAGTGGAGAGGACGGCTTTGGCGTTGCTATCGTCCCCGTCCAGGCGAGGGGCCGGGACGGGCCGAGCCCGCCTTGCCTGCCTGGTCCCGTCCCTGAATCATTCCAGCCTTTGCTAAAGCGCCCAGCCCAGCAGACCGAGCCCTGGGCCCCGGGCCCCAGCCCAGGCCGGGCAGCCCACCCTGGCCCGCCCCACCCCGCCCCGGCCTGGCTGGCTATCATATCAGGCGCCTGCCGACCTTTCCCTTCCCTCCCCATCCCTTCCCATTTCCATTCGCCACTCAAGGTGCGCGCCTCATCTTTTCTCTCCCGCGTCCCACCCCACCCTGCGCGAACGTTTTTACACGACCGACTATTTTTGCGATTTTCCGCGTCTCGTCTTCCTTTCGATGTTATGTGTGAGTGAGGGGAGGAGTGACGGAGGGGACGAGGCGGGGATAGAGAAGGAGGGAGAGCGAGAGGGAGAGGGAGATAGAGGGAGAGAGAGAGAAAGATAGAGAGAGAACGAGAGAGAGGGAGAGAGAGATAGAGAGAAGACGAGTATGCGCCTCAGGCGATTTTCACAGGGCATCCGGAGGATGGGGACGCCGACGCCGAGGCGGCGGCTCCTGAGGCGAAGGAGGAGGCTCTCGTTGAGGAGCCAGGGGACTAAGGGCGGAACGGAATATGTCCTCCGCTCCCAGAGGAGCGCCTCCCTCTCTCTCTCGCGCGCGCGCGCGCGCACACACAAATACATACGACAGTCTCACACGGGGGAGGGCGAGAGAGCACGACCTTCGCAGGAAGACAGCAGCGGAACTCCCCGGCCGCCCTGGGGGTAGGCAACCCAACGTGCCCGTGCGGCGCGCATGCGAGGCCCGCAGCACAGCGCAACACGGCGCGCCACGGCCGCTGGGCTGAGCTGGGTCGGGTCGTAGCGAGTAATACAGCCAATGAAAACAAACGCCGTCGTCAGGACGGGTGCTCGGCTCGGCTCGGCAGCGCCTCGTCCCCGGCCCCGGCCTGTCCGTCGTCCGCCCGGGCCGGGCGTCGCGGCGGCAGCGTCGCCGAGGAAGGAGCAATAAAACTCGAAAGAGGAATAAACGTAATAAAGAGAATAAAAATTCAAGGAACGAAAAGAGGGCGGGAGGGGAGAGGGGGCGTCCGCAGGATGAGGGGGTGGGGGCGCGCCTTAGCGGCGGCTAATAAAGAACAAACAGCGGTTTGTTACGACGCCAAGATGGGCGCCCTAATCGTCTCCGGAGGATCGTAAAAAAATAAACTTTGGACACCATAAATAGAAGCCTTAAAATAATGAGCACGCGCGGGGCGGCCGGCCGCGTGCGCGCTCATTTCGCACGCGCGAAAGTTGAGAGAATAAAAGGGTAGACGAGCGCCCCGGTATTTGTCTTGAAATTTTTAACTAGTCTGAATGAGGTGGTGGCAGCATCAGCGCCTCGGCTAAAGAGCCCGGACCGGACCGGGGCGCACTTTGAAACCTGTAGCGCTGCCACGCCGCAGAGTCAACAACCATTCAGGCCATCTTCACTTCGCCGTGGTGCGCAGGACAGTCGGAGTCACCGAAGGAGGGATCACGGATCACTCCTACAAAATGTGAACAATGATTTATACATATTTTTGTTAACTTTCGATTTTTTTTTCTTTTCGATTTTTCTCTTTATATTTCAAGGTAACCTTCTGCCATATTTTCGATAAATTTTGACCTTTTACCCCCATTTCTGAATTTTCGCCAATTTAACTTCGTTTTTTTGTTCTTTTTCTCTTCTTGATTTTTAGGTTTCTATGTTCCTGATTTTATTTTGTTTTGTTGGTGAATGTTTTTTGGGGGTGCCGGGTGCCGCACAATCATTTTTTGAATAGATCCCCCCCCCCCCCCGGTCGCCGCGTCATCGACAGCACTAGCAGCGCCGGGCCGCCGGGCGGGGCAGCCGTGGTGTGCTGCCCTCTAGCGGCCGCCGCCCCAACTGCTACGGGGGTGCGCGCGGCGCGCGGCGCGGCGGCCGGTCCCCGTCCCCGTGGCGGGAGGCGATTGAGTTGGTTCGGCGCGCAGGCCGGGCTGCAGCGCTGCTGCTCGGGCTATAGGCTGGCCGGCGCCGGCGACCCCCGCAATCAAAACAGCGATCACCGATCACACTACGCTCGGGGTTGGACTGTAAATCCACACGGCCCTTCCTTAAATCGACCGCTTGCCACGCGCGCCTTCACCAGGGCTATCTGACGGGGCTGGGCCGACCAGCAGCGGCACCTTCGTGCCATCGCCCCGTTACCCAATGACGAATTTTTATAGTCTGCGCGGGTTCCTCCCTCCTCCCCCTGCCGTGCCGGCGCCAACCCCGCACCGCCTGGGCCGCTGCAGAGCTATCGACTGCTGCTCGGCGTGGGGCGTGGAGGGGCGGCGCGGGGCGGGGCGTTGTTGCACCCCAAGGGCACGCGAAACTCTGCTGGGGTCAGCCGGGGTCGAGGGCGCAAGGTGCAGAACGAAAAGACTATATACAGGCTAAGGCGCAGA